>NEWO01000040.1:1648646-1672318 GCA_003013225.1 Phalaenopsis aphrodite | reverse complement strand
CATGTAATGGATAACTTTTGATTTAATAAACTTTCTTATTTCAGTTTAAATTTTGTGTTTGCGAGTTAGATATTTTGATGTGTGATTTACAAGAGAAACTAATTTTTCTTATAGGAGCAAACTAAAAACTGTAGTCGACAATGATGAGTTAATCGACAAAATTTTCGGGGAGCATCGATACGAATCAGTAAGTTAAATTCATTTGTATGTATTTTTGTTATTTAGTCTGCTAAAGTAATATGAAATATGTAATTGGCATTTATATCACTTGTGGGAATATTTTTATTTATGATTTGTCGAGGTTTAGTTGTGCCCTTGAATATTTGCATTGAGCTCTGAATTTAAATGTACAATTGCCTCCCATTATTGAAGGAAATGAGACAATGGGCAGCAACTCAAGTGATGATAATAATGATATCAATGATGAGACAAATCACAAAGATATTAGGGAGCATGTCATATATAAACTTGCATGAAATTATGCGGAAGCATGCATTTCATTACCGCAACATAGCAGATGATATGATTAGTAGCAACTATTACGTACGATACTTGTAAACAACACAAGAGTGGGATGAAAATGTGGATTTTGACAGTCCTAGTGATCACTTAACATCTACCACAAAAGAATTTATTCCATTTGAACTCTTAGAAGAGATGTTCTTTTATAACAAAAATGAACTTTAGTGTGCTATTTGTGGGTGGTCAATTCTCAATAATGTTGAATTCAAGGTTATTAATTCAAATAAGAGCCGTTTAACGGCAATATGTCTGCAACATAATCACACCTCCAGACCTTGTCAGTGGCGCCTACATGCTTCCAGCGAGAAACGTTTAGGGGGTGCCAGGAGGATTTCTAATATAACAACCCTATATAGTTGCAAATAGTTTAATATGATGACAAGATACAAACAATGTACGTCAAAGTTTATTTCACTATTCATTCTTTCGTCTATTCAACAACAAATGGATTTTAAACTGCAGGAGATCTTTGGTCACATTGAAGGAAGGCTATCAAGATAATTTTTTGAAGCTGGGAAGAGTCCTATTATTCCTTGTTGACACACATCAACTGTTGCGAAGCACGGGTAGCTCACCCAATTATACGTGGTGTTTCAGTAGTACTGGGGTTTAAGTACAATTGTTGATCCCATATAGAACTAGATGAACTTAATTAAGAGAAGCTATAGACTACTATTGTTAGTTCAAGCTTGAAAGGTTTCAATTGCATGTTAAATTTTAAACTAATCCTAAAGTTATAAAACATAAGCCTAATTTAGCATGTTGAAGAATGTTGGTAAGAAATTCAAGTTTCAAGAAGTCCCCCCTTTGAATTGATATAATTTCAAAATTTTATTAATAATGACTAAACATTTAAAAACAATATTCCAATTGCACAAAGCCAAACATACAACAAAGAATTCCCTATGAAAAAATATATAAATTATACAAACTTTTGTTAATAAGCAAATTTAAGTTCCAACATAATCGGTTAACTATAGACAGAACTTAAGTCACTTGTTTATGTAATTTAATCATTCGGATTCATATAAATGTTAACTTAAATTTGCCATAATATAAATATAACGAATCAACATTTTAAGTTTTTAAATTTAAACAAGGGCAAGAGCTCCAAACTTATAAGATGCAACTACCCTTGTTTTAATTTGATTTAATAATTGAAAATCACAACATAACAAGATATTAAGCAAATGAGAAAACAACAATTAACTAGAGCAAAAGATAATAATCCATTCATATAGATACAAATACATAAATACAAATAAGTGCAACAACAATTAAACATACAAGCCCACACAAAAATAAAAATCATTGCAAGCTACAACAAAACAGACCAAAATCTAATTCTCTGGAGAATCGTCATCCTGAAATGGCTCATAAGGAGGCGCAATATGAAAGTGAAAAGGCTCAACCTGACCTCTAATATTCTGGCGAAAATACTACTCTGCTAGAGTAGCATGGAACTGTACAATACACTCATACGCTTTGTTGTTAAACATCAATATGCTGAATACGTTTGTCCATACGCTACTGCCGATGCATAATGGTATGTAAATTACGCGTCATAGTATCCAACTGCTCATGTATCTCAGTGACTTGTGCAAACCCCATGGATCGAGATTGCGAGGTACCAAGGTCAGAAGGTTGGGAATGCGAAATACTAGGTTGAGATGGATCAGGTTCTTCAGCATCAATAAATCTATCAAACACAGTTTTGTCGTACCCATAAATAGAGTTTCTAGAAATAGCTTTATAGGGAAGAATCCGCTCCTTCTAATTTTCAAATCTAACCCCTACCTTCATACATAAAGAGAAAATCAATGTATGATGTTTACATCCCTTAGTGGACCACTATTTCAGAATGCTATAGATGGAATAATAAATAAGCTATCCTACATAAATAGGCTTGGATCTCTGAATATAATAATTTAGGACAGCTCTCTCTTTAGTAACCTCACTAAGATTTATAGTTGGCAAAAGTCAGACACAAATGAAGAAATGCCTCTCCTTAGAAGTAGCAGTAAGCACCGTGACAGAAAAATTCATCAATGCGGGATGTCTACATCCCTTAGTGGACCCCTTTTTCAGAATGCTATAGATAGAAGAATAAATAAATTGTCCTGCAATATATAGGTTTGGATCTGTGGATACAATAACTTAGGACAATTCTCTCTTTCGTAACCTCACTAAGATTTATAGTCGACAAAGGTAGGGTGCAAATAAAGAAATGCCATGCCTTAGAAGTGGCAATAAGCGCCGTGGCAAAAAAAAATCATAAATTTGTCTTCCCTTTTCCTCCAACTCCCCTCCCAGAAGTAAGGTGTTCAATGATTTTCAATAGATTTTTATCAGTAATTGAGGATAAGAAAGGCATGTAACTGTCTTCACAATTAAGTATATTAAATATGAAATTAATAGAGGTAGGAGTAAAATCTACCTATTTTCCCCTAACAAAAACATTCCCCTCTTTTGCTCTTTAAGATTTGCATAAAGCTCTCACATAATAGGAATAATTGCACTGCCTATGTTACAATAAACATTTACCAAACATTTCATATCTATTTGAGCATCAACATCCTCTCTTGGATTAATGAAACCCCTTAATTGAATCAGACTTTTTGAAACTATAAGATCTTGTAACATAGTGGCTGCTTCAAGACTTATGAATTTCTTAGAGTCAAGAATAAAGAGAATTTTGCCTTCTTTTGTTTTAGGAGCCATTCACGAAAGAGAAATTTGAAAATGACTGAGACTAAAGTTAAGGTTGGTAGGAATATGTACTACCATGAATTTTGGTAACACCTTTGCTATAACCTTAGAGCACAATCTAATCTAGAAGTGAACTATCATTTTATCAAAGACCATCTAATTTAAAATAAATACATCTATAAAATCTCATGATTAAAAATCAACAAGGAGACATTTTCACAAAAACACTGCCGATCACAAGACACAAAAATCTAACAAGCTAGCTGGTGATTAAACCTCTAGATCATCTTCTTATAGGGGGGTAAAGGAGCTCTCGATCTTTCAAAAGTTCAAATCTCGCCTTTGCCTCTGTAGATATTGGTGGCTTCACTTTCTATTTGAGCAGCTTCTTCGGATTCAACTATCGAAAGGAGTCGCTTACTTTGAAAACAATATTACGTCAGGATTCCAGATTTATAACTGCATCCGGACTCCAAAGAAATTTCGCCACATATAAGCGGTAGACCCACAAAATAAAAAATGAAAAGCTCTATATTTTATGGCATAATCCGGCCTGACATTTTTTGAGTGGTATTGCGCCGATTTAGATGTTATTGCAAGTTGGGTTGTGTTAGTTATTCAAAAATGAAAGAAAGATTTACATTCATTACACTCAATTTTTATGTATTTACATATCTAATGCCTAAACATCAATTTTTTCATACACGCCATCAACCCAATGATTGAAAAAGGTTTTTTTGAAGTTTTAGAAATTAAAATTATGGTCCTTTTTATGTGATATAATTGAAAAAATTAAAATATAGGTGCTAGATGTGTAAATGCAAGGATTGGGTGGTATGTATGTAAATGCCCAAAATGAAAATATACAGAACATAATTACTAGAAGATATGGTGTTATTATAGTATTATTGTGACATTATTATGGTGTTATTAAGGTGGTGTTGATGTATTATTATGACGTTTTTTGAGTTGTATTGTGGTGGTTGCGGTTGTATTTGAGTGTTGTTATTTAAGTGTTATTATGGTATTATTATTGTATTATTATAGTATTATTGAATTATTATTATTGTGTTATTTGAGTGGTATTATGATTGTGTTTTCAAATGTTAGTTATAAAAAAAATTGAAAGGAAAATTTACATACATACCACTCAATTCTTATGTATTTATATATCTAACACCTAAACATCAATTTTTTCATACGAACCATCGACCTTATGGATGAAAACATTTATTTCTACATATAAAAATTAAAATGATGGTATTTTTTATGGGATATAAAAATTTTTGGTGATATAAATGTAAAAAATTGAAGTATAGGTGCTAGATATGTAAATACAGGATTTGGTTGGTATGTATGTGAATGCTCAAAATGAAAATATACAAAACATAAATACCACATACCTCTTACAAATATACATATGGAGCATCTACATTTTTATATTTACTTATATAACTCTCAAATCTATAAATCACATAAAAAATCTACTAATATTAATTTATGAAAGCAGATTTTGAAGTGTTTATTAAGGTCGTGTTGCAACGGTTCTGTGATAATATTCAAGTGATGTTATTTTAGTATTATTATGTGTTATTACAGTATTATTGTGGTGTTATTGTAGAATACTATGATAACACAAAAATAATACCGCAATTACACTATAATAACATAATATGTTAAGGTAGTTATGTGTTATTATGATGTTATTGAGATATTTTTATGGAATTATGTGGTTTTTTTCATAACGCCACAATAATACAGTAATAACACCACAATAATGTCACAATAACACTGAAATAACATCAGCCGAATATCACCATAGAGCCAATGCAATGTTAATCAAATAACAACACAATAATATCTCAATAACAGAGCCCAACTTGCAATAACACCTAAATCGCCGCAATACCACTCAAGTCATGTTGAGTCAAATCTGAACATGGATTAAAATATAGAGTTTTTCATTTTTTATTTAGTGGGTCCGTTGCTTACAAGTGGTGAAAATTCATTTGGAATTCAGAACCAAAATTGGGTCGAACTCCTGATGTAATATTTTTTTCTCGCTCAGGGCTTCAGCTGCCCTAAGTTTCACTTTTATATTAGTTAATTTGGATGGTGAAAGTATTTTGTAATTCTGTGTAAAACTACAATTCTACCATGAATTTGTTTATAGATAAGTTTTATTATGACGACTTAGGCAGCATGAAAATAATAAAGAAATCAACTTAATTTTCTTTTTTGCTTATTTTATTCTCCTCTTAATTCTTTTATTTTCTCTTAGGGATTGTAATTTATTAGAAAATTTTATTGTGAAACTGCTAAATAATAACATGATGCTAAAACAATTACGTTGGATATATATATATATATATATATATATATATATATATATATATATATATATATATTTCTTAAGTCAGACGACATCTAGAAAGATGTCACCGCAACTAGCCAAGAGTGATAGACAAATAAAGATTTCAAGCTAAAACATAGTTCACCCAAACAGACAAAACTATAGTGTGACGCCGCACCGCAACCCCAAACGACCATTTTTCTTCGCATTCTCAGTTTATTCGCACATCTAACTCTTAAAGTTTGATATTTACATTTATAACATTTTAATATTATAAATCTATATATAAAAAATGTGTATTTCACTTTCAAACAGTTACTAATATTAAACTTTTTGTTGTAATATTAAAAAAATCAGTGTTATTCATCTTTATATCAAATTTTAGGTGTAAGATATGTAAACACATAAGAATTATGTGATATCTATTTAAATGCGCCAAAAGATACATATTTTCTTACCCTATTTGAACGCATTCCTTCGTTTACCTTATCCAGAAGTTAAGAGCAACTCTAACAAGTTCATTTAAGCTAATATATTTTTTGCATTCATGTCCCGCTTTTCTAACCGTTTCTTTTTCAAGCGATCTAATATTGTGGCAGTCAACATTTTTTTTAGAAAAGTGCAAAATCATAAAATATTTAATATTTTATGAATGTTGGGAATAAAATTTATCGAGAGGGGCAGATGGGCTAAATTATTAAATTACGAAATCTGATTGCCCCCTTACCAATAACCAATCAATTCAATTATATTTAAAGTCTGCATGAGTGCATAATTTGGCTCAAAATTAGATTGCGGGTCAATCTGTTAAATATTTTTATTTTGGAAATTGTATATATTTCAAAAATATTCAATTCAGATCATTAAAAGCATACTAGAGCTAGACATCAAAGAGTTATTCGGGATGGTGGACAGTTCAGGACTTAAATATTGCTTTTCGGCCTTACATCTAGCCGATGTGCGACTTTTTATCTGTGACATTCTTCTCCACTTAATCACGCGATACTTTCATCACGGATCGACTCCACCGAGAATCTCATTTGACTATAGAGAGTCTACACAACTAGCAGATGCTAATCTATTATGATAACTTGTCACCTCCCAAAAAGCTCTTTAGAGTCTTATTGAAAATAACCACATATCCTCAAACGGCCCGTTAGGTTCTGGTTTTGGGGACGCCGTCTGGAGGCTTTCCACGGTGGGTGACCGGGAAGAAGAGAAAAAAAGATGCTGTTTCGCAGCGGAGGTAGCGGTGGCGCAGCAGCAACAGGCTCGATGCTGGTGCGCTACTTTTCCAGGAAACGCAGCGAAGACGTAAGAAGGATAAACCCTAAAGTTCCAAGGGAGCAAGCCAAGGAGATCTCCAAAAGCCTCTACGAGTTGATTAAGCAACAAGGACCTATCTCCGTCTCTAACACCTGGAACCTCGTCAAGGTAAGCACATGAAATAGCTTATGAATTAAGCTTATTTTTGCTTTTGGAATGTATTGCTAACTCGAGATTTGTGGCTGCTTCGACATGCTTGGTATTTATCTTTCTTCTGTAATTGAGTGAATTTTGTGAGGGTGATCAAGCATAATGTTCAAGGGGTTAAGTATGTAAACTTTTAGTCAGGCTTTTTGTTTTCCATGTTGTATAGCCAAAACTCCTGGACTGGCTTAAGTTTGTGATGCTAGCTATCTAGTTGATCTACCAGGGAAGCTCAGCTATAATGCTCATCCAAACAGCTTTTCTAAGGGGACGGACCAATGCTACTCAACGAAGACAACTCACCAACTTGCCTAGAAAGCCAACTCAGCTAGGCACATATAGCAAACTCAATGCTGAGTTCCTCCAGACAACTAGAAGGACACCCCCAATTTGCCTCGACACCAAATAGGCAGATAGAAGCGTTAAGAAAGATGAAACATATAAGAGTAGACATTTTTTGTGGGTACAATTATCAATGGGAAGCGTTAAAATAGATTATAATAACGGGCAAGCAAAAAAAAAAGAACAGCATTGGCATAAGATGACAAGCCCATATGGCTTATCCTGCAGTGTTAGAGGAACAGACAAATGAGATACATTATAAATTTGTTGTGATTCTTATATTTCTTTGGGGTTTGGATTGTATTATTTATCACATCTAATGCATATCAAGGTAACTCATCCACAGATAATGGTAGCAACTGCAGTGTAAGGGGACTACTTCCCCAACTATTAATGGCATCCTTTTCTTCCAATTTTCTCTGTTTTCTGAACTCATCATCTTTTCGAATTCTTTCTTTAGTGGTGTGAATCCACGAACAAATTATAATCCAAAACATATGTATCACTAAATATTTGCACCAAGTTGTGGGATATTGAAAGCCACACATGACATTGAAAGCCACACAACTTGGTATTTATACTATCAGGCAGACTTAAAATTTATACTTTAAAATGTTCAATAAGCCACACATGTTTAACAATATATTGTAATTGAGTGTACTTATCCCACAACGTTCTTATCCCACAACGTTATTTATAAATATATTGTAATTGAGTGTATTTATCCCACAACGTAGACCTAGATTAAACCATTATATTAGTAAAAGTATAAAATTTTCAACAATATACTAACTACAAATTAAGAGAGCAAATTAAAATTATAACAATCAGCCTTTCTCATTTCCAATTCAATATATATAAATATTTTAAGTCACTTAGAATATGATTTATAAATTTAAAAGTTTCTTTCACTTTCATTATTTAACGGTTCCCTAGTAGAATCATTATTATAGTGAAATGCTTTTACTTCTTCATCATTCTCAGTGGTGTCAACGTCATCCTAGTTTTCCTACTTATCTTTGATCTGGATCATCTATCTTTTCCTTCATCAATAAAATCAATAATAATATTAATTAAATTTTATTATGATTATTATATTTATGTTTAGAGTTTTTCTTACATAAATAATTATATTAATATTCTCTATTACTTAATTGGTGACGGGCATTGATTGTATTTTCTATTCCATAAAAAAAAAAAAAAGTTTAACATTGAGTCTTCTTCTTATAATTGTGATAAGTATTTTAGGTTTAGGTATAGATATATAACAAATATGAGTTGTTTATTTGTTATATTTATAAATGAAAAAAATTTAAACTGCTTAAACTTAAAATTTTGAGGCTTATGCCTCTCAAAAATTACACAAACACGTGCCTCCACCTTATTGATTCTTACGCCTCATCAAAATCAAGATGAGGCATACGCCTCATGACATTTTTTTGGGTTAAAATTGCACTAAGACATGCTTCTTATTGTGCAATTTTAGGCAATGGTTATGACCTCAAGTATAAAGGCAACTAGCACATTAGATCCAAGGGAGATTATTGAAATGAGCATGAGGACTGCAGGTTAAAAAAACTAAGGCAATGATGCCCATAATAAATCAAACCGTGGTGGCTACAACCTTTTTAAGGGTCGCCAATACATTGAGCTTAGGGGCAATGATGTGGCTAACCCTAAGCAAAGAAATGTAGCTAGCTTAAAGGCCCTGATTATGGAAAGCTATGAAATACAAACACCTTTAAATGGCTTCCATGCCCGTGTTGGACACAAAAATGGCTCCTACATGTCCCAAAACATGTCATTCTTGCCACAAATTGTGTCAATAATTTTTATTATAAATTTGGGCTCCAACATGGCATGGGCACGACAAGGATATTGATGAATGCTTGTATGATAAAATATGTTTTTTTAATTAATTATGATTGATTCTTTTTAACTTTTAAAATATCTCCTTTATGGTATCATATTTTATTATGAAATGTCATTATTAGAAAATAACAAAAAATATATATTTAATTGCAGTAATTTATTAAATATAAGAACATGTGTCCATGATGTATTGTGTTTTGCTTTTTACAGTTATGCCTTGTTCGTAATGTGTCTCGTGTTCATGTTCATGCTTCATAAGTGGCAAGCCTTGAAAGTGACTACAAGGATAGGCCAAAAGTTGTAAGCAAAACCAATCTAAGGGTAGGGATTGAGACGAATTGAGTGGCATTTGCAATGAGCCTAATGTTGGTGGCTATTGATGATCTCAATGGCGATAACCATGGCTTACCTATGGGTGAGATTTGCTGCAAGTGCAATGGTAATGATAAAACATTTGCAAAAAGATTGCACGAACGGTTTACTGAAAGCAATTTTCATAATGTGTTTGATAGCTTTAGAGAGATGGCATTAGATCAATGATTCTTTATCATTATGGATGTTGACTCGATATCAATAAGAGAAACGATTGCTTGTCAATGTGGGACGTGATATTTGTGGTATGGGTTGATAATTATAGTTGCAACTTATGAATAACAGATGCCTTTTTTTTATTGACAATGTATATAACGATGTGTTTGTTTTGACCATAGCTTTGTGTTCCTTGATCCTAATCATGCCTAGAATGTGAACATCAACATCCTTGCAAAGTTCCAGCCTGGCTCCACTTGTTGTTTTGCTTATTGTGAAGGTGTCATAGCTTGTTTTGCATCATCTTTTATCAAATATTGTGCAGGAGGAGACCAGTTGGGCTTGAATTTTTGGATAGTTTGTTGAGGTTCTTGTCATGATTACTGGTGGACAAAAGGTGGGAATATTTCTTACAAATGCTTCCAAACTATTGCATGCAAGAAATAATGCTGATGGAATGAGGATTAATCTAGATCACCTTGACTTTGTTTTTGTTCTTCTGATATCCAAAACAAACACGGTCCGATTAAGAAGATAGTATGTACATGTTGTTTACGTGATAAATTCTTAGATGGAAAAACTATGGGGCTGATTGAGTTAAACAACACAATATTTGTGAAAAATTTGTGCACAAATAGTCCATTTCAAACTAATTAGAGGCACTTTAGCATAATATGTTCCTTGGGCGATAAAAAAAAGGCAAAATTGACGGTGACAAGATAGTCTCATGGATGTGATTGCGAGTATTATGTATGCATGCAACTAAATTGGCCAAAAATAACCATAGTATGATTCTTATTGAAACATGTTGTGGTTCCGGATTGCTAGATAGAACTATGGCTCAAGGCCTATTGGAGAAGACTATAATGTACCTTGTGGTGAAATTGCTCTAATGATTGCAAAATAAGTGTGATTTATGGCATAGGACTTGAAGGAGATAGTTGTGGCACAAGCAAGATTTCAGTACAGGGCTTTTGGGAGATAGCTATAATGCAAAGGTGGTGCGACACATGTTTGAAAGAAGATGATTACTGCCCATGCAAGTTATCATGTAAATTTTAATAAAGCTAATTGTGCCACAAGCATGATTGTTGTCCAAATCTTAAGGTGACAACCACCGTGCACTAGGAAAATTCCGTCATAATTTTTATAGGAGATGATTGCTGCACGAATGTGAATGGAATGCATATTTTGAGGAAGATTTCTATAGCGCAAATTAGTAGGACTATAATCGAGCTGAGTATAAAGTGGATCAAACTTAGCCTGGTCATATTATGATTTGTTCTTGTTTGGCTCAAGCTCGAGTCAATCGTTAACATGTTTGTTCATATTTAACTTGTTTGAAATTTTTAATTATTGTAGTTGTTTTTATTTGGCTTGTTTATATTAATTGAATGAGTATTCAATGAAAAAAATACAATAATTAATAAACAAGTTAAAAATTTGAACGATTATTTGAATTTTCATATAAAATTACTAACATATTATCTTATAAATCTAAACCAATAAGCCATTGAATAAATTTCAAATGCTATATAACTACTTTACACTAGTTAATTAAGATAATATATAAGCTACAAATGAATTTTCTTGCAATAAATAACAAAAGTGCTAATAAACTAGATCTTTAAAATAAAGAAATAAGAAAGAATTGCATTAATCTAATATGCACATTCCTAATGACAAATCAATTATTTTGAATATAGAGACACACACACACTAAAAAAATTAAAATTGTAGAATAAAAAATATGGGCCGGAACTTTTAAGAGTTGAGTGAATCATGATCCATGGAAGAACATAAAAATTAGATGTTACCAAATTCATGTGATTATATAATTGATAAATATATATTATATATTTATATAATAATAATTAATTAATTTTAAAAATTGTCATGTAGATGGCAGATAAATTGGGTTAATATATAATAATAATAATAATAATAATAATAATAATAATAATAATAATAATAATAATTTATATATTACTATTAAATTTATATATTTAAATATGTTTTTGTTAATCAAATTTTATTTACATAATATATCATATATGATATAAGTTCTTATTGAGATTAATATTGAATGTTTAATAAGTTACTTGGTGAGCAACAAACTAATTTGTTTGTTAATATAAATAGATGTGTTAGGCCGTTTTTATGTTTGATTCATTTAATCTTCGAGTTATTTAAAAAAATTCGAACTTCTTTATTTACTGTTTGAAGAAATATGATTAAGTATTAATTGAGCCGAGTTGTAGTTGTTCATCGACCATACAAATGAGATTGTGACACATTTTTTGTGCCTTGAATGATCAAGTTTCAGGTTTTAGTGTTGGTCTATATGGAGAGAACTACGATGCAAAAGATGTGGTGGTGACGGTGTTAATGTAGCAATGGATACAATATAGGTGAGATTGAAACATGGGTTGTGAATGAGATATTTTAGATGCAAATGTTGTTGCAGTGTTGCTTTGGATGCGATGGCAACTAAGCTGCAAGTGAGCTTGCCTTCTTGTCTTGGAGATAACTCTTTCTATGATTTTTCTAAGGATTCAGGTTCCTTGAGGACTTGAATATCTTATGCCTTGATTGTGTACGATCGTAGAATTTTCAAAAAAATTTTGGAATTTATGCTAGTACATGGTTCTTCTAATCTTAATTCACACAATTATAGAATTAAGGTTTTCGAATTCACATGTAGTATGTCTCGGTGTAGGTGTAATTTTGAGTTTGTTTGAAAGCGGGCATTTATAATCTTGAATACTACCTTTTAAATTATTTCAACATAAGCAATTTTAGTCATGTTATTTAAGTGAAGTTGAATTTTTAATAGAATAATATGAGTACACTTCATTGCAGCTTCATGGAAATAGATAAAGTTGATGATTTCAATGAATGATCAAGTAGAACATGATGGATGAGGCTAATGAAAATGATGATTTTGCATTTGTTTATGTTCTAATTTGATGGGATGTTGTTAGGCCTAGTGGTGTTTACGAAAAGAGAAATGCTGTTTGAAATTCATGTAGGGAAAAAGAAAAGGAAAAAAAGGGAAATGTGTACTTAATTTATTTAGGCCTAACATATTATTTAATGAAGAATATGAAGATGACAAAGAATGCTATTCCATAGGGTATAAGATAGTGATGATGAAATTTAGTTATTTATTTTTGAGATTGCGATAACTATGATATTGATGCTGATTTAGAACTAGATATCTCATTTAGCCTCTATCTTGAATATGCTATTTAATATTTTTCTATTCTTGATAGACACAATTTAATTTATTACTTTTAGACTTTGTTAGTTGATAAGGAGTGCCATTAATTTTAATGTGTTGGCTACTTTCTTGATATTTGGTTATTAGAGTATTCATATTTTTTTAATGTAATTTTGGCACAATTTTTAAAGTGATGTGTGCAATATCATGATGCACCATTCGTAGTTGACAATTATGTGAGATACATTGTCTTTTCATTGTCTCGTTATGATTTTTGTTTTAATACGTTATAATGACAAGAGAAATAGGATCCTCTTGCAGAATATTATTAAACTTGTGTTGCATTCCCACAATTGTAGACCCTTATCGAGTCAATGACATAGAGATTTATGCTAGACTTTGTTTTATCATTTTGCTGATCAGCCTGCCAACACATTTAAAGTCGGGAAAAAAGAATCTAAAGAAGTAGAATATGCCTTGAGAAAGAGTTGGGATGTAATAAGATGTAAAAAGGAACTTTTAATTTTGAGGTGATGTGTCAGAGCTCCATGCAAATTTGTGTGATTGTCATTCAAATCATGTTGAAAAACACCTTTTAATATGTTAATGCTATAGCTGAGGAAAGAGTTTACACAATGAATGACATGAGGTTTCAACTGTCCTATTTTATGATGGAATAGTTAGGCTATACATTAATAAATTTAACAATTATGAAAAATTTCATAAATAATATTGTATAAATATAATATAAGATATCCATGTCATGGTGATGGGATTTCATGAAAGCAACCATTCAATCATTCATTCACATCTATGGATCCTTCATTCTTTTGTATGATGATGGGTTGCACGTTCTGTGAGTTACACCAAAGTCTGCCTTTTCATGACATACGATTATTAAGTCGTAGATTTGCTTACCTCCCTCATTGGAAGGCTTTGATGATTCAATGTACTATTGACAACTATAACTATGAGAAATCGAACCCATCGGCCCATTTGGAGCACAATATAATTTGATATCACTAAGAAAAATCACCCTTTTCACATTTTTTTCTCATTTTATAAACATTCATTTTTAGTTAATTCATTTTGAAAATTGAAAATAATTATGCAAAATACATGGACAAACTGCTCAACTATGAATCTCATATTGTTATGAACAGTCATACAATATATGCAAGGAAATGTGATAATCCATGCCTAACAACAACAACAACAACAACAACAACAAAGCCTTAATCCCACTACGTGGGGTCGGCTACATGAATCACTTTGAGGACATATTGTCAAACGATAATCTCATTTTACAACAAAATAGCTCAGAATAAACTGTCCAGAGTTCGTTGGATAACATGCACTGATTTCATTAGCGGACTCGGGATCACTGTCAATTTTGAACATATTGACAGAAAGAACAATACGCTCTCTGACTCTTTTTCCAGGCTAACGTTTATTTTATGTGCAGGTGAAGAAGAGGAAGCTAATTTTATCTTTGCAGATATAGAAGAATGAACGCAAGAGGAAGCAAAAAGAATACTAAAGGAAAAGAGATCTATGTCGAGATTGAGCCAGATTTTTCTGCAATGTAGCCAAAAACTCAAGGAAAAGAATTCTTCCTGGCAACAGGGCCAGACTTCTCAGCGATGCGACCAAAGGAATCCTGCGACCTACAGTGGGAATTAATTTGGGAGATCTTCAACCACTCGATCTCTCTGGATGCACATGCAAAACTCAGAGGAGCAATACGAATGATAAAGGAAGAACAAGTTGGAAGAATTTTGGACGAACTTAGAATACTACGTACAATATATGAAAATAAATCCTGCTACTGTAGGATTATGTCTATAATAGATAATACTTGGGCGGATGTCTCTCCATACGTATACCGTATGTAAGAACAATTAAATAATTTAACTGATGTCATCATTGACGTCACAAATAAATGGTTAAACAACTTTGTGTAATGGAGCATATGGTGGGCCCCATAACCCACTAAATTTTATGCGCGCCTATCTGTAAGGCTGAAGTAACCTTTCTTTCCAGCCACGTTATGTGTGTCTATCTGTAAGGCTGAAAGAATCTTTTTCTTTTAGCCATGTTATTGCTTACTTTATGAGTCTGTGGGTTGGTTTCTGGTTTTACCACCCACTGGTTTTGTTTTTTATGGGCTGGTTTCTGATTTTGACCAGCCTATATAAGTGTACTTTAAGGAAGTTGCAAACACACCGGAAATCCTCCGATAGTCTACTTCTTCATTTAAAGTCTCTCTGTAAGAATCTCTTCTTGTGTGTTTCTTATATTATTCTTGTTCTTTCCGACAAAAGTTCTCTGTGACCCCAAGCCGGCGATCGAAATCCATATTCTTTTGCTACTCAGTTAAGCCCTGTTCACCTGCGGACAGTGCGCCTACTATTCTCAGCGATCTTGTCGTCCCCCGGGTTACTAGCTGGAATAACTGGACACAGCGTCCTGCCGTACTTATTACAAACTTAAAATAGAAACATTCAGTATAACAAAGTTAAGAAAATTATACATAAAACAACAAATTGGAAGCTTACTTAGCTTGCTTAGAACACTGAAAAGTTTTTAGCTCGACATGACTTTGATACCAAAAGGGGAACGAAGTTAGGATTGCGGGCTCGAGGTCACGAAGAACTTTTGCCGGAAGGAACAATATAAGAAACAAAACAAGATTTTGTTAAAACAGAGAGATTCTTACAGAGAGACTCTTAATGAAGAAGTAGACTATCGGAGGATTTCCGGTGTGTCTGCAACTTCCTTAGAACACACTTATATAGGCTAGCCAAAACCAGAAACTAACCCACAGAAAACGAAACCAGTGGTTGGTAAAACCAGAAACCAGCCCACAGACTCATAAAACGAATAATGATGTGGTTGAAATTAGCCCACAGACTCCTAAAGTAAACAATAATGTGGCTAGAAAGAAAGATTCCTTCAGCCTTACAAATAGACACGCATAATAAAACTTAGTGGGTTATGGGGCCCACCATATGCTCCTTTACACAGAGTTGTTTAACCCTTTATTCGTGACGTCCATGATGACATCCGTTAAATTATTTAGTTGTTCTTCCATACAGTATACGTATGGAGAGACATCCGCCTAAGTATTATCTCTTGTAGACATACTTTTACAGTAGCAGAATTTATTTTCGTAGTATTCTGAGCTCGTCTAGAGGTCTTCCAACTTGTTCTTCTTCTATCCTTCGCGCTCCTCCTCTAAGTTTTGTATGTGCATCCAGAGAGATCGGGTGGTTGAAGATCTCCTAAAGTAATTCCCAATGTAGATCGCAGACTTTTTTTGGTTGCATTGCTGAGAAGTCTAGCCCTGTTGTCAGCAAGAAATTTTTTCTTTGAGTTTTTGGCCGCATTGCAGAAAAATCTGGTTCAATCTCAACATAGATCTCTTTTCCTTTAGTATTCTTTTTGCTTCCTCTTACGTCCATTTTTCTATATCTGCAAAGATAAAATTAGCTTCCTCTTATTTACCTGCCCATAAATTAAATGTTAGCATGGAAAGAGAGTCAGCGAGCGTATTGTTCTTTCCATCAATATGTTCAAAATTGACAGTGATCCCCAGTCCGCTAATGAAATCAGTGAACGACATCCAACGAACTCTGGATGGTTTATTCTGAGCCATTTTGTTGTAGAATGAAATTATCGCTTGACAATCCGTCCTTAAGGTGATTTCATTTTTATCCAAATAATGGATTTTAAGAGCATTCAATGTTTCCATGCAAGCAAAAATCTCTGTGTCAATGGTAGATTTAATTGTTGTGAATTTACCACTAGCATATGCACAGATTTTCTCTGTATTTTTAGGACCCGCTTTGTTCTTCTTCTACTTGCAGATTTCACCCCTACCTTCCATACATTCGTTAGTTTCCAAAATAATGTATGATTACTTTGGTGGAATTTCTAAGTCAGGCAGATGTTGTACCAAATTCTTGATTTCTCGAACTATCTACCAGCCGTGTGGCTTCATTCTTTTGTCTCCATGAGGAGACGTCTTCTGATATAATAGTCCTAGCAATACACCAAGATTAGGTATATAAGATCTTGCGTAATTCAATATACTTAACCAGGACCACATTCCTTGCTTCTCTTTAAGTTTTTCTTCAGGAAAATCTGCAATCTTTTTAATAATTTGTGGTTGAAGTTTTATCTTAAAATTTCCTATCACAGCACCCAAAAATTCTATCTGCGCTTCATACTCATCTTCGAAGGCCATTCTCGACTGAATCCATATTTTCTTTTCGACTTCTCCGAGAAGATTTTCAATAAAGAGAACATTGGTTTTATTGTCTTGAAATTGTTTATCATTCACAAGGTTTAAAGTAATTGATTCCCATCTTGAGATTACGTCATCATATAAGGATAAATCATCTGGTAAAATTTGTAGCACTCCTTGAGAATTGTGGGTGGATGACAACATCCACATGTTTAGCCGAAAACTCTTTTTGAAGTTTGAAGCTTTACTCCTGAAATTCTGGAATGAATTTGATTGCGAGGATGAAGTCTCAGCCTGTGATCCTTTAGTAGCTGGAGGATACATTACGGGTTACATAACAGGCACGTTTGGTGGGAGATATGAGGAAGAAACTGATGCATAAAGATTTTCAGCCGCCTTTGAAGCTCATATGTGATTCTGGATTGCATTCTGTATCCTCGAATTTGATCATCTACGGTAGGTGTAGAGGTAGAAGTGGGGTTATTATTACGGACAGAAGGGTTGGGCATTAATGAAGTGGAGGTACGGGATGAGGAGGCCATATTTATTTGGATTTAAGTTTTTCGGACTGAAAAATCTTTTTAGGATTTTTGTAAACAAAAAGTGGTCTTTTAGGCTTAGAGATTTTAGGTAAAGCAGAAGGCTCTGATAAAGAAAGAGACTTTAATTGGTTTTGTAAAGAGGAGATTGAGGATTCTACAGATTCAACTTCAATTGGGTTTTTCTTTGACAGCTATAGTAATTTATCCTCAGGATGCATCGCCACCTGATGAAAACCGCTTTTTAAATCAAAATTTGAGTAGATTTTACTGTTACCTATTTTCTTAAGCAACGTGTTTATTCCAGATAACGAGTACTGATCCTTGTAAGTGTTATCATTAAGTGAACGGTAGTTGAATACCATACGTTCTTTGCCTTTAACTTCTCTTCCTGTGACTGGATCAATTGAAGTGCCTAAATTTACCATCATAGCCATAATTCTATGACGGCTTTTGCTCGATCTGATTACCTTCAGAACCATGCCTAAGATAAACCAAATATATTGGAATTGATAAAACTATAAAATAAAACTATTATAAAGGATGCGTGACTCAATAGCCTGAATGGCCTGACAGTCCATTTCCACACACCTGCATCAAGTCAGTTGATTGATCCCAGTTGCCCATATTTGTGCTGATGGTAATCTTGATTGCCCTGCCTTACTAGTTTATCCTGGCTGCTTTCTTCTACATTTGAACTTAATTAAAGTGCTAGATTCCGTCGTCAGTCTCAATCTATGTCCTAGCTCTATGGCAGCCTACTTGTTTATAACTTTATCGGCCATAACTTCCCGCCCAATCCATTCTTTTCTTGACTTCTTACCGACACTTACTGTTAATTGTCAATCAAATTTCTCTTATTTGTCTGCTAACTCAACTGGGTTGGCCAATTGGGTGCCTAATCAAACTCAAATTTAGTATGGTTTCTACTCTTAACGAATTAATTTATGCAAGAAGGATGCAAACCTATAAAAGTTATAATTATTGGAGTTTGGGCTGTTATAGAAAAGCTGATAATTAAAGAGTTAGTTAGTTTGGTGATGTGCAAAGAGCAATAAAGGAAGCATATTGGAAATCTATAGAATTATCTCTAAGTTGTGAACCAATGGTGTATCATTGAGGTGACATTTTTTTTGTTTAAAATTCTTTTTAATTATATAAACACACCTACTATGAATTGTGAACATCAGATACGAGCATCCTTGGGGCGAATAAGTGATTACTGAAAGATCTTACTTTGAAGAAAGGTATTTAGAATAGAGATATTTAGGGTAGAGATGTGAAATTGATTGTTTTTTTGTTAGTTCTCTCTATTATACAAAGATCCACTAGAGTATCATGTTTCTAAGATTTCATAAGTTCAAAAGATTGTCTGGGTTTTAGGCTGTGGAATTGACTCGATATTGTTTGGTCGATCTGGCTCAATCCTCAATGAAAGTATGTGTTTCTTTTGGTACTATTAAGCCAAGTGTATCTTGGTCTGTATTAATGGTTTGGGTGAACAACTACAGGTAAACTTGTTCAAATAAAAATGATTCAGCATTTTTAGGTTATTTTGCGCTATTTGATTCGACGCATATGGATGAGATTCATTTTTATAGTTGGGCAGATAAAATGCCCACAGAAATGAATGAACATACCATATGTTAACTAAGATACTCACACTACAAAAAGTTACCAAGATTTGCATGATTCATCCAAAATAATTGCTTATTTTTACTATAAAGAGAGGAACTGATAAACTTTTAGGAAGCCACATGTATGCAAACAAAGATTGCTTTTCTCTAAATCCAAATGCCCTCAGTTTAACCACAAAGGGAAGCCACAAATCTCTCCAGCCAAACAAATTAAACGTTTTTTTGGTATCTAGTTTATGAGATAATAAGCATATTAATATGCAGCTATTCTCTTTGATAGCATTATCTAAGATGAGCCATCTTCATTGAAAAATCTACTTCTGCCATAGAGCTAAGCAAAAGAATAAAAAAACTGCTTTATTTTCTGTATTTGTAACTCGATCAGATGCCTCATTCCATTTTCTCTTAGAGCCAACAACAAATGCAATACCAATCAATAGATATTTCAGTTCATGAACTAACTTTGTTAATCATGGAATTAATTAAAATAAACAATTTTCAGTCCACAGCACAGCAGCTCTCTCTCTCTCTCCATCCTCCAGTTTGTTTATAATTTATGGAAGTTGAAATTCAAACTAAAATTTGCTTCAAATTTTAGTTGGAGCTTGTCAATAATAATGGAAATTTTTTGAACTTGTTTTATTCAAGAAAATAATTCATATAAGTTTGTATTTATTCTTAGAATTATTTGTTTTGAATTTTGTACTTATCATATTAGAAATGGACATTTACATACATACCACACAATTTTTATGTATTTACATATCCAATACCTAAAGTTTGATATTTACATTACTAATACTTTGGTGTTATAAACTTAGGTATGAAAATATGTATTTTACTTTTAAAAAGTTAGTAGTAGTGGTTTTTTTAATGTAATGTCAGATTCGAGTGCTAAGCATGTAAATATGAAAGTTTAGGTTTTACATATATAAATATATAAGAATAGTGTGTTATGTATGCCAATGCCCTTATAGAAAAATATAATTGATGCCCATGCCCTTATAGAAAAATATTATTGATGCCCATATCCTAACACACTATAGAAATGACGAGGGAGAAGATAAATTTTGTATCAGGAGCTCTTCATCGCCAATTTGCTTTCAAATAATTTAGAATTTTTTAGGTAAAACTGAAGGTTTTTTTTTTAATTCTAGCTTTTTCAACATCGCTCCATATTGTCAATAGATATTTGGTCTTTTTGATTATCTTCTTCAAAACCTCAACTTCTATGCTTATCTTCTGCTGATGTTTTTTTGTTTAGAAACAGATAGTAATCCTTGAAATTGTCTTCTTTTTTGCACCTAGGACAACAACGTCATTATTGTACAAGTAATAGAGTATCAGAACTATTTGAGAATTGTAGTTCATATTAGTTTAGCAGATTCTTACAGGGGAAGTTAGTTTCATTCGGAAAATATATTACATCTCTTGTATCTGATGCAAAGCTCTCCATCATCAATAGCGAAATAATAAAACTTATTACAACATTAAGATTCAGTATTTATCTGTGAACACCATGGATTGGAATAGTGGGAAAAAGATTGACAAGAAGATTACTTTAAGGAGGAGATGTGAGAATAGGATTTAGATGGAAGGCTTGTTTCTTATATTCTTGATTCAAATTGCCAAAATATCTTTTTTCTTGAGATCTGAAAAGATCCACTTGATTTTCTCATATTAAAAAAGGTCATTTAAATTGTATCAAAATTAGTATTTTTATGCTGCATGGATCATATCTCCTTAAAAAAAGGATAGTATCTGATCTGTGTTACTTGTTGGATCTTGGCCGACTCGTCGTGCGTCTAAATGCCTATTTGGCAAAGCCGAGTAAACCTTGCATTGGACTTTTGATTTCCTTGTGGACATATGTAAGAGCATGTTGCTTCCTTCTTAGGCGGCTAGATAGGCAATGCTTATTTTGTAGTGGCATTTCTTTTGAGCAAGCTTTTATGCATATGGCAATGCTATCATATATTTTTTCTTACTTGATTTTCTCTTATTAAAAAAGGTCATTTAAATTGTATTAAAATTATTATTTTTATGCTGCATATATCTCCTTAAAAAAAGGATATTATCCGTTCCGTGTTAGTTGTTGGATTTTGGCCGTCGTTGTGCATCTAATGCCTATTAGGCAAAACCGAGTAAACCTTGCTTTGGACTTTTGATTTCCTTATGGACATATGTTAGAGCATGTTGCATCCTTCTTAGGCGGATGAATAGGCAATGCTTGTTCTGTAGTGGCATTTCCTTTGAGCAAGCTTTTATGCATATGGCATTGCTGTCGATGGTCTTTCTCTTTCATCGTTAGTTTATTTATTTCCTTCCAAGCTTGTTATGCTGGTGATTAGGAAGAGGAGCCTATATTTAGTCATTTGGCTTTTTATTCAACTCTCTGACTGCTGTATGAACATAAAAAATAAAGTTGTATTGAATGACTTCTTCCACATGCGCAATCTCTAAAATTTTGCTGTTTATTTATTTATTTCATTTTGTTAGACCTGAAGAAGTCTACATTCACATCTTCATTCCAAGTTGCCATGCACGGTAAATGCAAGTTAAACTCCTTTTCATATGCGTCATTGTCAATGTCACCAGGAAAGTGGTATCAATGGCCTGAACAGTAAAACTCATATGAAGATTATTCTAAAATGGATGAGGGGAAGAAAGATGCTAAAACTTTTCTGCACCCACCATGGTTCCACTAAAAGATTTCTCCACTCTACACTACCTGAAGATTCACAGACCGTCTCTGCCCTACGTGATAGTTCTCCTACACCATCTTCGGAATCCCCAAAATCATCAAAGAAAGAAAAGTTGAGAAAAGATTACAAGAGACTTCTTGACCCGGTTGCAAATTAGGTGTTTTGCTGTAGGTTTTGACTTATTTGACAACTTTTTTGCTACTATTTTCTATTTGTAAAACAAAAGAATGATTCCATTTTGTGGCATATACTTGGGCAGATGCTTGGTATTTTATGATTATGAGTTGTTGCAACCTAACAGAATAAAATTGGGGTCATTTTTTTGGAAGCTCAACAAACTTGATGCGTAGTGTTTTTATTTTATGCTTTATAACATGATGCACACTGCTACTATAAAACTATATATTTTTAAAGTTTCCTTCACAGAAACTTATCGGTAAATATTTTGATTTTGATTATTACATTTTTTTGTGTGTAGTGGGGTTGTTACATTTAATTGATGAAATGGCAAACGTTCGTTTAGTTTAAAATAGGGACCTTTTTTATTTATTTAATTAGGTTGGAACTTAAAGTTGTTGTATTTACTTTAAGGGCAGTTTATTGCACTAATCCCAAAGTAGATCTAATGATTTTGAGAGCCATCTTAACCATTAGCAATATCATCCTAATACAAAATTCTCTTGTTATTTTCTTTGTTATGTCTTCCTTCGAGCCCCTAAGTTTTGTTTAGAAATTCTATGTTTGTACAAAATAACTATTATTATTGTTGGTATTTAAATAGATTACTTATTGTGCAAGTGTGTTATTCATAATTCTGAAGGATTAACATCATGTGGAATTCGCTTCACATGTTTTGAGCATGCATTGGGATTATTACACATTAATTTTGGCGGTGTATAAGAAAAATATTTAGAGAGAATAACGAGTCAGCGGTTTTTGGTCTTGCAGAAATTTGCCACCTTTCCTTTTTGTGCCGCAGCACTTATTGGGCATACATCAATAACTTGTCGTTTTGGTCTTTAATTGTGGAATGAGTTAATAAGAGAAGTAATTGGCGTTGAAGAATAATTAGATTTCTTGTGCCCGTTGCTCTCAGGGTCTCATGGCCGGCCTCATCTCCGCAACTTGCTTAAAAGAAAGAAAAAAAATACTTGCTTTATCATGTCATTGTTGTTGAATTCAAAACCATCTCAAATTCAACTTTTTCATGTATCATGTTGAATGATTTGTCGAATCAAAACACTATACTTTTTAGTTCTTGGTTTTAAATTTTGGTTGATTGATTTCAAAATGATTCTTTAGTTTTGCTGATTTCAACAGTTTCTGGTGAAATTTTTAAGCTGTCGATAAACTTTTACTAAAATGTTTTTTTTAAAGTTATATTAGACTAGTGTCAATCTTCTTCGTCAAGTCTGTTTGTCTGATGATTTGTTTTATTCATCCCATCCAGATTTTAATTTCTGAAGATTTACATGCATACCACACAATTCGTGTCTATTTAGATATCTAACACCTAAACTTCA
>NEWO01000040.1:1633074-1648621 GCA_003013225.1 Phalaenopsis aphrodite | reverse complement strand
TATTAAATCCAAATTTAACTTGAAGTGAAGTAAAAAGTCAAATCTTAAATCCAAAATTTCCTAAATTCATACAACTTATGTTTGGCTCGAACTAGTAAATCCAACCATAAATTAGTGGATATCAAACACCCCCTAACTGCTAACAGTTAATATTTATTATAGTCACTCACCGGATGCCTGTCGACCCACATTTGAGTTTCACATTAACCACTAACAGCTAATTTTTATTTCGCTTACCGGAGCATGGTTATTTTTTCCGTGCTGTTTTAAACTAGAGATGTTTTGGTTTCTGTAGCAAATGTTTTTTTTTTTTTCGTTTTTAATTTGAAAAGAACATCTTAAAATTTACAGTACATCTGTTAAGTTTGCTTCAATAATGTTGCAAAGAAGTGAAAGTAGGATGCTTATTGAGGCTTTTACCATTTAATGTAATTTAGATTAATTTTATGAAGTAATTTACCGGTTCAAACGTCAGAAATTATGCAAGTAGGGTTTTCTTAATTTTTATGCATGGAAAAGGGTTGTAGCAGACTTGGTTGTTGCTTTGCTGTTTGATTTATCATATATAATATTCCTTGATGTTACCTTCAAAAGTTAATTTGGATGAGTTTCTAATTATGTACATTGATAACAACCCTCAATTTGTGTTGATAATTTTATAATCTATACTATATAATTTTGTAGTTTCTAATTTTAATACCACACAATCAATCTATTTAATACCACCAAACTCATCACTACCAACTACACATGGAACCTTCATGTTCTTGCTCTTGTTGAAGGATAAGTGCTAGTATGTTTCATTAATGCTCAACATTTTTGCCTTTCATCCACCGCCATCATAGATGAAACCTCCTCGCAAAAGCTCCTAATCATAACACATGAAATGTCGGAATCTCCTTATGTTTAGTTCCCTTCGGAGAAACTATCATTCGCCTCTGCCAATACGTGCGAAACATCTTGATGTTGCCTTGAGCAAATTAAGGAACAAGTCAATAATTGCATCAAGAGATTCCACATCATCATTAAATATATGAAGTTTATCAAGAATCAGTTCAATGAATTTGCAATTGTAGGCAAGTCCATAAATGATGAACATCTTATTTACAAGATTCTTGATGACTAAAGTGCAACGAGAACCAAAAACTTATTGAGGTGATCAATGCTCGAGAAACATTATTTTTTTGTAGTAAGCTCCATTAAAATCTCATCAACAAAGGAATCTCCTTATGACAATGACTAGTATCATCACCATCACTTCTTGTCATTGCCAATTCAATTGCTCAATGCAGCAAACAAGCTTAGTGGCTATCCTTTTGTGGGCCTTTCAATGTTGTGTGCAAATTATGCAATTCGTGATGATCATTCGCCAACTTGACCATATCATAGCTATTGCCATAATGTGGGGTTCAAGAAAGTGTTGTTATGTGTTGTCTCACCTCATGTCTTGCCATTTCACAACCCACGTCAAACAATTGGTTTTTGGCTCCACATTCTCCAGCATCAAAAACCTCTACTCCATGGCAAACTTAAGCCCATTATGAAACCATCATCGCTATCACCATCACTAACAATCTCTCTTGGTAACTCAGTAGTGGGGGCATCTCCATCAAATAAATAAATAGTCATTCCATTTTTATCCATGTCTCCCTTCCTCTCATATACTAGAATTATGCCCTTTCCAGTATAGATTATTTCATTAAGTGCATGCCAACACAACCTGCACTTATGCTCTCTATACATAGAACCTGTACACAACTGGGCAAATCTGTATAAAAATTTATGTGAATATTATATGTTTATCTTCTCTTTATTTTGTTTATTCATGGTGATTTCTATTAAGTCTCTTCTAATTCATTCTAACTAGTATTAGAACTTGTGGTTTTGATTGAGAGCGATGTATTAAGAAGAATGATCAACATTGGAGATCATGAAATTTGATGGAATGGGCATGGATTTATGGAGGATATACGCTAATATTATATACAGCACAAGAAGATGTTTTTGCTCTTGGATGATATAAATGTAATAAAATGACTGTCAACCCAGATGATGTCTGTGAAAGGAAAGTAAATTGGAGATCGAGGGAAAATGATTGAAGAGGATGCGTTTTTGACTTGTGTCATGACAGAACATGATAGGAACGGGCCCAATTTGCTTGACTCTTGAGAGGAGAATCCAATGGATAATACATTACAATAAATTCCCTGATTAGTGTTGGACATTTCCAATCGGTCATATTTCCGACGCTATTCTAAATTAGCGGAGTTTTATTTATGTTGGAATCAGCGTCTCCATATTTTGTCGTTACGAATTTTCGTTGAAAAAACAACCGATGCTATATTATAGAAGCAATTCAAAGTCATCTGAAGCAAATTAGCGTGGACAATAGTCAAGACTAATTTGAGTCAGACATGTCCGACGCTACTTATCAGATGCAGATTTGCACATATCATTAAAGTTGTGTCGTCGAATATTGAGTAAATTATTGTAACTATTAGTGTTAGAATAGTTCGACGCTAAATCGATGCAAACCCATCAGAAAAAAAAATACAGCAGAACGTACTGATTTTCACATACCCGCACCAACATAATATGACATTTATATATCATTAGAACTGATATAAGAAATCACTATCATAAATGAAAAAAAATATAATCAGCCTCTATGACGGGGGAATACCAACAAACACATAATAAAAATCATAATCTTCATCCTTAGCCTCCTGCTTACCCTCCTCATCCTCGTCGACATCACTCATATTCCATTGGCCCCGACGATCAAGACTCTCTGTCAGGCATGCCATACTATCTACAATCATCTGTTGGCCTTCACGCACCTGTTAGAGCTCTTCATTCATCATCATGACCCGTCTGACAAACTCATAATGTTGAGCCTGTAACGAGCTTGGGCCACCCACAACGACACTAGAGCGCTCGACTTCCAATGCTATTCCATTTGCTCCTAGGCCATACACTCTGCTGTTCTTCTTTCCTGCCACCTGCATCTACAACTTAAAATCAAATTGAGCGATGGTAGACTAGCTAACACTGCTGTTGATGGACAACGAGGTCTGGTTAACCATCTCCCTTTGTCTTTCCCGGAGTTGCTTGTACTCCTCCTGCTTAACAAAATTGAAGCATAACATGACATTTTAAATAATAATATACATATTCATAGCTCCTTAAAAATAGAAAATTACATTTTTTTAACTTGCATTGACACGCTGAGAGTGGTCGGATACCCACTGATGTGTGCCCGGGCACCGATGTGTGAGGACATGTAACTTTGCAGTGAATGACACTCGGTTAAGCTTCTTGGCCTGTATACATGATCATATATATATGAGTCACATAATTACATAACTCTGTAAGTTATTGAAATTTGAGTTTTTCTTATCATTCACCGACGGTGCTTTGTGTGGGGGATCGAACCTCCAATATGGAGTGCGGCCCCTCTAACTCCCTTAATCGTCTCGTTCTGCCGGTTTATATATGAGTTTTTCTCTTGTATTCTGGAGAGGCTCATGCTCTGTTTAAATCAGCCCATATTTCACCCACCCATGAGAGTCTTTCACTTTTTTTTTGTGTTGTATTGAATATATCCCCAAGCCGATGCCTACCACAAACCTAAAAAATCTATCGGATCTGATGGTGATGTTCAACCAACCAGTAGAACGACCTCTGCAAATTAAAAATTATGTAAGTTTGATTAAAAATTATATATGACTTTTTCTCTTGTATTCTGGAGAGGCTCGTGCTCTGTTTAAATTAGCCCAGATTTCACCCACCCATGAGAGGCTCTTCCCCTTTTTCTGTGTTGTATTGAATATGTCCCCAAGCCGATGCCTGCCACAAACCTAAAAAATCTATCGGATCTGCTGGTGATGTTCCACCAACCAGTAGAACGACCTTTGCAAATTAAAAATTATGTAAGTTTGATTAATATAAAAAATAGAAATTAGCATTTTCTTTCAAATTAAAATATCATACCTTGAACTCCCTAAACTTCATATCCCGAGATGCTATCGGGTTCTGTTCACATGAGAAAAATGATTGATCATACCGACTTTGGATGATCTCCGTGACCAGTGTCACGAACGTCCTAGAAGGGTAGAACCTACAATTGAAATATCAGTTACAATAAAAATTTGCATGAAAATTGAAATTAACGCACTGAAGAAATAAAAGTTGACTTACGAGTCAACCTCCGACACAATATAGACTTTGCTGGCAGAGTCAGCCATCTCAGATGTAAGAGTCAATGAGTTGGATCATCATATGAGGAATCTAGACAAAAATATGGTGCAGGTGCAGGAGGTGGTTCCTGTGAGGGAGCTGTGCAAGAGGGGCAACAGGAGGGGTAGTCAGAGTGGCTGCAGGAGTGTTGTGCCTCTCAGTGCGGGAGACGACTTTCTTCACCCTCCGATATGTGTTTCCCAAAGTCCTCTGAATATGGGGTCTCTCTGGGGGCTGAGCACCTGCCATCTGCAACAGAAAAATAAAATAGAATTAGTAAGCAGGATTAATATGTCTCATAAGACAAAAAGTAAAAGAAGAAATGTAGAATATCAACCTGAAACATGTCGTGACTACGCATAAAATCAAGAAAAGTAAGCATGACAACTATAGTGCAAGAAACGAAAGTAAAAACAAGTTGCAGAAAACAATCGTTTAAGTATACATACTACTTTTTTGTATGTTTCATTCGATGTGCCAGATGTCGAAGAACTTAAAATTTCTTCGTTAATCTCATCATCTTTTTCATTCATATCTAGAGGAACTTCTTCATGAAGCTCTGTGGTTTCCTCTAGGGGTAACTCCTGATCGATTGAGCTAAACGAAATACAAAAAACATACATAACTGACTCTTGGTGAATTGGTTCAGTAACATTTTGCATCTCAATAGTTTTTCATGGTCTATTCTTCAATAAAATAGCACAATCAAGTTTATCCCTTGTTCGACTAAGATATCGAAGATAATAAACCTGACTAACCTGATGACTTCACATATCTTTTGTTCATTTAAATATCAGTAATATCATATGGGTCAAGCGTCCGTGTTTCTCGATTACAAACATGATCAAACCACTCACAGTTAAACATGTAGACATTTCGTTCAATATAACCCGAATATTGCACTGGACTACTTCATTTAGTATACCATAATAATTGATCTCGTCATATGTATGTGTGTTTCCTTTAACTCAAGCACTACAATTATAAGTCAGTTTTTTTTCACACTAAGAGCTCGTGTGAAATTTGTAACTGTTAACTTTAAATATGTGTCATGTCATGACACTATGATTAGACCCCCAAGCAAGATCTACTAAGCCCTGGTCATTGATTCCATTGCTGTATTATGAACCTAGTTGAAGTTTAAGAGCATAATTAGTTTTACTTTGTAGAGTACGACTACACGACATATCAGTGAATTAAAAAGAACTTCAACATATGTGTAATTTGAACATTTTGGAAATTCTTATTCAATCTTCTTGCTTACATGAGAGTCAACCCCTATGTTCAGGCTCTCGGTAAATAACTTGCGGACATTTTTATGATTTATATATTTGAGTTAATTAGTATAACATTCCATATAATAACTTAGAAAATTTTTTATTAAATTAATCTTACTGTAGGAATAGTTACACTTCAACACAGTTCAGTAGAACAAACAGTGTAGCTGCTCGAAGCTCTTTTTTGTTGAGGTAGCGCGTACCATGTCTATCCAATGGTTCACCTGATATTTGCAATACAGATAATTATGCTTGCGGAGGCATCTCACTAACAATATCATGCGTATGTTGCCCTTGATCGAAGTAATAAGAACACAAATTAATTGTCTCATGTAATAGATATGTCTCACATATCAATCCTTAAGAACATGTTTTATTCTTAACAATCTTTTTTCTTTTATTTAGAAATCTGTACGATTGAGTCATTTTAGGGAAAAAAAAGTTCACTATAAAATTGAAGACATCTGTCAAAAGGATACATTCACTTGTATTGCAATTGACCCCGCCAATATAGCTTCATAATACAGATGTATGGGCAGATGCTCCATTGAGCCAAAAAAATCGGGAGGAAATATCCCTTAGAGCTTGCTTAGCAATAACAGATTACTCGCGTCAGGACTTCTCAGAGAATCAACATACAAAATGCTTGCACACAACTCCTTGAAGAATGAACTGATTTTGATCAATGGATCAAGTTCCGACTTTGGTAGGGCATTGAATGCAATAGTAATAAGCAATGCATGAAAATATGACAATCATGACTCTTCATATCAAATATTTTTTTTCGTCCCTAAATCAACACATCGACTTATATTAGAAGCACAACCACTTGAAAACTTCAAAGAATGCAATCACTCTAAGATTGCTTTTCGTTTGATCGAATGTAAGAAAATATGTAGCTTTGCTTTGAGCTATGTTGAACTGGTTTGATTATGCCAGAAATAAGAACGACACAGTCATACACATATCTGAGGGAAAATTATATAACGTGATAATAACTGACCAACATGAATAATGTGTTGCATCATGACTGCAAGCTGTAAACACATCCGCACATAAGCCAAGTCTAATGTCCCGAGGAGATTGTTGTAAGATAGGAGGGGTTCACAAGGCTGTGGCTTGGGAGCTAACCAAGCATGATCATTGAAACTTCTGGGAATAAAAAATCAAGCCCATTCTCCTCTAGGAAGAAGTCATGCAAGCTATATGTATGACAATGATGTTGGTTTGGATATTGAAGTCCTGTTCGATAGTTGTGAATTTAAGGTGGGCATCAAAATTAGATTATAGGTGTCATCATGTAGACGAGTCTATGGTTTGATTGGTATAACAACATAGTCAAGTGATGGGCTCTCTCAAGTAGTTCTATTTTGAAGGGCTCCTTACCAGAAGGAATGGTGAGCTATCAATTATGGTGTCACCACGCAAAAAAATCATTGTGTTCAATTGACAGGATCTTGTGGGGAGTATCTGTTGGCTAGTGTAAAGCTTTGTTGTCAATAGATCTTTACCATTTCCTTATCTCGACACATTTTAAAAACATGGGCATTCTTGATTTGATGTGAAAAATATTTTGGCTTGAGTTGATTATATTTCTTATCATAAAAAAAGATCTTATCATACCATTAGATTTTAGAATACTAGAGGAGCTTTGGAGAGCTAACTAAACAAAAATTTATTGAAAATATTTGATTATATTTCTTATATTTATATCAACTTCATTATTAAAATCGGACTTGATATTAAATCAAAGAGATGTTTTTTTACTGTCTATGATGATATTGAGTTTCTTTTTTTCTTGCTTTTCTCTTTTTATTCTAAGAAGATTAAAATTGAAAGTCTATTAGAAGCCATGATGTTATATTCAATGAACATGCATTGTATAAAGAGAATTTAAAAGTAGCTCAAAAGTTTTGCAACTTCGAAGCTAAATGCGGCATCATTAAAAGACATTCTTATAGTTTGGGTTGAAAATACTATTTATGTTGAACAAAATCTTGTAGCCGAGAACTACTATTGGTCCACTCTGGAGGACATCTAAGAGTAGTATCAAACCATTATAGATATTCACATAGTCACATTGCACTATATTTTATTATTGACTGAGATGAAACAAAGAATTATGATGAAACAATGAAAAATAAAAATTAATCACGAGAGTGTTGGACATGGGAGGAGATCAAATTATCATGTCTTGATAGAATTACTAAAGGGAAGAAGGCCATGAAGAATACATGGATGCAACGAAAAAAAGGGAAAGTGGTATTAAGGATATATGCGGAGATCAATTTTTAAAGTTTTCAATAAAAGGAAAACATTGAATTCTTGTAAATTTTCTCTCAAATGGCAAAATAATCATAATTTGCGTGTTAGCTGCAATAGTTGCAAAATAACATTCAGAGCTATTGGATGTGTAGATTGTGTTTCTTTATGATGACATGAATGAAAAACAATAATTATGGTGGAGGCACAAGGGTTTGTAGTATAATGGGGCACGAGAGAATGAGATAGAACTTCAGAAAAATTTGTATGGTCTTAAATAGGCTTCAAGGTGGTGTCACAAGAATTTTAATTTTTTTCATGGAAAGTAATGATTTTTTAATGTGTCATGCAGATCAATTGATATAAAAAATTTTGAGAATGTCTATTCCAGTTAACTATTATCTATAGATGATATTTTAAAGTAGGTGGGAGAATATATATATATATATATATACTTGAAGTTTAATGTCCGGTTAATCAGCATGCCTGCATTTGATTCGCAAAATAATGTCAAATAGTTGCTTGCTACTAGTCATTTTGAATAGAGGGAAAGAGTTTCTCTTTAGATAAGAACTATGAAAACACATTATTAAATAATCACATTGAATTGAATAAGAGATGCAAAATATTTTATTGAAAAGGAAAGAAAGAATTCCTCTGAAGTCTAATTGAATTAATTTCCATCAGTAATAACCTTGAGATCAATCTTCTTGAGATTTCGATATGATATAAATTGATATATACTATGATGAATTTCTCCTGTGGTGAGTGTTGATATAAATTGACAATAGAGAACAATCAGGATTTGTAATTTTGTAACTATTAAATACAAGCTTTAAAGAAGGCTTCGATAAAAATGAAACATAAAATCATACATCTTTAAACATTATCTCATTACTCTGAATAGACACTTGAATATTATATATAAATACTTAATTATGTCAAATTATATTGAAATGAATCAAATATGCAGAGCATCAAATTATACTCAATTCTCTATAGAATGATTTAATTATGCCACAACAATATTTGACAATCATCTCTCAGTTCATGAAACCTCGAGAAAATGTTTCATACGTTATATGTATCTATATGGATGATGAATCATGTTCGTGAAAAATGAATACATGGTGGCCTCTGTGAATATAATTCATATAACATATGTAATATTTTCTCTAAATTCTTGGCCATCATGTGGAAACCTCCACCTTCTTCTCCTCCCACGTCTCCCCTGCAACTTTCTCCGTCTCCACAGGCGCTTCAAACTTCGGCTCATCCTTCTCCGGCGTCGTCTCCTTCATAACTTCAGCCTCCTGTTTAATACTATCCTTGTTCTCATCCTTGCTGCTATCTCCATTTGGGTCGGTCTTATCCTGCAATCTCTGAAACTGAGAACATAGCTGCAAAACAGTAGAAGAGTATGATGACTGGCGGACTAGTTAGTACCTTGACAGTAGCTTCGCCATTGTCGGAGTCCAAAATGGTTTCCTTGGCATCGTTGGTGTCCTGACCAGCTGCTTCTGGTTTGTCGCCATCGGAAGTCTTGGGTTTGCGGATGCAATTCCCCATGGAGCAGAGCGGGGTTGGGTTGGAGACTGTAAGAATTAAGGATTAGTAAGTTTGGTAGATGGGAGTTTGAAAATCGTTAGCTTTATATAAACAATATAAGTTATTGGGGGAATGGGGAGAGCTGATATGAGGAGGAAGAAGAGGCGCAAATAGCTAACTTTAGATATGGTAAGCTGTTGATATTTGTTAACTAGTTATTTTGGACGGTTTCATCATTATTAAATTTGATGTGATAAATAAGATAAATGTGGACTCTTGTAATCATAGAGTTTGTTAACAAGCGGGGAAACCGAGGGCTCTGTCCAAGTTAGAAAGTTCATTGTTGAAGATATTTAAGATCTCTCTGTCGTGATTTTTTATACCGTATTTTAAATTAATAAATATTGAGAAAGTTTTCTGTCTAAAATTATTAATAAAGTTCAATAATTTTAAAATAAATATTATATTTTTGTTATACCAATATTTTTTTTAAAATGAAGTTGAGTTTTAGATCTCCTTATCAATTAAATTGAGTGGTAGATTTGTCCCTCTTGTTTTGTTTGAGGAAGATGTGGCTTAACATCTAATATTGGGACCAATTTGCTACGGAGCTTGCTTAATTTTTGTACTAATTTGGTATGGATTTAGTCTTGTTGGAGGCTCTAAGGAATGTGAGTGAGTCAAGCTAACATGTGAGCCGCTCAATAAATAGCTCATGTGTTGAACTTAATGAGCTAACGGGCTAAATTTGAACCAAGCCCAACTCAAGTTGTTAGTTTGTGTTGTCTAAAATATAATTAAGCTATTTTAGAATTCAATAAATTAGACGTAAAGTTATTATAATATTTAAAAAGCTATCTCTTTTTCTATCAAGAAATTTCTTATTATCTTCAATCTAATTTTTTTCCCTTTATATAATTTTAATACAATAATGTCTTGAGTTATAATCTCCTTAAATTTGAGCTTAATCACCCTCATGCCGGGGGTTCTTGAGCACGACTCTTATAAATTTTGCTTGAGGAAAGATGAAAAAAATTAGAGCTTTAGAATTCTTATGATAAATTTTCTTCATATCCGTCCTGATCGTTATATAGAAAATGTTTATTATTAATGAGATAAAAAATAGAGAAACAAAAAATGGACAGACAAGCAGCTCATGTCATGCGAATATAGTAACATGATGCCTTCTCAGATGGTATACTTATTGCATATTCACGATCGCTCTACATTTTGCCAATAAATAATGAAAAAGTTAAGGTATGAGCTTGACCATGTACGAGGCATGTTAATAAATCCAACTTTGATCTACAAGTGGCGTGTGATAAATAATCTTATCATCAAAGAAAGTTAGAATCTCTAAAAAAGTATTGCGTTCGGAGTCCGAAAGTAGTGCTGCGTCCGGACAACAAACGTGATATAGCGGGGCAGAGCAGGAGCTTGGACCTCTGCTGTATCAAGTCTGTTGTCCGGATGCAACTCGTGTCCAGACTCCGGACTCAATATTTTCTTGAATCTCTATTGGTTACAACTTGACAACTCAATCAACATAGAGGTAGAACTATATATATGTTGAGTTATAATAGATCCTACAGCTTTTGTCTCATTCTAATTTACCTTGAGGAAGAATGGAGGATCGGGCTTATGGTTGCCATATCTTGCGAGCACTCTTTCAAAGCTATATTAAATTCATCAACAATCTTGTCCGGACATGCCATAACAAGCTAGAGTTCTAGAACAATAGCATCATCATATCTTGAAAATCACGTGTGTGTTGGGCTGTGGAGCCTAAGCTCATGGGTGCTGCTGGAACAGAAGAGAATTTAATTTTATAGCACACCGCTCGTAGAGTGAATACCGACAATTTAATATGATGGTTTGATACAAAGTGCAATGCTTTTCATTCAACAACAAAAATAATTTTTCTATTGGATCTTCCCCCCATCCCAATGATTTTTTTTTTTGGAAATTTACATACATACCACTCAATTCCTATGTATTTACACAACTCACACCAGAAATTTAATTTTTACATGCACACCAACTTAGCTTTTCATGACAAGTTGTATTTTATTTTTTGAAAATTAAAATATGGGTATCAGAAAAACTAAAATAGTGATTTTTTTGATATTGATATGTGGTCAATAAATTTTCAACATCTAACATGAATCTTGAGGCATGACAATGATTTCAAGATGATCTTTTGAGCGATAAATGTTCAAACTTCAATTAAAAGTCATCTAAAGCTTCAATTTCAACAAACTTATAGTCAAACTGACCGACTCGATGAGACGAACAAAACGATATAAAAATTGATCCAATCCGAATCAAATCAAGCCTCGATCAAGCTATTAAACCGCTTTTAAAAGCTTTTTAGACATCTTTAGAAAATCAAACAGATATCGAATCTTGCGAGCTTGTAGTCAAATCGAGCGTTTCAATAAGATGAATTCAATGAACCTAAGATCACTCAATTCTGATAAAGCTAAGGTAATTAAATGTCCATCATATGTTGTCTAATTGAGAAAATCTCTCTGAGCTGTCTGATTAGGTTGGTATAGATTTCTTCATTAATTGCAACCGAGTCTTTATAAATAGAACCCTACCCTCCTCTTAATGGGGGACTTGAAGGTTGAAGTCCGAAGAAGATTGAAGCTTAGAGAAGAAGTTGGAGTCTAACATCACTTACACATTGAGGATACAACAAACGTCTCATACTCCTAACAGTCGCTAACCACTATCAACCATTACTCACCGGCCGGTGCCCACTCCTTGAGACGAAATACCATACAAAATGACCTACGAAGTGGCGCATCATCATGGATGTCATGTCAACCCTGAAGACAGTGCATTAAAGCACTGACTATTACTCTCCACAGCGGTATTCTCTACCATGGGGAGATAGGTTCATCCGCATACCGACATTGTAGCTTGTGAAACTGTATAATACTTTTCTGTCTGTGAGACAAAAGGCTATAATTGCAATCATCAATTTATATTGGATCTCTTCAACTGGGCCAAGCCCTGTGCTTTTTTCCTTCTGGTTTTTCCGCCCATCATTTATATTACTTAAGTGTGTGATGGATTCTCGTGCAACACTAAGAAATTAATTAATATCACTCAAGCGCCATGAATTCTCTTGTGAAACTTGCTACATGGCCACCAGATGCAATACTCACAGTAAAAGAGCATCCTGCTCCAACACGTATCATTCTAGAGGGTAGTCACAGAACTAGTATGTCACATCTTCCCATCCTAAATGGCGTTACTTTGTTGGTTAAGGCTCCTCGGGCAAGATGAAGACATCTCAATTACGCAGAGCGCTACATCCTCTGCTCGATGGAGCTTACTCTCCACCGATTCAGAAGCTGGCAGAAAATGCTCCGCTTGAAAATACTCGCACCCCCTACAAATGAACCTTTCCTTTGTCAAATCAGGATGCTGACCTCTTGGATACTACAAGTTCTACTCATCTGACTGACACAACTCACCTGGCACGTGCTACGCCTTGCTGTTGTTTCTAACAATGTCATTCACGATGAGTTACTATGCTCGGCCCGAGCAGAGTTTTCTATTGAGTAAAAAAATTGCTTCCCCGCTCGCTGAAAATGCCAAGAATCATCTTCTTTAACAGAGGCGATTCTCCAACACGCCATTCTAGTGGACTTCAAGGTCCCTAACAAAGACGCCTACAAAGAGATAACTGGCCCCTACGAGTATAATCACTATTGAACCATCATGTAAATTCAGCGTGCCTCTTGTGGTATTCTCGACTACTCTTAAGGGACAAGCTCGCACGTGGTTCCACTCTCTTCCAAGAAACACTATCACATTTGAGTGTCTTAAAAATCTCGAGAATGAGTGTGCTTGAGCTCGTTGGATTCATCTTATTGAACACTCGCTTTGACTATAAGCTAGCTAGATTTGACATTCGTTTGACCTTCTAAAGATGCTCGAAAGTGTCTTAATTATCTGTATAAAACACATCCTTTCTTGTCAAATATTCTGACATCCTTGCAAAAGAAACACCGCATGAAACAACCTATGAAGCGACACATCATCATAGGCACACTCTAGCCCCGAAGAAATTGCATTGAAGCCTTGACTATTACTCTTTATCGCGATACTCCTTATTGCGAGGGGATATGTTCATCCACACACCGACATTGTAGCTTGGGAAACAGTGTAACCATTTCTCGTCTGTAGAACAAGGAGTTATATTTGTAATTACCAATTAATAGTTGATTTCTTCAACTGGGCATGACTCTGTGGTTTTTTTCTCTTTCACTTTTTTCATGTAACAAATCTTCTGATATTTCTACTCATCATTTCTATTATCTGAATGTGTGTTGGGTTCAAGTGTAATGGTAAGACGTTAATTAATCACTCCACCGCCATGAATTCTTTTGCACACATTAGATATGATATAAAAATTCAGGACGGTATAAGTGTAAACAAATAAAGTTTATATGTTAGATGTATATGTAGATAAGAAATTGTTGGTATGTATGTAAACATTCCATTATTTTTTAAAAAAAATCTTTTGCATATACCTAATATATATTTGTATTAAAAAATCTCTATTTCTTTTACATTTGAGCGAAGCAAAATAAAAATAAAATTTATGAGATAAAATTATAAATAATTTCAACGTGTAAATATTTTTTGTTTAATGTGCATTTATATTAATTTATTAAGATCCTTAACATTTTTTATGTAATTAGTGTGAGTTTCATAGAAATCTTCATTTTGATTAAATTATATTAATTGAATAGCTTCTTATTAAAACATGAAATTATTTTTTGAATTTATAAAAAAAATACAAAATAATTTGAAATGCTTGTAATATTATTCGATATATCAATAATAATGAAATATAATATTTTATTTTAAATATTGTGCTATTATTTTTTTTTATACAATTAGCTTGCAGATCTTTAAAAAAATGGCTGCTTTCAATATTATAAATTATTAATCAAAAGAGCCCATTTTAAATATATTTATATTAATATGGCTTCTAATAATTTGTTAACTGTTGCATATAATATAATTCAATTTTTATTTAAAACAAGAAATTATGTTAAAATAACACAGTTGTTTTAGACTATTCGATAAGTGGAAATTCGAGGGCAAAGTGTAGTTCAGCTTTCAAATTCATTAGGCAAACTAAACCGTGATTCAAGGTATTTTTCTCTAATCCTCGAATCATGGTTTAGTTTAGTTGCAATGGCGTCATGCATGATGCATGCGGCCGCCCCCTTCAGGTCAACGATAATAAAGGAATAAATCATTCATAAGTTTTTCTTAATTGAGCCTAATATATTGTCATTAAGCGTGTAATTAGTAATCAGCATGAGCTTTTCTTAATTGAGTCTACTATATTGTCATTAAGCGTGTAATTAGTAATAGTAAAATGGAATTGGAATAATTAAAATCCACTTAACAAACGTTAACGGGCGTCAGAAATACGACAGCGAGTGCATCATCAGTTTTCGGAATCTATTTTAGCCTCCACAGGTTATGAACAAATAGAAGAACAAAGCTTGTTTTCCGAAGAAATTAGTGAAGACGAGAAAGAGCTTTCTTCTGGTAAGATCTATCTTTTTTTTTTTCCTGAATTTAGTATTGTATATAATATGGATTTTAATCATTCCAATTTCATTTTGAATTCTCCAATGATTTCTATTGTCTGCAGTTGATTTCTAAAGTTAGTTAGCTCAGTTTTCTGCTTTTTATATCTTCTATATAGTTGTCAGTTATATTATTATAGTTTGTAGTATAATTAATTAACTTAATCAATTGGTTAGCAGAGGTTCTGCCATGGCTAGCGAAAGTGGGGAAGGGAACTGTATTGGCTGGGCAGCAAGAGACGCATCTGGAGTTCTGTCACCCTATAGATTCAACAGAAGGTTTGATACATACAAATCAGGGAACCGATCGATCCTAATCAAAGGAATAAAAAAAAAAAAAGCATTTGTTAACGTACAGCTTGTTTCTTCAGTGAAGATTAATTAATACAATATTTATGTATTATTCAGTTAATTATGTAATGATATATGCAGGTCGCTTGGAGATGATGATATATCTATAAAGATAACACACTGCGGTGTGTGTTATGCAGATGTTATCTGGACAAGGAATCGACATCATGATTCTAATTATCCTCTCGTGCCTGGGTGAGTTCTTCTTCAATGGATGCAGAGACTTACAAGGCTACAATACAT
>NEWO01000040.1:1607507-1629675 GCA_003013225.1 Phalaenopsis aphrodite | reverse complement strand
GTAACTAGCTAGCACAATTTAACAAGTGATTTACCCCTCAAAATAAGCATTTCAGTGTAGCCAACTATCAAAGAAAGAATCCTAATAAAAAATTATGTCCAAAATAAAGCATATTTCTAATGAGGGATGTTTAAAATACATCATATTATTATTGTCCGTGAGATCCTTCTTAATGAAAACAGCATAAACTTCAAAAGGTAAAAAGGAAGGAGAGGGACTTGTTAGCTGTGCTTTTGCTATAACTGCACAGAGAGAGAGAGAGAGAGAGAGAGAGAGAGAGAGAGAGAGAAGATCTAATTACTTTCAGGTAAAAAATTTAGCTTTCATGAAAAAATAAAATAAAATAATTGAATATTGGCATCATAGGCTTGAAATCATGATCCTAATTTCTTGTTCTTTGCTTGATTACCCTACATATTTGGTGGACTTGACAAGGCTACACTTGTGGAGGTATAAATTTTGAGAATTTATTCTTTTGATCATGAGATTGTTTGATTGAAATCTCTATGATCTTGAAATGGATCAACTAAAGTTTAAATGTATCACCATCATACTATGTTATAATATGAGATTATATAAATTTTATGATAGAGGGGGTGTGGTAATTAGTTTAAAAAGACAACTGCATAAGATTTATATAAATATATTTTCTTAAGAAAAAAATTATATATATAAATTTAATGACATAATTATAATATTTATGAAAAATTATTTAGGATAATTATTAAATTAACTATATACATATTATTAACAGTTTAAGTTTCGAATGGAATAAAAAATTTATTGTGCATTTGCGTATATAACACCTACAATTCAACTTTTACACATATGTCAAACTCAACTATGTTTAAAAGGCTGTATTTTACTTTTAAAATGTTGAAATAATAGTATTTTTGATATGATATGAAAGACTTGGATTGTGTAAATGTAAAAAAAAAAGAAAAAGAAAATTAAAGTTCAAGTATTATACTTATGATCTTGCCGTACTTTTCAGGCATGAGATAATTGGCGTTGTCACTGATGCGGGCGCTGGTGTTACATGTTTCAAGACCGGCAATGTTGTTGGCGTTGGAACTTATGTTAATTCTTGCAGAGAATGTGAATATTGCAATGCTTATACAGAGCCTCACTGTGCCAAAGGAGCAACTATGACTTTCAACTCCATTGACATAGATGGTTCATTCACAAAAGGAGGATATTCCAGCTACATTGTTGTCCACCAGAGGTGAAAATTTGTTCACAATCTTGAGCAGTCTCCTTCAATTTTTGTTTCAAGCTCTCAGCTGAGCTTACTCATGACTTGGTTGCAGGTACTGCTTCTTGATACCTCAAGGCTACCCACCAGCAATGGCAGCACCCCTTCTGTGCGCAGGAATCACTGTATACAGTCCAATGAAATACTACAGCATGAACCAGCCCGGAAAATCTCTGGGAGTCATCGGCCTCGGCGGCCTCGGCCATTTGGCAATCAAGTTCGCCAAATCTTTCGGTCTAAAGGTAATAGTCTTCAGTACAAGTGCATCAAAGCAGGAGGAAGCCATCCATCTTCTTGGAGCAGACAGATTTGTCATCTCATCAGACAAGCAACAGATGCAGTCATTTACTAAATCTCTGGATTTCATCATTGACACTGCTTCTGGGAATCACCCACTTGATGCTTTTGTATCACTTTTAAAGCCGCGTGGAGTCCTTGTCATTGTGGGCGATGTTGAAGTTAGACTTAAATCTGTAGACCTTATTCATGGTACAGATCTCCTCTCCGACTAACAAAATTAATTAATTTTCATTGTCTTTTTAAATTTTTAATATTATATGATGATGTTGGCAGGTTCAAAGGCCATAGCTGCGAGTGCTGTAGGTGGTACGAAGGACATTCAAGAGATGTTGCAGTTCTGCGCCGCAAATAAAATATATCCAGAGATTGAGATTATTCAGATACAATATATAAATGAGGCGCTTGAGAGGCTCGTCAACAGGGATGTGAAGTATCGCTTTGTGATTGATGTGGAGGATTCTCTGAAATAAATTGAAGGGGATGAACATGTTCTAAGAGTTTATGGTGGACCTGTTTGTAGTTTGGTTAGTTTCCTTCAGCATTTTGTTCCAAACTGACAGAAGTTGTGTATTTCCTTGAGCATAAAGAATGAAATAAATAAATAAATAGATTTATTTCTTGTGTTTAGTAAGTTTCCTACTATTATCCAGAAGTATCAAAACTTTAAATAAGTTAAGAAAATAAGATCAAGATGATTAGCATAAGTTTTAGTGAAACAAAAATGTAAAAAATGTTAATTTTGATGGATTTATAATTATAAATAGATTTAAAGATAATTATTTTTTTAAGAAAAAAAAATCCAATGTATAGTTAAGTATTACTATGTTGAAATTCAACATTCAATTATTACAATTATACTATTTTAAGAAACTTATTTAGAAAATTTAAAAGGATTAACATTAAATTAGCCGACTTTTTTTTTTAAAGAATTAGCTTATTTCTATCAAATGTGTAGTATATTAGTTGAAAATAATGTAAGTAATATATTGAATGAAGAGAACGAAGTTTAGAAGTAATTTATCATTTATACGCTTCTTGGGCATATTTATGTTCATCTCCATACAAGTTTCAATCTTTAATTTGTTGTTATGCAAATATTTCATTATTCTAAAAAAAATGGCCAAGATCCTATAATAAAAGGGATAAGAAAGTAAAATCTCGAACGAATCAATCAAATAATAAAACACTTAACATATTCGGTATTAGGGTTTTCCTCACCTAAGGGTTTCTTCTTCTCTTACAGCCCGTCCCCTCTACTCTTCTCTCATTCGTCTTTTGGCAGGAGATTCTACAATAATGAAATCTCCTCCTCCCCCAAACTCACTTAAAAGCCCATTCAACAAATTTCACTTAGCCTCCCTAAACAAGTAATTTCCTCTTAGTGAGAACATGTCTTTCAATGGGTCTCTTCTTGGAGCTACTTCGCCGGTTGACCCTTCCGCTGAAACCCACCTCTCTCTCTCTCTCTAAATGGATGTCCTCCTCTCCTTATCACCTTTAACTCTAGCATCATTTCTCTTCCCACACCTCCTAGTCCATCTTGTCCAATAAACCTTAATTGGAAGAGTCTTCTCTATGTTCATCCTACAACATCCAATAACTTGAAGCTCAACTGCATTCCCTATTTTGATCCAACTGTCTCCTTCTCATCTACATAAATTAAAGAAGGTGAAAAGAGATGGAATCTTGCCCCCAATTGGTTGCTTCTTCAGTAAATGACCTTATTATGGCGCGCTTCTTGAATATCTTAGAAAAACTTGGTCTCTTCGAGATAACTTCTACCTGATCTTTATGAATGATGGTTTCAGCTTGATGAAGTGCTCTTGTAAGGAAGATATTGATTTAGCTTGGACATGCGGTCCTTAGTTTTTCTTAATTTGGCAATCCATTTATTTTGTAGTAATGACCCCCTCAGTTTCAACCCACTAAAGAGGAATTCTCCTCTATTCCATTGTGGATTAAGATTCATAAGCTTCCCTTTGGTACTACAATTCATACAATCTTTAACAAATTAGCAACAAAGTAATTGGTATTCCTATAATTGTAGATGTACTAGCTGCTAATAAGTCTCGTTTAACATTTGCTCAAGTATGTATGCAAATTGCTAATGTTTTTCCCTCCCTGATGAAATTCTCCTAGGATTTGATGGAAAAGAGCAACCCTTCTCCCTCTGTCAGGTGTCACTTAAATTTTCATGTTTTTTCTTCTTGTCCTACCAACCCTATATGTTCTTCAACCCTTGCACCTCTTCTCACTTCCTCTTAACCCAAGAGGGGTAGAAGCAATAGTGCTAGGCGTAAACCAGAATGCTCCCAAGCCCCTTATGCAATTAAGCACATACTATACCAACCAAAACCCACCTTGTTTCTCTCTCTCTCTCTCTCTCTCTCTCTCTCTCTCTCTCCTCTTCCATCCCCTCAACCTAATTTTTCAACCTAATTTCTCCCTTGAATCCCTAACCAAATTTTTTCAGACAATTTAAACCCAATACATCAACGAGATACTTAAAACATCATACCTACTCCACCTCTCTATCTTCCTTCTTCGTCCTCTAAACTTAACAGTAATAGCCCAAGCCACATGATCCCTCTACTATCTCAAAAAACACTTAACACAATGAGTTTCCCAATTTAACCACTCGGAATGTTTGAGATTTCCTTGGACTTGATCAGATTCTTTTTTTTAGAAACTTAATCACATAGCACAATTTGGACCTCCTTTGCATTCTAGAACCCAAAACTTTTCAAAATCATATTCTAACCTCCTCTATTTATCCTCCCACTTTTTGTTTTCTTCTGAAAAAAACTGCAATTACTTTCACATCTCTTCTGATAGAAATTGGGTCAAGTGGAACAGTGCCAAGTTAGACTTTATTTTTTGAAGCATAGAAAAACAGGTCATCTATGCATGACACCGTCACTAACAATGCACATAAAGTCAAAATTTCTAATTTTTATGTTGCCAAAACACATCAAAAAAGGGAAGGCCTATTGAATTCTATTTCATACTTTGCAAGTTTTTTCACTGGTTCTATGATAATTTTTGGAGATTTCAACTGTTGCAGATTTTGAAATGAAAAAGTTTGTGCACACTTCTTCCTCCCAAAAAAATTAAGACTATTAATGAATGCTTTTTCTCTATTGAGATTTCTTATATTGCTTAAAGTGTATCTCATAAAGAATAAACCTATCACTTGCAAGCTGGCACAACATTTTTTCTTGATACTTGGCTCAAGACTTTCCCTCAATATTTTAGTTGTGTCCTCTAATGCTCTGATCACTATCCTCTCATATTGAGTTCCCCCAATCATATATAATTATTTTTATAAATTATTAGATGTACCTTTATGATTACCAAAAACTTGATAATTAATATTTAGTCCATTAGATTCCAAGGTAGACCTATATTTTTCTCTTATGCAGAAGCTAAAAGCCTTTATAAAATACTTAATTTGTCAAGTTGGAATTCAGATTCTTATCTCAATAAATTTATTCAGAATACTATTAAAATTAAAAGCAATTTATCTCTCACCGTAGAAGCTATCCTCAATACATTCAACGTCGTCATACCTTGAATTACATTCTCCTCATGTTATGCTTCTCGAGATGCCGATAGAAAATTTTATGTTTTCTAAGATTAAAGGGAGGGAAAGTAAAAACCTAATCTCTTACATCTCCTCCTTTGATGGTTCTTTCACCAGTCATGTCGACGGTGCATCTTTGGTTGTGGATTACTTTAAAAACTTATATGGTGCATGTATTGATCCTAACAATACTTGGGTCATCATTCATTATGGTACTTCATTATTCAATTTTCTTCTCTCTAAGTTGACTCTCTTGGTTACTGAGGAAGAGATCAAAAAATCTATCTTATTGTTTCATTGAACTCAACCCTAGGGCTGGATGATTTCACCGTTGAATTTCTTAAATATCATTGACAACTTTTAGGGAAAGATAGTTATGCATCTATAAGATTTTTCTTTAATAATTCTAAGCTTCCCAACTCTCTTAAGGATATTAATGTTATCCTAAGTCCCAAATACACTCATGTACAACCCTCCAGAGCACATATCCATATCATTATGCAACGCTTTCTACAAATCCATTGTTAAAATCTTCTCCAAGCCTCTTAAATTTAATTTTCCCCATATTATATATGAAACACAAGCTAATTTTATTTCAAATAAGTTGGCTATCAACAATATCATCCTCATTAATGAGATCCTTAATAGTTTTAATAAGGACTCTACTTCTTTTGTATTTTTATGGATGGTTTCTCTAATCTCTTTTGATCTTTCATTATTAGGGGTGGCTTTACTCCTATGACTCAAAATATGAACCTTCATATCTCCCACCTTTTATATGTTGATGATGTTATCGTTTTTTGAACGTGAAAATCCTTCCAACTTGAAAATGATGTAAAAAATTTTTTACCATGCTTTTAATCTCATTTTAAATGCTGAAAAATGTCATATCACTTTTGTTAAGACCGTGGTTTAACAAATCGGACCGAACCAACTGGTTTAACATTGAACCGACTGGTTTTGCGGTTCTAAGCGGGCTAAAAACCTCTTGGAATCTTTCATTACTAGGGGTGACTTTACTTCTATGACTTAGAATTAGAACCTTGCTATTTCCCACCTTTTATATGTTGATGATATTATCATTTTTGGAAAAACTGACAGTGAAAATCCTTCAATCCTTCCAACTTGAAAATAATTTTAGAAAATTTCTACCATGCTTTTAATCTCAATATAAATGCTGAAAAAAGTCATATCACTTTTGTTCGAGTTCTGGGCAGGCTAAAACCACCGCTTCATTGGTCACCGACCTAAACCATTAAAAGAGCTTTTTGGGTTTGGAATTTTGTGTGAGGTCCAAACCAATTTTTTTTCGCTAAGTTGTAAGGACTAAGGACCAATATAAAAATAAAATAAACATATTATTTAATATTATGGGCCCACCTATCCTAAAAGATATCTAAATTTATAAAATCATTTCACTTTGTTTCTTCTTTCTACACTTTTCCCTTAAAGATCAACAGTGAATATATTTTTAAGATGTGGGACTAAAACAAATGAAAGTATGAGAAAAAAAATATTTTTAGTTATAGCCATAAATATTGCACATGAAACTTATAAATTATTAAATTTGATAGATTGATTTACAAAATAAAATAAACAATTTAACAAAAAAAGGTTACTATATAATAAATCAATTTAATATGTAAAACAAAAAAAAAATATTTTGGGATTAATAAAGTTCATACAATTTTTTCATGAAATATTCTTAATAATATATCAATTTTAGTATAAAAGTATATTGTCATAAAAAATTTTAAAAAAATTCTTAAATAAGATAAGATTGTGAATATTAATATTGATATTTTTATTTTGTGATTAATATTTTTCTAAATAATTTATTATTATTATTATTATTATTATTATTATTATTATTATTATTATTATGTGTTATTTTATTTGAGACGTGGGACTATGTCATATTATTCTTTGTAACAAACTTCTTAAAGAATCAATTATGTTATTATTACATAATTTATATTATTTTTAAATAAATTTATGATTTATTATTTCGTTCGGTTCAACCCATGGTTCTAACCCAATTCAACCTTTAAACCATGAACATCTTCCATTACCAGTTCAATATTCGATTCAGTTTTCAAAACCTTGGTTAAGACTATTACTAACACTGCTTCTTTAAGAAACATCATCAGTTCTAATATCTTTCAGCCTCATTTCATTTACCTTGGTATCACAGTTTTAGTACATAGAAGGAAGTTTACCTTCTTTCAGCTGTTGGTTGACAACAATAGATTAGTTTTGTATGAGTAGAAGGTGAAAACTCTTTCTTTGGCTGGCAGATACCAATTAATCAAATTTTCTATTTTGGGCATCATTATGTACAAGGTTTGTAATATTTTTCTTCCCAAAGATTGCATTAAGATGATCCAATCTTGGTGTTTCAAATTTTTGCTCCATAGCTCTATCTCTGCTAAGAAAATGCTTGCAGTTTCCTAGGACCCAATTTGCAAACCTAAGTAATTGGGTGGCCTAGGCCTTGGGTCCATCCAAGTTCTTTTCCACTCTTTTATGATCAAGCAAATTCTTCATATTGCCAATGGTGCAGATTCTATTGATAGGTGGTTTATAAAGGTAATTATTTATCTTTCTCGAATTTAAAAAGCAAAAGAGGATCATTTTTGGGAAAAAAAACTTCTTTACATTGCTCATTAGTACAATTCTAGTTTTTTCTTTACAGTTCGAGATGGCAGCAACATTAATCTCCTGTGGGATCACTAGAGCAATGGCAAAGGCCTTTCTGATTTGTTAGATAGTCTCTCATGTGATACTCTGCATTTCTCTTAGGTAGTCAACTGACTCGTTAGATTAATATCATCTAAATGGTTATGGCATTTCTCTTATCCTCACTCATAATCAATTTGACTGTCTTTGATGGAAAAGCATGGACAATCCATCATTTTAAATGATATGTGAATCACTACAGCCTAATACTAATAGTGTGGATTGGCGCAATCAAATTTGGCATAAAAGTTTTGGATTTAGATACTTTGTTTACTCTTCGTTAGGAGCTCACAAACCCCTGAAAAATTGTTGATTTGCTTATCTTCAGAAACATTCCAGCACCACTTGCTTGCTCTATCACGCTGGTAATAAATCTGTGAACCGCCTATTTCCTGAAACGGTGGCTATCACGGACTTCCACATTTCTCCCTAGTCTCAAATTTCTTCAAATTCTAGATTACGCATCAACTATGGCTAATATTTTTAGGACTGGGAGAAGCTTCTATATTCTCCTAGTACATTTTCTTTTTTTTACTTTATTTGGAAAGAAAGAAATGCTAGAAGATATGGGGGACAGATCAGTTGTGCCAATACTACTATTTTGGCCATTAATAGGGCAATCAAAGCTAACTTTGATATATGGAAACATAAACAGGAATGAGATGCTATTGCCTCGCATACAATTATTATAAGAACTTCTTGCTTCTGCCATGATTATTTTTGATAAGAATAGCTACTGACTGTTTTTCTTCTTGGGATTTCGATCCAGCATAGAAGGTTTATAGGGCAATGATGAATCTCTTTGAAGGAGTAACTTACCTGGCGTCCTATGTAGACATAGTATTTGATTTACTAAAGATCAGAATTATGAAGTCTCAGTATTTGATTTACTTTACACCACTGATATAGAGAGCTAAATAACATCATAGTGAAAGTTTGGCAGAGTTATTAGTCAATTGATTTTTTTTTGGATCGGTGAGCAATTTTAAATTTTGCTTGATGCCTTGTTAGGTACAAAGTTAGTTTTAAACGTGACCACCTTAGGACATATTCATTTGCATTCTGATCACCCAATTCTTGTGTTTTACATATCTAGCACCTAAGCTTTATTTTTTATATTTATGTCACTCAAATCTTTCAGATCATATCAAAAATATTATTATTTTAATTTTTAAAAAATAAAATAAACACGACTTATGTGTAAAAATTAAAGTATAATTGTTATATACATACATAAAATTAAGTGGTACTAATGTAAATCTCTAAAATAAACAAGCATTTACATACATATCAACCAATTCTTAACATATCTAATATTTAAATTCTAATTTTTTTACATTTATATCCCCCAAATCTCTCATATTACAAGAAAAATATCAATATAATTATAATAGTGATATTTTTTATATAATATGAAAGATTTGGGTGGTATAAAGGTAAAAATTAAACTTGAAGTGTTACATTTATAAACAAATAAGAACTGGTGGTATGCAAATAAATCTTCAAAACATAAAGGCCTAAGAGGTTGTGGCAACGAATTTATCTCTGGATTTAAGTGGGATGTAAGTAAAATCTTGTCAGACGATCATTTTAGACAAAATAAAGACGCGAATTTGTTAAATTTGGATTTCATCGATTTAAGCCGTAAATCCAAGATTTACTAAATCATGTGAATTGACGGATTTAAGTTCATAGTGTGAGGATTTAAGTTCATAATTTTTTTTCACTCCTATAACTGTAACGGTTTTAAATTTCGTTAAACTTGTCAAATTTTTTTACTGGATTTAGTAAGTACATCGCCAATAGGGCTGTAAACGAGCCGAGTTTCAGCGACCTCAGACTTGGCTCGTGTCCGGCTTGTTCGAAATTGTTCATGTTCAAAATCGGCTTGTGTTTGAAACCAGTTCTTTAACAGTGTTCTTGTTTAGCTCGTATTTGGCTCGTTAAAATTAAACTGAAAAAATAGATGTAGAGTACTGAATTCAAAACTGGACCAAATATATGAAAAAAAAGTCACATAACCACATTACAAAACGAGAAGTAAAAAATTTAAACTTAGATATAAATATATATAATATTCATTATATTAATAATATATGTAATGTATTATTATATAAATAATTATATAATTTTTTTTATTTCGAGCTAAAACAAGACGAACACGAGCGAATAAAGAGCTGTCGTGTTCGACTCTTTTATAATTCGAGCTTTCGCTCGTGTTCGGCTCTTTTATAATTCGAGCTTTAAAAACTTATTTGTGTTCGACTCATTCGTTAAGTAAATAAGCAGTTTTTTTGACCGCCCTAACCGCCCAAAAAGTATTTGGAATTTAATCAACTCAGTATTTAGTAAATCCAAATTTATGGAAATTACTAAATCCTATTTAATTAAAAATCTCGTCACAGCCCCTGAATCAATTTGCCTTCCTCTGTGAACACATCTCAGCTTAACTCTACCCGAAAATTTCTTCTGCACACAATCGATTTCCGACTTCCCGTCTTCTTTAGCTCCGATCTCACAAAGGTTAAACTACTCTTTTTTCTATATCATAAGTTTGCCGAAATTAATCCCAATTTGGAAATATGGACTCGTTTTGTGAGTTGCCGCTCTGTTTATTGCCACTATTTAGTGCTAATTGGAGTTCGATTTGCGATATTAGATTTCTAATGGTATGAATAAGTGATTTCAATTTGGACTGGATTGAATCTGCAGAGTCCGAGTACTGTGTTACGGGACTACTCTGTGCAAGGATTCTGATTTCAAGAGGGTGGACTAGGGTTTCCAAAAAGTTGCTCCTAGGATCACATCCGCCGGCCTGGCAGTTTCTAAGTGCTTGGTGAGTAGTTCCTCAAGTGCTTGGTGAGCTCGCACACATAAATTTTAGCTGTCTTTATTTGTTGTTTCACTTGTTTGGTGAACACATTTTTGTTCAATCTGCAGTGAATTAAGACAAACTCTGTGATATGAATGGGCCGTAAAGGACTGCATTATATGTTTCTATTCTACAATCTTCCTAACGAAAAGTAGGGTTCTTATACAATCCATCTTTTTCAAGTTATTTAATCCAGCTACTATACATGATTTGCACAATTTGGTGATGTGAAATTTTGAGTGGTTGTTTGTATTCCCTTTTCTGCATAGTTCTTTTCTTTTTTCTTTCCTTCGTCTATGCCATCTTCGGTTTTTCCCCATAGGACAGCGTAAAGGCCTATGATTATGATGATCGCCCCAATCAAACTGCAAAATCATAAAAAAGTAAAATAATTATAATTATAGTTATAATGAAAAACAAAGAATTGTGATGCCTTATTTTTCTTCCAGGTAAAGGAAAAAAGAATTTTTTTTGCAGTTGGTAAAGATCTTAGAAGCCATTTCTATTGTCTAGAATTTTTTTTCTATATGAGATTCTAAATTTGTACTTCTAGACTCATATTGTCATTAAAAAAAAAAGGATTGAGATGGATAAGAGGCAAGGCAACCATCAAAGATAGTGGCGTTGAAATAATGAAAAGCCGTATTTGCATTCACACTACACAACTATTATCTATTTATACATCTAACACCTAAGTTGTCATTTTTATATGTGGGTGTACTTACTCTAGACATAATGGTTGAAGATGTAGTTTCTTACCATGAGGCAGTGGGTTCAAATAACACATAAAAAAGATGGTGTTGGGGGCCATGCACCAGCTGGTTCGACTCACTAAAATGAAAAGTAATCATAAAACTTACTACAAAAGTAATTTGCCAGTATTTTAGATTTTTATCGCATTTGGGATGAAAATCAAGAAAAAAAAATTATTACTGAAGTCTAAAAATAAGATATGATAAGTTTATATAAAATGTAAATATAAAAATATTTTTTGTAGAATAGTGTGTGGAACAATTATCGAACATTACCATTGTCGGGTCTCAAGCCCCATACGCGAAGAGTGGAGGGTTGTGTTAGGTCGATAGCCAGCTTAATTTTTTTTAGTAAAAAGACATGACATAAATCTTTTAAATTATTATATAAAATGTTAGGGCGTCCTCTTATATGACGCAAATAAAGTGAAAAATATGCAAGGGCCACTGCACGGGCTCTCTGGTGTAGTGTCAAATAAGTAAGAATTTCCACATTTTGACATATACTAGCCCATTAAATTAATATTACGACAGGATCTCAGAATATAAGTACTCTCAGAGATAAAATAATTGAATTAGTAGATATTATGATTCATAGGAAGATAAATATCTTCTGTATTCAAGAAACTAAATAGGTTAGAGAAAAAACTAAGAAGATTGATAGCTTAAGTTTTAAATTTTAGTATTCAAGTATGAGTCACAATAAGAATGGTGTAAGTGTAATTATAGATAAAAGTTTGAAAGATAATATGATAAAAATTAATATGTTTAGAAATAAAATTATAGTCTTAAATATTATTGTTGATATTGAACTTAGTAATGTTATAAGTGATTATGCTCCTTAAATAGGTTTAGATATAGACTCAAAAGAAAAATTTTGGAATAACTTTGATGAATTAATACAAATGATATAACTTGAAAAAAAAATTATTATTAGAGGTGATTTAAATGGATATATTGGTAGAGTAGTAGAAGATTTTAAAAATATTTATAGTGGCTAGAGTGTTGGAGTGATTAATGAAGAAGATAGAATCATATTAGATTTTGCTTAATACTTTTATTTAAGTGAAAAGATTAACAGATCATTACTTATAAGCATGGATTTAATAAAACACAAGTTGATTATTTTCTTATGAAAAAGATAGATCTTTGAAAATATAATGATGGTAAGGTGATTCCAATTGAAGATTTAAGTACTCAATATCGATTATTAGTTTTTGACTTTACGATGAGAAGGTAGAAGATAAAATTATAATGAAATTTTGTCATAGAATTAGGTAGGGGCACCGAAAAAACAAATAAAATTATTTTTACGAGTAAACTTCAAGATTTTAAGATTTAGGATGTTTATGAAGATACAAGTTGTACGTGCAATAACGTAATAAACACTATTAAACAAATGATAAAATATATAATTGGAGAATCAAAAAGAAAAATTTTTATAAATAAAAAAAATTGGTGGTGGAATAATAATATTCAAGAATAAATAAAATATAAGAACATTTATTAGAATAAGACACGTAGGGAGTCTAAGAGAACAATTTGTGACACTAAGAGTTCTGATTTTAGTGATCTTTATAATAGATTAGATACTAAACAATATAAAAGATATATGTATAAAATGATCAAATAAAGAGAGAAAAAAATTAAAGATTTAATTCAAGTAAAGTGTATTAAATATAAAAATCAAGAACTATTTTTCTCAGAGGAATATATTCAGCATAGGTTGGTGAGATATTTTGATAAATTTTTCAACAAAGTTTTTGAAAATACGATTGATCTTAATAATCTTAATATTGTTAATGATAATAAATTTTTTATTTTTTTTAACATCACATTAATAAAAAGGAAGTTGATGAGACTTTAAAGAAAACTATGGGTGACAATTCAATAATACCTGATGATATTCCAATTGAATGTGGAAGATTTAAGAGTTTCTTACTTACGAAACTCTTTATTATTATTACTATAATAACTAAAAAGATGTCTGAGCAGTGGAGAAAGAGAATTTTGGTCCTCATTTTTAAGAATAAATATGACGCATAAGAGTGCAAACTATAGATGAATTAAGTTAATGTGTCATACATTAAAATTATGGGAGAAAGTAACTAAACATAGGTTAAGGCGCGATACAAATCTCTCATAATCTGTTTAGTTTTATGTCGGGCAAGTCTGCTGTGAAAGCTATACATTTATTGAGAGTTTTGATGAAGAAGTGCAGATTGAGTAAGAAGGATTTACATATGATTTTTATTGATTTAGAAAAATCTTACGATAAGATTCCAAGAGAGTTTATTTTGAAAGTTATAGAAAAAAGGGTGTTGATATTACTTACGTTCAACTCATTAAAGATATGCATTCTAGAGTTGTTACTTGTGTTCGAATGGAAGGAGGATTGACTGGGTATTTTCCTATTTCAATCACATAACATCAGGGATCGGCTTTAAGCCCATATTTTTTTGCTTTAGTTATGGATGCTCTTACTGGACATTTACAGGTAGGGCTGTCAAAGCAGCTCGTTGTTCGCGAACATCTCGTGTTCGGCTCGTTAAGAAACTCGTGTTCAGCTCGTTCGTTCGTGTTCGACTCGTTTTGACTTGAAATACTGCTCATCAATTATATATATATATATATATATATATATATATTAGAAAACCCAAAAATGTTAATATATTAACTAGAAAGAAAGATACAGATACAATGTGTGGGAGGGCTCAAGCATGACACCATGCCCACACAACAACCACAAGTGGTTCCAAAACTAGAAAATACAGAAAAATACATTAGAGACTTGAAGAAAAAGCCTAAAAGTGTTGAAATACATAGTATCAGGTGGCTAGAGAGCGACCCAATTTGGTTTTGTCTCCGGTTCTAGGGAATGAGCAAACTAATAAGTTGGTAAAATGATTGTCATTGCCAATAGTAACCAATGTATTATCTAATATGTTCCCGAGTTGGAGTCGGCTTCCGTTCTTCTTCGTTCTCCTGGAATAGACCTGTCATTCCTCTTCCGAAGATTGACTCACCTGATCTTGGTCTAAAGTGTGTTGGAGATGTGCAGGTTGTTAAAAATTAGAAACAACTACATGTTGTATCGACTGATCTGTTATTGGATCAAAAGAGCACTCTCGTGTGTCTTGACGTGTAAGTGAGTTTTCTTCAATAACAGTGAGTGGTATAAACACAATTGGATCTATAGTTGTAGTATATTATTCTTCGTCAGGAACTGCGGTGTTGGAAATAGGATCAAGTTGCATCTTCTCAACAAGGATAAATGGATGATCTTTAGCGATATCCGGCCTTGGAAGATGATGCAAACGATAGCAAATAGTAGAGTTGTGACCAAACATATTGCAATGAGAACAATAGGGAGCGTGTGGTTCTATTTTAACTTTTTGTCAATATCCGTTGTGAGTGGTTCCAATCTATATTTCATCCGGAGCTGGTTGAATAATATCCCTATCGATTAACACACAAGCCACAGAGGGTCTGGTGAAAACAAGCGTAAGACTATTAACCTTGAGGGACTTACCGTAAGCAGTTGCTAAGGAGTAGAGAATTTCAAAGTTGAACAGATGTAATTTTAAACCAGAAACTTTATCCAAACTGGAATAATAGAGGACTCCTCTTTTGGATCAAAACCAACAGTTCACTTCAGAATTTTCATATAATGATTGTCGATCTTAATAACTTTCCGAGAAAAAATGTGAGTGTAATCGATATCGTGAGATAACTAAATCAGTATGTGTCGACTGTCAAGTAAACCAATATTCTAACTGTCCAACATCTTCATAACATCAAATTCTTTTCGAATGATCTCAAGTTTTGGGTGACCATAAAGAAATTTTCCCACTATAGCAAAACGCCACGAAGATGCGAGAGTACTGGTTTCAACCTCTGTGAGAATAAGAGCGGGCTTCTCATTTTTTTTCCAGTTTTTTTATGAAGGTGTGATCGCCACCATCTTCAAGAGCCTCGTGAAATGATTGTGAAACATTGCAAGGTTTACCTATATGAAAACCAGTCTCTGAATCTGAAAGAGGAGCACGAGTAGGAATAGAGAGGTCGTCGGCGGCAACTGCAGTGGCATGGGAATGGAGAGCGATGCCATCTCCGCAGACAAGATGCTTTGGGATAGGAAACAAGGACGTCAGAGTGAAACCGCAGTTGTTGAATGCAGTCGCAGCAGTGAGCCGCAAAACAACAGCTCGACTAGAAAGCGCGAAGGAGAGATCCATGCAGCTTGACGAGATGAGTGGAGGACGACGAGACGATGAGACTGGAAGTCCCTTCATCGTTGTTGGCGCTGGAGTCGACGATCGAAGGAGGGATCAACGAACGCAGGAGGGATCGACGAACGCAGAATTAGTAGTCGAGTACGAGAATTTCGTCGTCGAGGCTATTAATACTATATTTCAAAAAGGAATTGTCAGAGGCTATTATATGAGCCCCGACCATCCCTCATACGCCTAAGAATTCGAGTATCACACCCTACACTCGGGAGAAATCGAATCCCAGACCAGAGGAAACTTATAACTGACAAGCATGAGTAGTATTTTAAAAAAATTAATGGACTAAAAGGATACAAAGATTTATAATCAATTAAAAGTTCTAATTAAAAAGATAGAATAGAAATTATTAAACTAAATTCAAATGATGTTTTAATATAAACTATAATTTTTAAATCTTGCCCCAACCCTTAACATCATATGGCTGCGTGATTAGGGTTGTCAAAACGACTCTTGGTTCGTGAACAACTCTTGTTCGGCTCGCTAAGCAAATGAGCTCAACACGAACAACTTTTTGAGCTCTAAATATAAACGAGCTGAATACGGGCTGAGCATGGGCTCGCTCGTGTTTGGCTCGTTTACACTCCTATTTATAGGAGGATGTGACTTGGTGTATGTTTTTTTGCTGTTGGTATTCTTCTTGTGGACAAGACTAGAGAAAGAGTTCAAGAATAACTTGAATTATGGAGGTTTACATTGGAGTCTAAGGCCTTTGTTTGAGTAGATCTAAAACTTAATATGTGGAATGTAATTTCATTAGTGATAGATCTAGTTGCAGAGTTGTAACTATGGGTGATCAAATAATTAAAATGTGCGAACGTTTTAGAGATTTTGGGTCTGTTGTTCAAAGTGATAGTGATATAGATGAGGATGCTAGTATATCTTGGGTCTATTGTTCAAAGTGATAGTGATATAGATGGGATATTATTAGTAGAATGCAAGTTGGTTGGTTGAAGTGGAGGAGTGCATCGAGCCTATAGTATGGTAGAAAAGTATTTCTTAAGACTTTAATGAAAATTTTATACGAATGTGGTGAGGTCTGCAACGCTTTATGGCGCAAAATCATGGCCTTTAAAAGAGAAACATTAAACTAAGTTGAGTCTTGCTGAGATAAGAATGCTAAGTTGGATGAGTAGCTTGATACTTAGAGACAAAATCCAAAAAGAATGTATCTGTGAAAGGGTTGGTGTAGTTCCATTGACAGACAAGATTAGAGAGAATAGTCTTAGATGATTTGGTCGCATTAAACGTCGATCAGATGATGATCTTGTTTGGAGAGTAGATGTTTAAGAAAGGCAGAGATAAACCTAAAAAGATTTGAACATAATGTATAAAAATTGATCTTAATTTAGTAGAATTAAATGAAAGTAAGACACTCAATAGAACACACGGAAGAAAAAGTATTCATGTAAATAACCCCACTTAGGAGGGGTTTTTGGCTGCAACTGCAGATTTATGTTAGTAAAATTTATGAAATCCCCGAAATCCCGTGATCACGGCGGAGTTGGAGCACGGGAGCAACGAAATCCATGTAATCAGCCTCACAATTGGATTTGATAAGTCTGGATTTACGTCGCAGAAGAGATGAAACATGGGAGAAACAGAAGAAATGGGAGAGAATTGGATATAATGGAGAGTTGGATTTGGGGTTTCCTCTTTTTGGTGTTTGGCAAGATTTAGATGAAATTCATGGTTAAATCTGTTAAAAGTGTGCTATCAAACAACCCCTTAGTGTAATAAAGGCTTCTTGTTGTTGTCGTAGTATGTTGAACAATTATTGTCATAAGATAAGTTCTTTCATTTTATATGAATAATATTCTTTTAAAGAATTATTTTTCCTGATTATTAAAAGTCTTAACATTAGCTTTGAAAAATAACTTTTATTGTTAATGTCATTTTAATTATTATATTTAAACTTTTCTAAAAATTCTCAATGCCCATCTCAAGTCCGAATAAAAAAAGATTAAAAGTTTGATTGAATTATTAATTTGTGCTCCCTCTAAAAAATCTTTTTTTCTCCATTCTTGATTATAAGCCTCTGCTTATCCTTAACTTAATAGATAATTCACCTATTCAACTGATTAAGAATATATTTGACGGATAAATATGCAAAAATGAATTAATCGCAGACTTCCTTCCGAAAATAAAATGTAGATGGAACTCCTTTCTCCCTTTCCATAGGATTTAAAAATCTCTTAATGATTCCCATGGATGGATCGTATATATATATATATATATATATATATATATATATATATATATATATATATATATATCCAACTATTTTACAAGCCTACCTTCCCAAGTGTAGTCTTTCAGCATAAAGTATTGCGGAAAGGATGCCCGTGATGACAAGCATTAGAGGATAGAAAATGGCCGTGAAGAAAGGTCCCTTCTCACTTGTGCAATATACTTGTAGATTATAAGCTAGGAATGATATCACAACCCCCTGCAAAGAAGCAAATTTACAAAATATTTTACTTCAAATTAAGACTGTGTACAAAACATCATTCTGGTGATTCATGTCATTGTTTTTAATCATCAGAACAATAATCTAAATCATGTGAATTGCGAATTCAGGTGCTGGAATTCAACAAACAAAAACGAAATGTGTGACCATCTGTCATGCAAAATTAAATACTTTATGGCATGCATTAATAGACTAAATAAGCTCATCACAAAAACAATAGTCTATTATAAGTCTTACGGAATAGATAACAGCAGCGAGTTGCATATTCCAACCCAATTGCCAACAAGATTTGTTTCTTTCAAATATGAGAGCCTCCACTAAAGATTGCAGGAATGCAAAGCAGCACATCAAAGCATTCAGTGATAATCTTGCCGGGTATGCCTCAAAAACTACCCCCTGCAATATTTGACCATATACAAATCTCTGAAGTTAATATCATGTGAGTCAGTTGTCTTTTTTATTTATTTTATTTTTCAAAGTTTATTTGCAACATTGTGGCTTAATTTTGAAGCAAAAGTCACTTTGTTTAAGCGTTTTTTTTTCTTTTTTTTCATATCCTTTATCTTGCGCTTGTTTCTGTTCTTTAATGGCCTGAAGGAACCGAATCAGAAAGTAGAGGAAGCATAAGATCTCATGAAGCTGCAAAAATAGTTAAGTGAGCAAATTATTTGATTTTTTACCTGAAAAACAATCCATGTACAAAAGATAATCTGGCCGGTGAGGATTACGAGTGAACCTTTGACCCAATCCTCATTAACAGCCTCCTTACCGTTGTGGAAATGGCTTCCGTGGATTACTATCAAGGGCCTCCTAACAAATCCCTTTAATAGATGACCTTTCCAAAAGGTGAATACCAAAGCTCCACTTACACAGACTAATGTCCCCAAGATTTTAGTCCTCCCCTTTGCAGTTCTAATTCTCACTTTCTCCATTCTGCAAGGAAAAAAAAACATACAAGTAACCGTCCATTTTACATTTTAATCCACTCATTGTAAGTCAGATATAGTTAAAAACATAGTTTACGTCTGTTATTCACCGAGCCTTATACTTAAATGGTAAGGCATGAAAATTTATGACACTCTTATGTTTCTGTATGAAAAAAAAAACCCTGAACTATGACTGATTCTTCCATACACACAGACCTCATTAGCACAGCCAGGATGAATGTGAAAGCTGGAATCGCACTGCTCAAGGCACCAGCCACCGTTGGAGAAGTGTATCCAAGTCCAGCAAAGAAAATATTTTGTTGTATTGTAATCCCAACCAGCGCAAGCAAGAATATCTTTACAAGAATCAACAGCGAAAGTGGAGGCCTTTGTTTTCTGCATCACATACATAAATCATTAAAATAAGTTTGGAACAATCTATATATTTTAATTTGTAATGATGGAATAAGTAAAGCTCGAAGACCTCTCAAGAACATAAGCAACTGGAGCCGAGATGACCGTGGCAAGGAGATGGCGGTACGCCACCAAAACATGGTGGCTGAGACCCTGCTGCATGGCAATCTTCATAAGAATGTTCAAGACACCATAAGCTAACTGACACAGAATCATGCAGAAGCATGGAAAGTAAGTCTTGAGAAAGCTCATCTCTTCAAACTAAGTGGACTCACCCCCTTCATCGTCACTGTTAAGGTAGCATTTATATATTGGAAAGACTGCACAGCAGTAATTTTTCTTAAGTTTTATTATTTTGTCTTTTCGTTAGTTTTTAATGGATAATATTAGTCTTCTGCGCTTAGTGTGTTATTTATTGTTAAAATAATTTGATTAAATTGTTGGAGTTTGATTCATCCTCCATATTCTGCCAGATTTCAGTGGTTTGCAGTGAGGATAATGGTGGAGGGTTAACTTTTATGAATTCTGGATGCTTGCTGACAGTATATGTTCCTTATATAACTGTGCACGCTTCAATGGACTAAATTAAAATGAGTCAATATCTACTGCCGTTGGTTCATAGTTCTTGACCTGTTTTCATGTAAATTTGTCTGCATGCTAATGTGATATATTAGGAAATGTGGATTGAAATACGTGTGTTCCAACTTGTTTTTATGCCTGATGTGTGATAGAAGATCGGTGACGTTAGATTAATAACGTTAGATTAATAGACTTTCTTCTTAGCATTGTACAAATATTTAGCACACAGAAAAAAAAAATAGCTAGTAGAGACACCAACAGTTTTTAAGTGGAAAATCCAAAAAAAGAAAAAACCATGGGGCTTAGCTCAGTTGAAAAAAAATCCACTGTAAACTGAAAGTTAGACGTACAATCATTTGTCCCACAGGCAGAAAAATATACACAATCTTTCAATTTACAATATTGTGCGCGAAGGATCTTATCCCAAGGAATGAGTGGCGGACGATGGTGATGACGGCGGTCAGTGAGTGGTCTTTGACAGTGGTTGGTGACAATCGACGATTGCAGGAGCGATGCTGGACGTCTGCTCTTTCTCCAAATTTCAAGCTTTATCTAGGCTTCAAGCTCTCCTCTCCCTTTCAAGAGAGGGATATGACTTTATTTATAGAGTCTGAGTTGCAATTAATGAAGGAATATAAACCACATTAATCAGACGGTCCGGGGAGATTCCCTCAATCAGATGGTATTTGATGAATATTTGAGTGCCTTAACTATGTACGGGCATCGACTATCATAGGAGCTTGAGGATCTTGTGTCGGGATTCCTCCATCTAGCATACTCGGTCTCTAAAGAAGGACCTGAGGCACCTTCATCAGTGGGGGTAATGCCTTCCAGAGTGGGAGGATGTTGAGGCTTGACGCCCTTGGCTCTGTGATTGCCTTCTAGAATAATGAATGTTGGAGCGGGATGTTCTGTTTTTGCGAGTGTTGCAACTGGTGGCCATGCATCAATTCTCACAAGTACTTGGTGGTAGTAATGCTCTTTTTTCACAGACAACGCCAAGCTGATGAATGTTAGAAGATTCACGTCATTGGATTAATAGATTATCGTCTTAGTATTGTATAAAAATTCAACACATGCTCTGATGAAAGAAAAAAAAAACTAGTAAAGACACCATAAGTTTTTACATAGAAAACTCAGAAGGAGAAAAAACCACGGGCCTAGCTCAGTTGGAGAAAATCTATCATAAACTGGAGGTTACACGTATAATCCTTTGTTCCGCAAGTGAAAAAAAGTTGCACAATCTTTTGATTTACAACATTAGTACCCGAAGGATTATGTCAACAATGGGTGATGGTCGATGGTGATCAATGGCGGACGATGAGTGATAGTCGACGATGGTTGGTGGCGATCGACGGCTGCAGGAGCGATGCAGGACTTCTATTCTTTCTCCAAGCTTCAACCTCTCTCTTCAGGCTTCAAGATCTCATCCCCCTTTCAAGAGTATGGGTTGCAATTAATGATTAAATATGAACCGTTCTAATCCGACGACCTGGAGAGATTCCCTCAATCAGGCGACATTTGCTGGACATTTGAGTGTTTTAATGATGCCATAAATGAGCGATCTTGGTTTCGTTGGATTCGCCTTATCGAGACGCTTAATTCGACCATAAACTTACCAGTTTTGTCATTAGCTTGACCATTCCAAATATAACCAGAAAACTTATAAAAGTGATTTAGTGACTTGATCGGAGTTTGATTTGACTCGGATTGGACCAATTTTAGAATCATTGGGTCCGTCTCATCGTGTCGGTCAGTTTGACTTTAAGTTTGCTGAAATCAAATCTCTGGATGACTCTTAATCAAAGTTTGAATGTCTCTTGCTAAAAAAATCACTCTGTGATCAGTACCATACCTTGAGATGTCTCTGATGATAAAAATTTGGTGAAGGCGTATCAATGCCAATTATGTCTGTCTATTAGTCATAGTCAACAACAAGTGTCTCTCTCTCTCTCTCTCTATATATATATATATATATATATATATATA
>NEWO01000040.1:1584426-1596814 GCA_003013225.1 Phalaenopsis aphrodite | reverse complement strand
TTTTTTTTAATAATTTTTTAGTTTTATGTAATTTAATTTTTTGATTTATTCATAACAAATATCCCCATAAATCACAAGTCATTAGGTTGGGATATGGCCATAAACTATCAAGGGAAGAAAGATATCATATATTTTTGTCACCACTCATCTAAAATCCCAATTAAGTTATTATTTTGGGCACTACAACACTGGTCCTCATCAATAGTTGGTGGGGAGAAAAATGAGGCAAGGGGGGCACTAGAATAATAATAATTATTATTATTATGATTATTTTTCATGATGTAGGGTGAAGTGCTTAAACTCCATTTGACATTTTTCATCTTGTTATCAACAAGTTAGGGGCGGAACCTACATTATTTTTTAAGGCAGACCAAAATCACAAGTTGTCTATTTTTCTCAAGTATTGGGGAAAGATATATATTAAACTTTACAATTTATATAAAGAAATTGCAAATTCTAGGGGTGCAGTTGCCCATCTTAGATATAACAGTTACTAGTCTTGAAATATGAGCATGACCATGGCAGCACCCATGCAAGCGCAAGTGAGCCAACATAATTGATTGAATGCATATAAACTTGGTTTTGAGTGGCCTAACCATCAATTGACACATATGTAATGCATTTGTTTGTATATTTATTCATTTATTAGTCAATTTCTTTTTTTCATTTATTAATCAATTTGGTCCATGATAGCTTAGTCCAATTCAAATCTAACTTTCTTATGTAAAATTTAATTCAAATTGATATGTTATGATTTCAATTTCTGTGTTTGTATAGTTTGTATGGACCATTTTGTTAAATTCAATGACACGAGAGTGGAAACAGTTTGTCAAGGACCCGCAACCCAAACGTGACATGCCATCACCATATACATATTGTCTGATAGCCTTCTTGTCATGACTCCAAAAATAATAATAATTCACAAAAAAAAAAAGTAATTTTAGTTTTAGAGAAACAGCCCTTTTTTTTTTTTTTTTGGCTTTAATGGCAACAAAGTTAAGGTCTATTAGCACAAATGTGTGTTGAATAGATGGAACGAAGAAACTTCTTCAACAGGCCTCTGAGATAATATTATAATTTATGTCGTTTGAATGCATATGGACTGCGTGTATGATATTATTGTGCATGTTGTACATATTTGTGTATGTTGTACATGTAGGTCGGATGCATCCAAACTCCACATGTACTATTGTTACCCATAACTGGGCATGAAAAATAGTGATTTCATACTAGATATATTGTTTTAACTATCTGATGTTTGGGTTGCATAGTTTATTTTTAGTATAAGCAAGTCCAACAACATACATCTAGCATTTCTCTCCTTCAACTTCGAATTTTTCGATATGGAAGTACTTGATAAGCAAATAACATACGTATTGCCAAAAATGAAAAAAAAAAAACGGGGCAATCTCCTAAATAGTTTGGGTTGTTCTTTATTTTTTAGATTTATTTTATAAAATGACTTCCATTAAATATTTTTGGATAATATTTAATTTCTAAGCATTTTATTTACTCTCTCTCTCTCTCTCTCTCTCTCTCTCTCTTTCTCTCTCTCTCTCTTTGTGAACCCGATGATACCAAAATTGATCTAATCCAAGTCAAATAAAGCACAAATCAAGTCATTAAACCACTTTTTGAAACCTTTCTAGACACATTTGGAATGTGAAGTATATGTCAAATCCGGAAATTTTATAGTTGAATCGAGCAACTCGACAAGACAAATTCAACGAGTCAAAGATCGCTCAATTTCGACACCTTTAAGACACTCAAATGTCCATCAATTATTGTCTGATCAAATAATGTTCGATCAAAGTGATTTATATTTCTGCATTAATTGCACTTGGAACTCTATAAATAGAGGTCTCTGCCTCTCATGCGAGGGGAGGTAGAGAGCTTGAGAATTGAGGAAATGCTTAAAGCTGAGAAAGAGCTCAAGTCCAGTATCACTCCTGTCGTCGTTAACCACTGTCGACGATCGTCGACAACCAATTTTCGGTCGCAGTAAATCTCTATTGTTGGTCGCTTGTTCATTGCAACAAGTTCATTTGCACGTCAACTTTGTAGTTTGGGAGACTTTATAACCCTTTCCAGGTGGGACAAGTGGTTTGTGATTTTTTTCCATTTACGGGTTTTCCATGCAAAAGCATCTGATATCTATACTGATTGTTTTCTTTTATCCAAGTGTGTGTTGAATATTCATGCAATGCTAAGATAATAATCTATTACTCTACTACCGTAAATCTTCTAGCACACATCAATCACAAAACAAAATATAATGACAAATGAATAAAAATAATTAAAAATAATACAATATAACAAATACTAATCTAAATTATTAGAAGCTCACATCAACAGTCACAATATAAATTCAAATGTTTCAAAAGTGAAAAAATAAATAAAAACTCCCAATCAATTTCCTCCACCTCCGCAGCAACAAAACTCATTGACCGCTTACACCGGCAATCTATGTTGCTCTCCGTCAGAGGTGTTATATTGTCCTCAACTCTCTGCAGGCCATCATGCATCTGAAGAAGCTCTTCATTTAAAGTAGCGGCTTGCATGGCAAGCTCCAAATTATTTTGTTGTGACGAGCTCGTGCCACTCATAGAAGCAACTGAAGGGCAGGAATCTTGCCTCAAATGCTAATCCCTTTGCACCCAGGTTGTAGAACCTCCCCTTCTTATTTCCCGCAACTTGCGATCATAACTCAAAACCAGATTGTGCAGTCGTATACTAGCTACCTCTGCTGTTGACGGTGGTAAGGGCCTGGTTGGTCACCTGCCTCTTTTGGAGCCGCTCGTACTCCTCATACATAATTAAAACTAATGATTAATTGACATTTTTAACATTAAGAGCCAAAATAAATGTTGATTTTTTTTTAACTTACATTCACACACCCGGAGTGTTCAGAGATACACTACTGCGTCCTTGGGCGTCGATGCGTTCGAACATGCCACTAAACAGTGGAGGGCTGACGGTCATACTTCTTAGCCCGCATAGTATAAGAAAATGATTAACACCGCATAATTACATCAACTATTAGAATTTTGAATATTTAAAGAATCTTACGAGCCTCCTATATACAGTGTTCCAGGTGGGGGGTCGAGCCTCCAATGTAAAGTGTGATGCTTGTGACCTTCGTGGTCGCGAGGTTCTCTCGGTTCATCTGCTCTTCCTCTGATACTAGGGAGACGCCTAGAATGTGGTCAACTAATTCCAAAGCCCCTCCCACCAAGACGAGCCGATCCCCTTTCCTGCAAGCTGCGATGAACATGTCACCTAAATAGTATTGGGCAGTTGAGATGCCTCATGCACAAATTCGTCAACACAATTCAAGAACTTATCATTAAGTCATTTTCATCCTGAATATAATCCGTTATATATCTATGATCTCAAATTTTGAATATTCATCTACAACATAGATATAAAATTATGGATCAATACAAAAAAATTCTAGTTGTACGTACACTATGTATGTTATAAATATTTAGGGGTGTAAATGAGCCGAGCATGAATGAATCAAACTCTTGTTCATGTTCGACTCATCTGAAATTGTTTGTGTTCGAAATTGGCTCATGCTTGAAAATTTGTGTTCATGTTCGGTTTAATTTATTTGAATTTGGCTTGAATTGTTCATTTTAGCTCGAAATTAACTAAATTTTATGATTTGTTCGAACAAGTTTGAAATTGTTCGCTTTGTTCGAATTAAACTCATTTAGCTCGATTTACCTCGAAAATGCTCTAAAAAGTATAGAACATAATAAAAAAACTACAAAATTTAAAAAAAAAATGGCATGTTTAATAGACACTATCAGACAATTTATTACTGGTATTGACATGTATAGATTGCAAGAATAAAATGTGATGAGTTAAATAATCATAAAAATTTCCACACATTCTGAATTCTGAGAAACTAACATATCTTTAAGAAGTTAGCCAATACAATTTTCAGTTATAATAGAATGACAATCCGTTATAAAGTTGCAGACAATCGAAACCACAAATGATAATTATAACCCATACTAGATCCACAACATTATCACAAAAAACACAAAGATTTAGAAATATAATATGCTGATAGCAAGTTAACAATACTACATAAACTAATAACGGATCTAGATAATGCCCAGAAAGGTAATTTAGAATCAATGCTCTAAAAAATAGGTTAAAATAAAAAACATCAGTCCTGCCTTTGCTCATCTGGACACCAAGAGAAGAGTGAGGTAAAAAGTCCTTCACAAACATAGTATAATCATAACTCCACTACTTTCTAGAGATGGGAAGTTCCCAGCTTTCTAGGTTGGAATCCACATTTTGGAATGATAATAATAAAAGACACAGTGATACATAGATCCATATCTCATAAGGAAAGGGGAGTAAGAACATCACATTTCAAAATACCTCTGGTTGGTTGTAAAATGAAGTAGTTCGTAAAATGAAGAGTGTCATCGCTGGCTTCTTTGAAGCCTTTCTTCACTGAGTGATAAAGTAAAGTCACCTTGGTTGAAGCCCTAAGGATGGAAAGGAAGCAGTGTTGCAGCCTCGCCCCCTCATGATCTTGACACTACTCAACAAGAAAGAAAACAAGAGGGCAGTTGGCTTAGGTTTTGATATTTAGGGTTTATTAGTACATTTAGTTTTTTTTTTTTTTTAATAGAATAAAATTAAGGATGGTTGATTTAATCTAATGGAGGTTAATTTCAATTTTTAAAAATAAATAATTAAATTTAAATGCTTTATTATATTTTTAAACATATATTTTTCAATTAAATATAACATAAAAGTTTAATATAAAAATATTATAGTTATATTATTTTTATTTACTTATTTATTTCGAACTAAAATGAGCCGAACACGATCAAATGAATGACAGTTCATGTTCGACTCGTTTATAAATAAAACTAGAAAATCTTGTTCTTGTCCGGCTCGATCATTTAACAAACGAATCAAACACGAATTACTTACTACGTTAAACACTATTTGACAGCCTTATAGATATCTAACACCCAAAATAGAAACCACACATTTCCTATGTCATAGTAATACCTAAACTTCAGCTTTAACATAAAAACAAAATAATTCTTATGTATTACACAGCTAAACACCTAAACTTCAAATTATACATACAAACCAAATAATTCTTATGTATTAAACACAGCAAAATCTTTTTCACACCATTTGGGGTCGGCCACATGAATTAATCATTTTTCTCTATCATGCCTCACTGAGTGTCATTTTTTTCTATGTAATTCTAATAGATTATGCCTAAATTTTCTTAGGTCTACCTTTACTATTCCTAGTAAGGTGATCAGATGGTCGACATTTAAGCTGCAAAAATAACTAAGACGACTCTTTCTATTATTGTTTTCCGGTACTGGCGAAACACCAACCCTTTGTATGAATATATTCAATTCATTTTTTATATGTAAGTGTAAAATCATCATCCACATAAGCCTTCTCATCTCGAGAACACTTTATTTGATTTTATGTTTCTCTTTTATAGGCCAACATTCTTTCCCATAAAACATTGGAAGACTTACCTCCATCTTATCAAATTTTCCTTTTAAAGCATGGTTGGGACTTTTCAATCACAAAGTAGGCCCATTACTTTCCTCCAAGTCTACCATCTAACTTGAATTGGACTAATAATAACCCCACCTAGCTAGATAAAATATTTTACTCTGAACAATATAACCAAAATTTCAAAAACATTAATTCATAACAAAATCATCACATGAATGATAATCAATATGACCAAACCATCTAGAACAACATTCTCTAACCTTTTTAACTATAGGAGCAACACAAACCCCTTCACTAAACGTTAAGCCACTCATCCACCTAAGCATTCACATCTCAACAAAATATAACTTAATTTTATTATTCTCTTTTCATTTACTGGAGCAACACTTATCTACCACACATAAACATTATTTTCCACCCTAGATACAATAGTATGCATCACATATCTAACACCTAAATGGCTGAATATCACCTATAAAATAGAACAAATCATATGCATTTCAAACCAAACTTCAAAATATCAGTTTTTATACACTTTATAATGAAAAAAAAATGAATATCTCGCGTGAAGGAGTGAGACATGAGAGAAGAAAAGCATACCTTATGTTCAGAGAGGAGATGAGGTCGCCGAAGTCTCGAGTTCACAGGTGGAATGCACCTAGGAATGTCGAAGAAGAAGACTAGTGGAGATCGCACGCAGATGCTTCGGAGCGAACGAGCCGAAAGTAGAAGAAATAAAATGAGAGTCTGTCACACGGGATAGGTATATTAGGGGCTTTGCATATGATTTCCATCATATTTGCATCAGAAATTATCAAGGAAATTGAATATAATTATTGTGTGGACAAACTGATGCAAATTCGATGGAAACATCGAAGCACATCTAACGGCATTTAATAGCGTCCAAGTTCACTGCAAATCTCACAGAAATCGATGGTAATATTTGCGCTGAAAAAATTCTGACTCTAATCATCACCTTTCCTGTAGTGAAGAATAGCGATTTTTTATCGTTTCAAATTACAACTTGTCTCTGGAGGTTCGACGAACATAATTAAAAAAAATATATATTGATCAACGTTGTCGCTGTTTCAAACATAGCTTCCCACTGTAGTATTTTGAAAATTAAGAAAATATAAACCACAATTTTGTCTAAGGCCACAAAATGTAGGGTGACACCGCACTGCTCCCTAAACACACCCTAAGTTGACCATCCTTTGTCTTTAAACTTTGAACCTACTAAAACTTGACATATGTTGATCGTTGGCAACTAACATGCAATTTTAGGGTTCATTTGGGGTAGCTACAGATTATTAACAAATAGTTGTGAAGCTACTAAAAAATAATCTGATGTTCAAAAAGTTACAGTGATAATTACAATTTTTTTTTTTTTGAAACATATGTAGAAAGCTACCACTGCATTTTATCGAACCTGTGAAAATTCAAATTTTAGCGGCATCTTTTTAAAAAAATTGTCAAAATATAATTTGCCCAAATAAAAAAAACTACGGTACGATATCGCACTGCACCGCACCATAACCCCAAACAAACCCTTAATCTTGAACGTCATTCTATTAGGAGGACACCCCAACGTCTAATTCTCATTCTAGGACACCCCGATTGACTTTCCACTATCACCCAATCACTCCATCCTCCACTAACTATAGTCTCATTCATCACTTTATGACATCTCACACGATTTAAGTATGCATTGTGTTTATGCTTACGAGAAAAATATGTTAATCTACCGGCTGCATTAATGAAATCATTTCAACTCTACAAAATATTACAATTTTTTTCTTTGCAAAATCATATATATATATATATATATATATATATATATATATATATATATATATATATATATATATATATATATATATATAAAGGCTTTCTTGTCTCATGCATGACACTCTAAATTTATTTTAGGGTACACCTGTAAGATACTAAATCGTCTCGGTAATCACCATTTTTTTCTTGCACGATCGAACGATACACGTGTACGTACATGCATGTAATCACCACTTCTCTGTTTTTAATTAACCGATTTCGTAGCTGATGATTTCACACAATTACTATTAAACTCCTGCACGATAATATGTATTTATTCGCCATTAAATGGCTAAATAATAAGTTTTTCATACTAATTACGTAATTAAGAGTGAGAACTTGAAGAACAATTCTTCTACGTGGCAATATTACTTCGTCCGATGGACAATGCGCAGTAGAGACGAAACTACTTCGCTGAATTCAGGCTGGAGCTATGTCGCATAATATGAATTAAAGATTGGTAAATATTATTGTTCAGCTTACATCATCAGCGTTATAGTCAACAGATATTATTTTGTCGTCATTAATGCAGTGATGTGTAGCTTATAGTTGGGGGGGATGGTGCCATTAATTATAATCAATTTGTTATGATTCTTATTCTTGTCTTTATACAAATATATATTATGTTACTGAGATATATATTATGTTAGTGAGTTGGTGCATAGGCGATTGCCGTTACGTAGTCATGTGTACAACTGAAATATCTTCATAGATATTTATCTCAGTTGAATCAAATAGTTATAATCTTATTGTTTTTAATTTTTATAATTTTTATTTTATTTTTTAATTTTTGGCTTATTTTTTCTCACTCGTGAATTCTAAAGAGATCGTGCTCTTTGTTGTATGTTTTTTTAGTAATCAAGAGAATGCCATTTATTTTTGTGCATGAGATGTTATAAATGAGAGAAGGGTTTAACTTTTGCATGATTCACATGCAATGAGATGATGATGGATATGTATGATGCAAAACAGTAGAATGCTTGTGATTGTTAAAGTAAAGAGTCCAATTGGGTCAAATTGGAATCATTGTGGTCAGGACTGACCAGATTTTATGTGGGCTTATGCAAGTGCATGTATCGTGTAAGTAATATAAGGAAAATGATTTTGAAATCGTTCCACGGGAAAATGAGATGATAAAAAAATTGAAGTCAAATATACTAACTTCATAAACCCTAATTTCTTAATAATTAATTTTTTTTATTTTTCTTTCTATTGACTTTCAAATGTGATTGAAGCTTCCTATAAATTCTTTATTCATAAAATCAATGCGATGTAAAAATTTTAAATAATTTAAGTTATTAATCGAGAGCAATACTAGTTTTAGGTATCTGTTGATAGCAACAAAAACAATTATTTTCAAAACACCAAGTCATATGTCTATGGTAATAGGCATTTTAAAATGGAATATACACATATTCCTACTCATTACAAAGATTTAATTAGAAGATGTCTATTTTTCTAAATCTACATTGTGAATCTCCAAGTGTGAGTAAGGACTGTCGATATCTCAAATTCACATGAAGTTCTAAGCAAAAGTATGACCACTATTAACTGATAAATGTAGTAGGTGATTCATAAAGAACTTTTTAAAAGTCTTAAATTATTAAACCAAATGCAAATTAAAAAGTAATTTTAATAAACTTGAAATCCATATAAGAATTAGAAAGTTTAGCCTATGAAGAGAATATAATAAAGCAATACAATTATATTCAATCCAAGATATGGAAGTGTGTTTACAAAGTTTAATTCAAGAAAGAACATAAATTCAAATGATAAAACCGGGAGATGCTAGAAACCCCCAAGCTTTCCACTAGATTCCTTTCCTAACTCCACCAAAACAAACAATAGTTCACTTACTCTTAAATAAGGAAGTCCTCCCACTAGGCACTCACTCTAGATACTCAAAGGCTCTTGCCATAAAAAACTTTTATAGACTCTCCAGCACCCCTTTTTAATAATACATACATATATAATTGCTCCCTCTCCAAAATATTTAAAATATTATATATAGATATAGATATAGATATAGATATAGATATATATATATATATATGTGTGTGTGTGTGTGGGTGTGTGTAATATCTAGGTTTAAATCATAATCCAACAACTCAAATCTATTTTTCTAATTAATTTTATCGAACCAATTTTGAGTTGAACACAGGTCGAACACGACAAGAATATTCAAATCAAATTAAACACCAGCACAGTGTTCACGAGCCACTTTCGAATAAGAGAAGATTTCGAACACGAGGAGTTTCGTAGGTGTCAAACACTAGCCAAGTCTGAGCTTGCCCAAACTCGGCTTGTTTGCAACCCTATTTACAACTGATAAAATACAAAGAGGAATATAACAAAGGACCAAGATCAAGATGAATAGAAATAACAAATTAAAGCAGCCAACGGTAAAACAAAATCAACAGCAGGGTATAGGAATGGTATTAGCAGTTGTATCAAAATGAAAAAAATAAAAAAAAATAAATATAATAAACAACATAAGCTAAAACTGTGGCAGAGACATGGGATCAAAGGCAGTTCAACATCAATAGCACATCTCATTGTGTGTACAGCGGGCGCACATTGTGGACTGTGGTATATGGGTGCACCTCAATATCATTTCAATATCACTCCAATAGAATGCCAGTACCAAATATCCGCATCTATCCCATACGCTCACAATACTTGTCACTAGAATTGGCACAATATCTATTAAGAATGTGAGAAAAATATAAGCCAGGTATTATCGATTGGTGTACTAATGAAGTGCTGAGCTGTAGGACAACTAATGAAAGCGTGGGAATCCTTCGTTGCCCAAAAATGTCCAAGAAGATCCCTACAAAAGTTAGTCGTATGCATGCTAAATGCAAAACTTAATCTAATAAAAATTGAATACTCTCACTTTAAAGGCTAATATAATAAATCACAAATTAGTGGCAAAAGATTCCCAGCATAATAAACATACCCATGACATTGTGTCAGCCATATGACTAGACTTATGTAGCCCGAGCACTAGATCAAGATATAGATAGGTCCTCAAAGCCAATTCGGCTAAGTCTGGTTCAACCCACATGAGCCGGAGCACCATGTCAAGCTTGGTCGGGAGCATCTAGCAAAAAGGTGAGGCAATGTGAGTTGCTTTGCTACCAATTCCTCACACTTAAGAGGGACTTTCTTGACTCCATCTTTTCTTCCTTTTTCTTATCCTATTCCAGCCTAGGGCATGGTCATGTGCATATGTGGATTCAACATATATAACTACATTAATATAAAGTAATTTACCAAGCTTTTAATAATGAACATGAAGAATTGCATTTGATGTAAATTTAAAGTTATGGATAAATCCAAAACATTTTTAGTAGAAGAAAATGAAATTACTTAATTGTTACGAAGTTGAATGCTATATTGGGAGATGTTATTGTATCTTTTTCTCCTCTCTATCATAGGAGTTATAATGAGGTTATTCATAATGATGAGCAAAAGTTTTTTTATTTTTATTTTTATTTTTATATTTGCTAGAATCATTGCATAAAAGTCACAGATTGTAGACTACAAATCAGTATGTAATAAATGATTTTCGATCAAAAAAATCGATTACCGGCCTATTTGTAACCAATTTTTGACAATTAATAAAGCCTTTATCGCAAACATTGTGGCTACTGAATAATTCAGTCTTTGAATGTTAAGAACTGAACTATCAATCACTAATATTTACCAACAAATTAGGGATTGAAATTCAATCACCGAAAAGAGACTTGATAATTCTCTAAGTTAGCGAAAGGATAGGTGTAGATAGAATTTTACATACCAACAATAAAATAACAAAATAGTGACTCAAAATCTTATAATATCTCATAGTTACATAATTGGATCTAATATTGACAATGAATTTGAATGAAAATATAGTGAGCAAAACAAATCATCAAGTAATAATCCAGTACATATAGTTCACAATATAAATGAGATATTCCTACACATGCATGAGAAAAAAGAAGTAACTGTGCTGGTCCTCCTCACCCTCATTCGAAAGAAGAAGACAATGAACACAAAAAATTTATTGCTCGATCTTCATTCTCAATACTCACATCAAGCCGTGATAAATTCATGATTATTTGACTGAAGTCATTCACGTGTTGTGTCAGATCAAAACCTTATTGCATCTTCAGCCCATACAAATTTTGTCTTAGATACAATTTATTTGTCAGAGATTTTGACATAAACTGAGTTTCCAATTTCATCCATACCTCCTCTTGAGATTTTAAATTCATCACGTGATACATAACCTCATCGGTCAGACACAAGCGTATGGTTGTTGTCGCTCGTTGGTGCAATTCTTCATAATCTTCATCCTCCATGGCATCTGGTTTCATTGCTCGTAAAGCCTTCAAGATTCATTGTTGTGCTAACAAATATTTCACCTTTATGTGCTACAACCCGAAGTTACTAGTTCCATCAAATTTCATCACCTCGAATTTTGCACCAGAAATTGTCATTTGAAGTTAATCATGCAACAAATACTTCTGCAAATTCCTCTATTCCAAAATTATTCTTCTTCAATTGACAAATTGTTCTCCCAGATTCCTCCGGTCAATTCCTTCATCGTAGCAGGAACTTGATTCGCTGAACTGCTTCCTCGTCGCAGAACCTTCTCTATTGCGCGAAGATGTCCTGCTTGTAGATCTTGATCGCAGAACCCGAACGCTGCAAACCCACGAACGCCCTGCTGCAAACCCCTCTACGAACAACCCGCGAACTCGCGAGATCAAAACCTTGCGCGATTTCTGTCGCGAACACCTCTATTGTCGCAGGCAAAAGAAGCCCTCGGAAAAAGCCCTCCGCACCTGCTCGAACTTGTAGGCAGAAGAAGTACTCCCAAAAATTCGTGAACAGCTCCTCTACGAACTTGTGATCGCATGCAAAGGACGATCGCAAACTCTTCCTGAGCCAAACCTCCGAACCCTTGCCGAACTTTCTCTGCAAAACTTTTTTTCTCTTTTTCTTCCCTAGAACTTATCTCTGATACCACTCGTTGAGAAATTAGGGC
>NEWO01000040.1:1538024-1573179 GCA_003013225.1 Phalaenopsis aphrodite | reverse complement strand
TCATTTCTATGCCAGGAAGTACATATCTCACAACATTAAATTTTGCCAAATTTTTTTGAAGTGCTTGCCGACGACGAGAGAAGCGACAACCCGTATGTGTGTTTTCTTCCTCAATTAATTCGTTAAATCCACCTAATAGCTAGATTTAATAGATTCAAGATTTACATGAAAAGGGAAGAAATATTGGATTTAAGATCTGTTTTTTTTAGTTTGGCAGGATTTATGTTAAATCCTGACGTAAATCATGTCAATATTGTGAACCAAACTCCCCCTTAATTAGTTGTTAGTCTTCTCAGACTGTATCATGACTCAATTCGATATAACTCATATACATATCAAGTTGAGTATGTGGTAAAAATTTTTTCAAAGATAAATTTATATGAAATTTTTTGTATCTTTTAGATGTCATATAATACAATCACTGAATTGATAATAATAAATAATAATATGGTGGAAATCTTCATCCCATATTTTTATATATCAAAATTATTTGTATTAAAAATATTTATGTCTAATAACCACTTTTTTTCTTAAGTTAGCAATACATATTTATAGTAAGCTTATAAGAAAATACATTCATAAATAATTAAGTGGTATCTCTGAGTAACAACAATGATTTCACTCCACAAGAAGCTTACCTTAAGAATATATGAAAATTGTAATTTTTTTCAAAAGCTTAATAAATTTCATTTATAGCATTCAAATTTTTAAAATATTTAAAAAAAAAAATCATGGCGAACAAATAATCACCTTAAATTGTATCCATCTCTTCCTCTGATACAAATAAGCTCAATGAGTGGCAAGATACGTCATTTAGATTTTAAGATACATCATTACTTTACAGTAGTAAAGTATACATTAATTGACATATTTTAAAATATGTTGAAAAATTAGGGCGAAAAAAAATAGGAATCGACACAAAACAAGAAGAATAGAGAGATTTAATGAGGTTCGGCAAAGATGTCTATGTCCTCGGGAGCAGAGCGGCAACTTTCTTCAATATTCAACAAAAGAGTATAGAATAGAGAATTCAGAATTTCACATAGAATTACAAACATGACATATATATAACCTTATAATACAATATGTAATTATTTAAATTACCCATGTACCAAACCGCGGGGTGTTGTCCCCGCACCCCCAACCCACATAATGAAACTCTCTCAATTGGACAGATTCTTCCGCTCCACTCCGCTCGTGGGCTCCGCTTGGTATATGAACCATACCTAACAAAATAGCAAACTCTCCACATGCATTCAACATCTACCGGAGACATCCTAACCACATTTGATTTAAAATTAATCAATAACAAAATGACAAGACATATCAAGCATGTTTGTTATGCCTTGAGAGCAAGTGAATGACAAAGGAATACTCTAGAAAACTAATAAAAATATATATTTTCAAAAATATAATCTTATTATATATACAATAAGTAATCTATTTACATTTTTTTTAATATGTATTTGTTTCACTTCCTTAGAGGAGAAGAAAATTAACAAATATGAACTGGATTCTTCATATTATTGCCATGATGGAGTTGTATCATATTCATATAAACATATCCTCACACCTTCACAGTCAAAAATCTAAACAGTTCACTTCAAGGCAGGTTATCTATATTAATAATGAGTCAGATATCTCATACTTATGATCCACCATGGAAATGATATTTTTTGCCATTAATTACATATCTAAACTTTAAATGTGCCCCCAAGTAATTCTATATTCACCCATTCATTTCCTCCTCTTTTCTATTCCTTTTAAATCCCTCCCCCAAGCATCTTTCCTCCTCCTCCCATTCGAGTTAAATACAAAGAAGAAAAAGTGACATAAACAGAAGAAGAAGAAGAAGAAGAAGAAGAAGAGGAGGATGGGTGGTGAAGGCAGTGTAGGAGAGAAGAAGGGGAAGCAATTACTGGAGAGCCTGAAGGATCCATCCAGCATGGTTTTGGTTCAGTTGCTGACAACTGGGATGTTTCTCTTGTCTAAGGTTGTGCTCAACAAAGGCCACTCTGTCTTCTCTATTCTCACGTACCGCTGTGTTATCGGAGCTCTCTTCGTCTTGCCATTCGCTCTGTTCAACGAAAGGTCGGTCTCTGTTTAACTCTCTGCCTCTTAATTTTTCTTTATTATCCTTTCTTTTTCATAATTATGTTTCATTAAGCTCTTAATTAATTGTTCTTTTGTTGGTATATGGTTCTTTCAGAGGAAAGTGGAAGGAAATAAATGGGATGATTGTCGTTTGGATCTTCTTCAACGCTTTAATGGGGTGAGTTTAATTAATTACATTGCTGTTCTAATCACTTTAATTAATTCAATCTTAATTGTTTTCATTGATCTGCAAAGAGGTTTTTGTTCAGTTTAGTTTAAGTAAACATTTTAGTTTTATTAGATCGCTTTTTCTTAAGAAAAATTGACTCGATTTCAAATGTTTTATAAGATTATCCTTGAAAATAATTTAAGCAATTTTGAAATTTATCAAGAATATGCTCGCCAATTGCTTTTTTCTTAAATGCCATTATTCAATTTTAATTCAATTTGGACAAGTGAAATTAGAAAACTTTATAAACTCTAACTTTATCCTCAACCGTCCAAAATAAAAGGGATAATTACACACCAAACTTAGATAAACTCATACCAAATCACCCACTGAGATCAACCCCTTCCAAAATACCATGTCTCCCAAATTATTATTTACCTTTCCAATTAGATATTTTTAATATTTCAATCTTACGTCACATTATTTATATATCAAAATGAGATGAAAGTCTTCTTAGATTAAAAAATGATGGAATATTGAGATATAATAAAAAAAAATTTAAAAATTAAAAATTTTGGCAGGTTTTACCTGCCAAAATACCCAAAATTTATATATTTATCTGTCTCACATCTAAATTTTCATAATTACAAACATCATATGAAAATTAGCATCATCTTTTCATCCTGATATGTCTATAAAAATGAAATTTTAGGCGTGAGATACGTAATCAGGTGTTATGTATGTAATTTTCACATAATTTTAAATACGTCACCGTTCACCGATGCATCCTCCTTACGCAACCAAACAAAAAAGGACATACCTACGATTGATGGTGATGCCTTAAAGGTAATATTAGCTCCATAAATGTTCGATTTATTTTTTTTAATTTAATCGAACAATAAAATAATTCCTCTTGAGGTAAGGCACATGTGGCTCAAAAAAAATAATAAGTTCAAAAATATTCTGCGCAAAGTGAAATACTTGTAATTGTTTGGGGTTTAATTTCAAAACAAAAGGCACTAACATGGCATAATCTAATAAAGTTATTTGATTGAAATGCATTACAAGAGTCTAAATCTTTTTGGATGTAAAAACGAGTTAGCAGTCGACTGATTTGAACGGGCTCAGGTTGAATGTTTGAATGATTAACTAGATAAGATATTTTAATTAGAAATAAATGTTGATAATACTATATACGATAAATTCTGTAATCAAAACAGAAAGTAAGAGCATAGAAAAAAGAGAGAAGAAGAAAACGAGAGGGTCCATTAATTTTACTTTCAGAAATTTAGAACATAACTTTTTGGCAGTCATCACACTTAGTCTGATCATGTTGCAAAAACAAAGCCTTTTGAGAATTTTGTCAAACGCTTGGAAGTGCAGAGCGGTACCGCAACTACCTTAATCTCTCATTATAATTTTGCTCTGAAAATCTTCAATCTCTATCATATAATTAACCAATACTCATTACATAATTTGTCGGTGTTGTTGTAATACTCGAATGTTTCATCAATCATGCTTCATAAACAGTTCTTTGACTCCTAAGCCAATCCAAGTGAGCCGTCATTGTTATTGTCTCATTCTCATTTTCAACCATAATAATTTCTCCTTTTTCATTAAATGGTCCACTTTATAATTCAATAATATATGAGGATACAAAATCAATCAAATTTTAAGTTGTATCAATCTCAAACAATATCCACAATTTTGAGACCATCCCTATCAAAATCTAATCAGTATTTCATTGTCCAAAATCATTTGATCCTTATTTATGGGTGTTTACTAACAAGTATTTTATTATATTTGAGTATTTGTTCATGTAAGTTATTTTTTTAAACTTGAGGTTAACAAAATATGATTAGTTTACTTCGCAGCTATTTTTTTTTATAAATATTTTTGAAATTAAATCCATCAAATATTCATACTATATTTTGATGCAGAAAATAAATTTTAATTGAAATTAAAACCAATAATTTTCAATGGCCAAAATCACAACTTGATGGTCTCATGCCCACGTAAGAGATAACCATAACCTGTTAGTGGTTTTCATTTTTTTCTTCTTTTTTTTTTTTGCATTTATATATTTGATCAATAATTGGCTCAATATTTATTTAATACTAACATAATTATGATAATATTGATAAAACAAATTTGATTAAAAGAATAACTAAATATTAAAAAAAAAAGACATTTCAAAAATATGCCACCAAAACAAAAATTATAAAATCCTTACAGATGTACCCTACTAACTTTTCACCTGCTCTGGGGGTCGTAGTTGTCGCGGGCAAGTACTATAAGGAGTTTATATTTCACAATTGATGTGTACTCAGACATATCTAAATATTAAAATAATATGTGACTGCAGCACTATGGGCCTACTTATGCTTTGAGCTCAAAACGTGATGAGATTTAAGACTTATTATAATCATGTATTGACAGTTTTTTGTCTATTTAGGGACATCATCTTCAATTATTATACTTCAAAAAAATAAAATAAAATTTGTGTGAATGTAGATCTGTGAGGATTCATCGAATTTAGGTGCCTATTATTCTTCTCATTAGACTTTATGGAGTCCATTATGCTCATTGTCAACTACTTCCCGGAATGTCTTTGGGTCTTTGAAATTTTGGATATAGTTATCAACAATAATAAAATTGTGCCTATAAATCTTTGTTTAGATTAAGCAAAAATTTTTAATTATTATATATACATTTTTATTTTTATTTTTTTTTGTTTAAGGGTTATTAATTTAAATGATTCAAAAACCATGATTTGGTGAGCTTACCTATGGTAGATTTTAATGGGGGCCAACATTTGGGCTTCTCCATTTATTGCCTTGCCAAGATAATTATATATACGCATATATGTATGTATGTATGTATATGTGTGTATGTATGTATATGTATATTAGCAGTAAGGTTGGGACTAAAATCAAACATTTTCTTTGCAGGCTGACAGGCGCCATGGGATTTTACTACTATGGGCTTTGTGATACCAATGCTACTTATGCTGCTAGTTTCCTGAATTTAGTGCCAGTAGTCACATTTTTATTTGCAGTGATTGTCAGGTAAAATAAATAAAAAACTACGCTTAAGTCAAAGTTAGAGATGTTGCAACCAAATTGATCCAATATATGTTATTGTTTGGTTGCGCAGACTAGAGAGACTGGGGTTTGATAGTCGAGGAGGAAGAATAAAAATTCTGGGCACGATACTCTGCGTTGGAGGAGCAATGGTAATCAGCATGTATAATGGAGTAACCATTCATATAACTTCTCCAAAATGGGAAATTAGTAACCCTAAGAAAGCGTTCGGGGACGTCAGCAATCACAAAGTTCGTGGGACTTTGTTCTTGATTTCTAGCTGCTTCTGCTTCTCCACTTGGGCTATTGTTCAGGTAGAGCTGAGACACGGGATTAATTGATTAAAATCTTATTTTACTTCTCTTATTGGGTACATTGGAGATATTACAAATTAATATGAAATTACTGAGGATTAAATATTGATTGAGTTTATAAAACTTCAGGCGAAATTGCTGCAACGATATCCCTACAAGTATTGTGCAACAATGTATACATGTGTTGCTGCAAGTTTTCAATCTGCAGTTTTGGGTTTGATTCTGAATCATAACAGAAGCAAATGGATATTGAAATGGGATTTAGAGTTGTTGCTCGTAGTATACTCTGTAAGTCTTCACCTCTCCCTGTCTCACACAATTAGAGATTTAGCATAACTTCTTACTGCAAAAATGGACGATGTGTAACTTCATCGTAAAAATGGTTATAAACAATGCAATTTTAATTTGAATATCATATAATTAATACGTGAGAATTAAAGTATTAAAGTTCTGAGAAGTCTTATCAGAATAGAGAATGTTATCATTAGAAATATGAATATGATTTATTTAAGAAAAACAAAAGGTTTATTTTGTAAATTTTTAATTATTTGCAGGGAGCACTGAATACGGGAGCTGTATTTTGCATGATTTCATGGGTTGTTCCTCGAAAGGGTCCTTCCTATGCAACCATGTTTAATGCTCTGTCACTCATACTTACCACTATTTTAGAAGCGGTTTTCATGATTGGAGATGTCAAAGTCGGAAGGTAAGTTTATAAATATTTTAGTTTAGTCGTATTAATTTGAATATACACAATGTTTGACTTTTTTTTTTTTTGGCAGCCTGATAGGTATAACTCTTATCATTGTTGGACTTTATGCTTATCTGTGGGGCAGAGGACATCAGCTGCCGTCAAAGCAGATTAGTGATGAAGAAACAATAATTAGAGCGTCGACATCTCAGAGAGTAGAAGAGATAGATGTGTATTGCAGTCAAGATATTGAGAGTCTGGAAGCAGTCCAATATCAGAACGGCAGATGATATGATAATGTAATTGAGTCATTGAGTCGTGTTAATTAATGATAATTTTGGGTTTGTAAAGTATTAAGCTCTTCAGGCTTAGAATTAAGAAGAAGTCGGAGTAGGCTTCTTTTCAATAGAAGAAATGTCGCCCAAATCTCATTATATGCAATGAAATCGGTCTTAGTAGTTTTGGGATCCCATGCATTGATTTTGTTGTTGTTATGTCCATTTATAAAACTTTTAACCTGAGAATCTATAATTAATTAGTGAATGAGATTATAAAGTTTTCTCAGACATTTATTAAGCACAAATAATGTTAACTTGAAATAATAGGAGTGTGTATTATTTGGTTCGAAATTAAACAAATGAATCGAAGTTAGATCACTTGGTTTATTTGGCTCTGTTTTAAATTAATATTTCAATATTTATTTTAAAAGTTTAATGATTAATTTTTGGTTTTCAGCTCAATTTAATATCCATTAAGAGCCGGTCTGGGGCAGCTTTTGTTTTAAGAACGCTGCCATGCCGTTTGAATAAAGCGTTTAGTGGGCGTTTCAGAAACGTCGCGACGTGCGTTAATTTTTTTGTTCTATCTACCGATCGCGGGGCTTCACTTCCGTTCGGCATTCGCGATTGACGTTTAGGGCTCGAATTCCTCCGTGCCCTTGGGTGATCTCTCACGCGCTCTCCCTCGCCCTCTCCCTCCCCGATCTTGTCCCTCGCAAACATCAATTCTCGCTCGTTCCTCTGGTGAGATCTATGTGATGTTATGCTTTATGGTTGGTTTTATGGCTTGATCTTCTCCTTGTGAACATCGATTTGATTGTCTTTCCATTTTTTTTGCAAGATTTGATTAATGGTTTAGGGTTTTCTCAAGGATGCATTTGTTGGATTATTTGGGAATGCATTGAGTGCATTGGATCTGTGTTCAAGTGCACTTTTGATTTTTTTTTTTTTTTTGTAATATCGCGAGAATGACAGATGAGCAAATCCCTTGAATGCATTGGATCTGTGTTCTACTGCACCTGTTATATTGTTCTGTGAGTTTTTCTATTCGTATGAATTCGGGTATACCCTTATATATGGGCTTGAGTTGGTTAGTGATGAGATCATTTGGAAAATTTCTTCTTCTTGTTTCTGTGTTAAAACTTCATCGTTCAAAATGTTTGAATTGGAAAATTGGAATTGTGGAATGCTTTGGATTATTTTTGTGATTGCAATGCATGGAAATATTTTAAATTCTTGTTATTTCTGGAGAAGAAACAATACCGCCACTTCATTTGCAATACATTACTGTTAGCAGATAATGGGGAATTTATTTGCAATGCATTAAGTACATTCCATTAGAGAATACATCATGGGCTTTTCTTTGAATGTTACTCAGTTGTATAATTGGGAATTTATTGGCCTTGGAGATGAACTATGTCTATGGCTTTAGTGTTGTGATGAAATGCAAGCTATTTATGGAATGTTGTCTGCTTTTGATGCTCTGCTCTTTAGTTAAAAAATATATCATTGGGCATTTACATACAGAACCCGCAATTCTTTGAATGTTGTTCTTTAGTGCATGAATTCTCTCACTTTCATTTATGTGTTGATGAATTATTTTTTTTTTGGTTTTAGAGCATCGGATTAGTATATTTTTATGGGGTTTTCTAGATTTCTTTGATGTTGAGGTTAGAGAGAAAATACACTGCTTATATTTTAGACCTACGATTTGTATTGGTCTTTAGAGCTTCGGTTTGCATTGGTCTTTTATGCTGATGGAAATGCGGCAGTTGCTTTGGGTGGAATTGGATTTCACAACATGTATGAGAAGGTGAATATCAAATATAAGATGTGTAATGTTTTATTGTCACACATGTACTTCAGTTGGATGTCATTCAATACAAATCAGTCAGTATATGAAAAATGTCTATTGCTTATTTGTTACACATGTACTTCAGCTGTAGTGTTCTCCATTGAGAATCATAGCTATGTAGTTTTACACAATTGCATAATAAAACATGTTCGATGTCTTACTGTGGATGTAGTTCTTTGACTGAACCACATAATTCCTTTAGGATGGATCCACAACATGAACGTTGTAAGAGAATAGCATGGGTTACAGCTATTGTCATATTATTGTTGGAGTATTACCGATCAAGCAGGGATCGTATACCCCGAATGACCTCCATTTTTGTTGGGGATAAATGGGTAGGTGAGATGCTTTCTGAACATCGAATTAGGTTCAGTAACATATTTCGAATGACTGTACTGATATTTATGGATCTCTTGCAAGAGTTATCCCTGAATCACGGACTACAGGGTTCTTCGCGAATGACGAAAAGGGGGGTATTGGATATAACGTTATATATTCTGTCACAGAATGAATCAATTATGGGTGCTATGAAGAGAGTTCAACATTCATCGGAGACAATAAGTAGTCATTTCTCCAAAAGCATGCAGGCACTTGATAGCTTAGCTTCTGAAATTTTGTTAGATATTAATTGGAAATAACAATGTCTTCTATAACAGGAAAATACTATTTGATTGATACTGGATACCCTATGCAGATGGGCTATCTAAAGTCATATCCAGACACTAGGTACCATATTCCTGATTTTGAGCGAGCAAGTGGCATTGTTCGTGGTATGAAAGAAATGTTTAACAAACGTCATTCTTCTTTGTGTGGGGTAATTGAAAGAATGTTTGGGGTTCGAAAGAAGAAATTGGTCATCCTACGTGATATGTCGTCATATCCATTTCAGAAGTAGGTGCATATTGTGGTGGCGACAATGACACTTAATAACTTCATCCAACAACATCATTTAAGTTCAGATACGAACTTCGGCATGACTGATAACGATGAGATGAATGTCTATTAAGAACCATCAAAAATTATGATCGAGCATTCAGTTCCTGAGGATAAGAATGACTTAAATGAATTTGAAGTTCATAACGCAGAGGGTGTGGCTGAGATGGCTACTCTGAGAGAGTCTATAGCAGATGTTATATATGACAGTTAATCCAGCAAGTCTTTCTTTTCTTCGTACAATATAGATTTATTTTGATGTGTAATTTTTCTTTCTTTTTTGGGATAAGATCTGACATCCAGTTTTTTTTTTCGCAGTTATACCCACATGACTTCTAGGATTTCAGTGACAAACATAGTTGTTTTGTGTTACTGTGCACTACCGGCTCCATTACTCACGCCGCGTCGGCCTCATAGCAGTGGAAGACAGTTCTACAGTTGCCCCAGGGGTGTTTCAGCTCGTTACGGTTTCTTCCGATAGACCGACACTCCAACATGTTACACTGTCAGCAGTGATGGGAAGCCGATATTTTCCCAGGTTGATAGTGCAGCTGAGGACATGCATAGTCAGAGTTTGAAATTGAATATTTTAATATTTCTCATTGTACTTGTACTTGTCTTTATCTTTTTTTTTATTTTTCTGATACTCACGAGAGTCTGAAAACTGTTTGTCATCTTTTCAAACTGATCAGTGATGATTTTATGCTTATGCACCACATGATGTCGTACTACCAATAAGTCATTTTGAATAAGCTGCCCCAAATAGTTTTACCAGACAGGGGCAGGAAGGTTATTTATACAGTCATAACTATTAATAAGTTATTCTGAATAAGCCGCCACAAACAGTAAGTCAGCTTATTCTGATAATCTGCAGATTATCAGATTATCAAAATAATCTGTTTATCAGCAGACTATGAATAATCAACAGCTGACCCAAGCAGACCCTAAATAAATGAAAGAAAAAAAAATCGAAAATGAGAAAATTAAATTCATTTGGAAATTAAGTTGTACGGCAATAAAGTTGTGACGAAATCCTTCATGAATAAATTAAATGTATGGAAACCTTTATATGTAAATTATACGATTTAAGAATTTCTATATGTGAAAACCTCAAAAAAAAAAAAATTGAGTACATGCCATGTTTCTTTTAAATTCGTTAGAAAATCATACTTTTAAAGAGACGGCGAGAAAATAAGAATAAGATGTTAAATTTTTATTTATTTTAAAATAGAACATTTAGCTTTTATTATTTTGATGCCAAAAAATGTTAAGTTTAGGTTTGATCAAACTAAACCAATTCAACTGAATTATATTTCGATTTGATTTAGATCAATTTTAGCAAAAAAATTAGATTCAATTTTTTTTAATTTTAGATTTTAATTTTACTTGATTCAACTAATCTGTGAATCTATTCAGTATGCATCCAAATTAATTGAGCGAACATCCTTCATTTGAAATATATATATATATATATATATATATATATATGGTGAGGTGACGAGTGAAGGAGGATATGGTGCTTCGGATGTCTTGCTAGAGCCTCCGCTGGTTGTGCTCGTCTTCTTGGCTATTGGTGGTGGTAGGAGCCATGTTGGGTGTGGATGACTGTGGTTAATGGCGAGGTGGTGAAGCTGAAAGGTGAGGTGAGGGGAATATAGATGTCTGGGCTCGTTACATTGGAAGAAAGGAATTGCTTGTAGACTTTGGAGATCGGCCTGACGGGCTTTTTCACTTGGGAAAGGCTTTGTGAGGGGAAGGTAATAACGTATGGTGAGTTGAAATTAAAATTTTATATGTGGATACGTAGCATGAGTTATATTACATTAATTAAAAGTTAAGTGGTATGTGGAGGGATTAAGGGAGAACATAGATCAATTAAAAAACCTTTGGGTATTATGATAAATAACAATAATAATAGAGATGAATTAGAATTCAAAATCTAGGAGCATTTGCATGCATGCCACTCAATTCTCATGTATTTACATATTTAGCCCATTTACTTCAATTTTTACTTGCATATTATGTCTTCTAACATGAGAATGAAAACATGTATTTCACCTTTTAAAAGTTAAAATAATGTATATGTAAAGTAAAATCTAACTGATAACTATGTAAATACATAAGGATTAATTGGTGTGTATGTAAATGCCCCTTAATTTAATATGAGTCACAAATTGTTTAAAAATGACAAATGATAATATATATATATATATATATATATTCCTAGAAATGAACCAAACATATGTCAAAAGATCAATTTTAGCCTCCAAGCTTCCCAGAAAACATAAATTAATTAAATAAAATTTTTAACAAAATACCATATTCGAACAGTTTTGAAACTCTTGTAGGAAAAGCATATGCAAGATCAATAAGCCTCATACCTCTTCATATTCTTTCAGCTTCTGCAATTTTTACGTCTAACCAACTGTTCAATTATTGAATGATAGAGAACAAATGGATGCTCCAGTGGCATAAAAAGAGAAGAATTTGGAGACAGCCAACTCGTCTGACTTAAGAAAGGTATATTCTATTAAAAAAGAATAAAAAAGCCGGTGGCACAATCTTTGATTAAAAGATCAAAACAAGTTGATCAACAATTCCAGCCTACAACAAAAATTACACTCTGAAAAACTTTCCCAATTGAGTGATCTATCCGAGCATTTGTGCAATGGATTTTTCTATCAGCTTAAAGTACAAAAATAATAATAAAGAGCTTCCCGCTGTAAAATAATATGTATATGATGGCTAAATTACGCAATAGACTCAGGATTCATATCAATCTCTGTCCCACGAGCAGGTCTCCTTGACCTCCACTCGTGACAGCATTCCAACGCCAGACGAAGCGCGGTCCCTAATCCTAACACAATAAGCACACCTGCAAGGGCAGGCTCAATTCAGACTCTTTTCCAGCTCAAAAATTAAAATAAACAAGACAATCCCATTTATTTAAAAAAAAAAAACAAAGCAGATTTACATACATACCACTCAATTCTTACGTATTTGCATATATATTACCTGAATAAAGTCACCGGTACTGCTCATAATATAAATGAAGGTATTCTTAGATGTGTTAATTTAGCGATGCGCTATATTTTTCACCAGCGAAGTTGCAATTAGATCTTCCTAATGTTGGAAAAACACATATTTCTTTCAATTATTTTTAGCTCTCACGGGTCTTCAGCAAAATTACACATTATTCATCCAAGCTTTGAGAGTCTTAAAAATACAAAAAATAAAAATTAAAAGATTTGGTTCTTCACCATGGTTAGTTGTGTGGCAATGTTAACGATTGAACAAACAGCACTTAAAAACTATACAAAGTTGTCTTTTTTTTAATTTTTAAGTCATAAATAAGAATAATAAACTGTGAAACAACAATAGTTGGTGTGGCACAACCAAGCAGGCTGACATATGAATACAAATGAATGCAAGTTGTGAAATAATAATATTGTTGTATTTATAATTTTTATTGTAATTAGAGTTAATTTTATCTTTTGGTTTTATTTACTTGTATGCCCTAGTCCTCCTCTATAAAAGGGACTAGAGCTTATGAGAGTTATGGTGAGAAGTGTTTGGTTGTAATATGTTCTTATCAAATTTGTTTTATCAATTTGAAAAGCAGTTGTCCATGAGTCGATCGCATTGTCGGGCATAAGACTACCAACAACCTAAGAAGGTTCAGATCAGCTTCCGCTAGTCTTGCGTCGGTGAATGATATCGTCATCCTACAGCTCACTGAGTTCCTAAATCGGATCTTGATGGGTTCCTGAATCGGATTCCGATATCGTAGGCTGACATATCATTCTGCTCTATCCCTGGTGTGTCTTTGTAATCACCGCCCTAAGCCCCAAAACAAAACCGACCTACTTGCTACCTTGCTTTATGGTTTCACGTATAGCAAAAGGCTATACGTGGACACTTATATATCGGACATAAGCATCAAAAACCGAACCAAGAAACAAGGAAAAAAAGAACAAAAATGGGGTGAGAGAAAAACATCGAAAAGAACGAAGGATAAATCAGCTCTCAAAACTCGTGACGAAAAGATCTAAAAAGGAAAGCCCAAAGATCCTTGAATCAATCTGAAAGGGTATCATTTTCTCACATTTTCATAAGTGGATCAACCCAAGTCAAAATAACCTCCTAACGCTGTTATTCAAACCCCAAAGATATCTTTTATGAAATCAATTCGTCTCAACCAAGTATTCTCCCAAAATAAAATTTGGAAATCTCCCAAACTTCACAATTTAAATGAAAGGAATATAACCCTGAGACGACGACCACTTATACTTCCAAAAATCATGTCAACATTAAAGCTATTCAATTCCATACTTAATGAAAATCTCCTCGTATCAAATAAACAAGAAATCCTCCGGCTAAAACCACATAGAAGCTCACGGCCAAGCTCAATACAAAGAAATGAACAGCAGCTAAGGCTCTCGGCCAAGGCAACCCACTAGGGAGGCAACTACTAAGGCTCACGGTTCAGGGCAGCAAGGAACAGCTGCTAAGGCCCACAACCAAAGCCACCAAAAAGGAAAGGAGGAAGCTGCCAAAGCTCAAGGCCGAGGCAACCAACATGAAGAACCACCACTAACAGCCATTAAGGCTCTCGACCAGAGCGACAAAAGGAACCGACCAAACTAAGGCTCAAAGCCCAGGCAACCAAAGGAAATACCATTAATTATTTTAACGCGCTCCCTCAATATGCATAAGAGGATAAATAAAATGATTATAATTTTTGGGATGACAAACTTGATTCAACAATAAAATTCAAGCCACTCAGACTTAACAAAAAGAGTCATACCGTCCCAGGCAACCCCTCAATAGGTTCACGGGTAGGAATAGGAGAAGTACAGAACAGCTACCCAACAAGCCTCTTGAATAAAAACAACACAAAACACAAGTCAGGCCCTCGGGCAAGGGCTTAAAACGAGCCAAACTGAGCCCCTCAACTAAGGACAAAAACCACAGCCAGCAAATGACCGAAACCGAGTCCAGCACAAGCCAAATCCAAGCCCAGCAGGGGCCAAAGCCAAACCGAATGACCTACCAACAAGCTCACGGGTAGGACTAAGAACAAACCAATTCAAGCTCCCAAGCTACCTCTCGGGTAGGAGCAGAACCAGACAAAAACCGAGCTCCCAACCAGAGTAAAATCGAACCTTCCCATAGCTATGGAACAGGGACCGGAATAAACACCACAACAGGCTCTTGGGTATGAGCTAAAACAAGCAAACCGAGTTCCCAAATCAAGTCAGAATAAATCCCTCAAGGTTAACAAGTAAAGCTCACATACCCAAGACAAGATCTCAACTCAGAACACAGCCTCCAACCCTTCCAAGGTGAAAACCGAGCCCCTAAAGAGATCAAATCAAAGCTTTAAAGGCTAATTAAATGCAGTATATGATAGCAAATCGAAACCCAGCAGTTTTTAGGCAAACTGAAAACCAGCAGGGGCAAAAACGAAAACTCTCAAAGCTAGTAAAAGAGCTTCAACACCTCAACGAAAGTCAAGACCCAAGCCTCAATAAAAATCAACATCCCATGCTCCTGAAATGAAAACTGAGCACTAACAAAAAACCCAAAACTGAGCCATTCAAAGCCAAAGAACAGTCCACGTGCCTTTAAAACATCAGCATATGGAGCCAAAATGGATTTTAAACTATAACAGTGTCATGGAAAGTATTTTTAGGCCACCAATATAATCGTTCTAAGTATGAATCAACTTCCCTCAAACATCCAAGCATGAAAGATGCCCCCCTCGAGGAGTCAAACCAAATTATTAAAGCAAACTATAGAACCTTTCCTAAATCAAAGTGAACTTCTTCATAACATGCATTTTAAGTGAAAAAAAAAAAAATTAAGATGCTGAACCGAGCCTTCCAAATGCGTGAAAAACAAAATAAACTCTCCAATATCTCATGCTAAATAAGAATAGATGAAAAGCCTCATAATACATATCCCAACATGCTTGCAAGAAGAGTGACATCAGCACAAAGCTACATTTTCAATTATTCCAACTTGCTTCTGGACAAAAAGAGAAAAGAGGAGCTAGCATCGTGTCAAAGTCACATTTCAACCTTCTTATTCACAGTAATAGAAATATGTCATAATTTCATATCAAGCAAGTAGAGAAAAGAGAAGTGCTTATATCATGCTATATTTCCACCATTTTAAGCAAGTAATCAAGCCCAATCCCTAGAACATGCTCATACTTCCATCTCTAGATGCTGGAGTAACATGTCTTTCAAAAATATAAGTGCAACACTAAGCTAACATGCCACATTATCCATTGCACCAAGCTAACAGAGACTCGACAGAGAGCAAAACCGAAAAGAGGCAAGGCGCAAAAGGGGGAAAAAAAAAAGTTCCTCCTTGAAGCAAAAAAAAAGTAACACAGGAACTTGAAAGGCACTCCCCAACTTCAATTCCTCCTCCAACAGCAAGAGGAAACCAATTCAAGCACCAGAAAATTAAAGATGTGATAAAAGAAAATTGTAGAGTTTCCTCCCTTAGAAATTTTCAACATACCCCCCAGGGCTACAAAACTGAGCTTTTAATAAAGAAGGAGAAGAATGATTAAGAAGATACGGCAGAGAGGTCAAACGCAGAGGATAGGATCTTCGCAGTGGTCACGCTTTGCAGCAAGGAGAGTCGAGAACAAAGGATATGATCCTCACAGAGGATAGGATCCTCGGCAATGATAAGGGGATGGGTCATCAGCGAGATTGTCTCACGTGCGAGAGGAACGAGCGCGGGAGCGAGACTCCAACGACACGAAGGAGTGAGTCAGGCGAAACCGAGCAAACTGCGACTAGGGCAGAGGTCCACGAGCGCGAGGGAAGAAACGAGAGGGGAAAATAAAATTAGGTTAAGGATTTTTTAATATAAGTTATTAATTATAATAATAATAACAAAATATTATTTATTATTACGATTAACATTTAAATATGTATTCTCCCCAAGACGCGTCGTCTCAATGAAACAAACGTCCCCCCTAGGAAAAATCGATGTTCCAGACGCATCGGCGCAGTCCGTTTCGTCATCCGGAGTCATCTGGGCAACCTCATCGTCGATCTGGTCAAAAATGCGTCGCTGTCCGAATCCTATCCAAATTCCGGTATGAGTTCAATCAAACAGGACGGTGCAGAGGACGGCGATGCCAAATCAACGAGTACAGTCAATCCTAAGGCTGACAGTCCTATAGGAATACTCTCTGAGTTCCTTCAGAGTAGCATTACCTGCTAAGCAATAGCGGTCAAAACTACTATATGGAACGTCAAGTCGAGCGAAGAAAAGTTTAAAATTGCTAATAGGAAGGGCCATTCACTAGTTTTCTAGGAGTAGTCGACAGAAAGGTCCTACGGCTAGATCCTAGGCTACTAAGGAGGGGAAAACTGCACCTCGACCGAAAGCGAGGTCAACACAGCGACAAATATTATGTTATCTCAAACTACATTGCAAATGCACTAGTTTTGATTCATGAATCCTACTTCGTTCAAAGCTTCCATATTGGAGAGAACAAAANCACATTATCCATTGCACCAAGCTAACAGAGACTCGGCAGAGAGCAAAACCGAAAAGAGGCAAAGCGCAAAAGGGGGAAAAAAAAGTTCCTCCTTGAAGAAAAAAGAAAGTAACACAGGAACTTTAAAGGCACTCCCCAACTTTAATTCCTCCTCCAACAGCAAGAGGAAACCAATTCAAGCACCATAAAATTAAAGAAGTGAGAAAAGAAAATTGCAGAGTTTCCTCCCTTAGAAATTTTCAGCATACCCCCAGGGCTACAAAACTGAGCTTTTAACAAAGAAGGAGAAGAATGATTAAGAAGATATGGCAGAGGGATCAAACGCAGAGGATAGGATCTTCGCAGATGTCACGCTTTGCGGCAAGGAGGGTCGAGAACAAAGGATACGATCCTCACAGAGGATAGGATCCTCGGCAATGATAAGGGGATGGGTCGTCTGCGAAATTGCCTCGCGTGCGAGAGGAACAAGAGCGGGAGCGAGACTCCAACGGCACGAAGGAGTGGGTCAGGCGAAACCGAGCGAACCGCGACTAGGGCAGAGATCCACGAGCGCGAGAGGAAGAAACAGGAGGGGTAAATAAAATTAGGTTAAGGATTTTTTAATATAAGTTATTAATTATAATAATAATAATAACAAAATATTATTTATTATTACGATTAACATTTAAATATGTATTTTCCCCAAGACGCGTCGTCGCAATGAAACGAACGTCCCGCCTAGGCAAAATCAATGTTCCAGACGCATCGGCGCAGTTCGTTTCGTTATCTGGAGTCATCCGGGCAACCTCATCGTCGATCGGGTCAAAAACACGTCGCAGTTCGAATCCTATCCAAATTCCGGTATGAGTTCAATCAAACAGGACGGTGCAGAAGACGGCGACGCAAAATCAACGAGTACAATCAATCCTAAGGTTGATAGTCCTATAGGAATACTCTCCGAGTTCCTTCAGAGTAGCCTTACCTGCTAAGCAATAGCAGTCAAAACTACTGTATGGAACGTCAAGTCGAACGAAGAAAAGTTCAGAATTGCTAACGGGAAGGGCTCCTTCACTAATTTTCTAGGAGTAGTCGATAGAAAGGTCCTACGGCTAGATCCTAGGCTACTAAGGAGGGGAAACTGCACCTCGACCAAAAGCGAGGTTAACACAACGGCAAATATTATGTTATCTCAAACTACATTGCAAATGCACTAGTTTTGATTCATGAATCCTACTTCGTTCAAAGCTTCCATATTGGAGAGAACAAAATAGCTATAAAAATGCAAGGAAAAATGGCCTCTTCTCCATATCACACTTTCAAAATGAGACTCTTACACATCAATAGGCGTGTCACTTTGATAAAACATGCAGTGTTACATTTAATTCTATGAATGCCTCAATCAAAACCACAAACTTGCTCAAATAACAAGGCGAACTAAAGGTGATCAGACCCTAGTCTGTCTGCTAGCTAGTATTGGGCGAAAAAAGAGCTTGATAGGAGAAAACTTCAACCATGATCTGAGAAGTACAACATAAGAGATAAAGCAGGCAATAATCGAAAGATCTTGATAGAAGACATGCAGCCATGATCGGGAAGCAGAACATGAGAAATAGAATCATCTTTATCTCAAAATTCATTTTAAGGAACATAATAAGGGATCATAAGCAACAATAACCATCAAAAGATTAGAAGACAATAAGATCAGAAATGCAAGGGACTCCTTTTCAAATATTCATAAATCTTCAAATACGCAAACATCTTATAACTAGATCTTCTATCCAAATTAAGAGATTTTAGAAAAATTGCCATCTAAAACAAGTAGCAAATGTGGATACTAATAAACTTGCCTGAAAAATAATGCACTCAAGGCACAAGAGAACACCAGCCACTCCAACTTTCTCACTATGTATTGAAGGAGGAAGTGCTCAAGAGGAGGTGCGGGGGCGACCTTTTCTCTCCAAAACCCAAAGATTCTATTTGATTATTGAATGTAAATTTATTTTTCTTCACAAATTCATTTAAGTTGGTTGGATACAATGTGATTCTTAAGCAATTAGATTCACATAGAAAATGTGGACAAATATGTCGTTTTTCGTTGATTTCTTTCATGATAGCAGTGATAAATGAGAAGAAAAACATATCAAATTATCATTGAGACTCACTGCACGAAAGCTAGAGTTTAATTTCATTTTATATGTCTAGGTTTATATAATTTAGTTTGTTATTTGTGTCTTTATGTTTTAGGATGACATACTTGTATTTAGGGGAGTCCAACCATTATAAATAGCAGTTATTTTATGTGGGCTGGTGAAAAAGTGGTTTCTAAACTTATGTTTGTTTCTCTTGGGAGGTTTTGGTCCCCATCCAAACCTAGCCCTACAGCTATATCCTGGATTGGCGCCCAGATGGTGTATAGTTATTATATTGCTCTTAATGTTATTCATTGTTTTCCCGGTTCTTTCCACTATTCTTGCTGAAATCAGCAAGTAACTCCCTTTAGCCAGCATCATTTTGGTATCAGAGCTAGGTTTCTTGCATCCAATCCTTCCTTGAACTGGCTAAGATCGTCTCTAGAATCTTAAAATAGGTTGGCGGATTGCGCTAAAGATTTTGTCAACCCTACTTGTGCAACATTGCTTCTTGATTCTTTCCTCCACATCCCTACACTGCTCTCTCTCAAATCTATCATCTATCATTGGCTGAACCAAAACTTCTTTATCCAGTCCAGCCGTATCCCTGTTGTCCTCTGGATTTACTCTCAGTTTTCTGCACTTTTCCCCTTCTCAGAACTCTCAACACAGTAGATTTCTGGTATGTTGTTGACGGAAGATTTGAAGCAGCACTTGGCCGCTTCTCTGTGAATTCTGCTTATTCAAACCAGTCCAGCATCATTTGAACCAAAGCAGTCTTTCTTTCTTGGGTTATTCTCTATTTTCTTCCCTATTGTCCAACCACAAAGAACAAATTTTGTCCCTGCCAAGGGTTTCTTCTACTACGGTTGCAATTCCCTTTATGTTCGCAATTTCCTTTTTGTCCTTCTGTGGAAAGTTGATAGTCCTTTATCTTGGGCTTCTTGATTCCAATCTTTCCCTGAATTCACAAACGAATTCCTATCCCTGCCTTCTTGATTCCCATTTCCAACTCTCTATCATGCCTCCACGTAATATCTATTCTCTATTTTCTTCCCTATTGTCCAACCACAAAGAACAAATTTTGTCCCTGCCAAGGGTTTCTTCTACTACGGTTGCAATTCCCTTTATGTTCGCAATTTCCTTTTTGTCCTTCTGTGGAAAGTTGATAGTCCTTTATCTTGGGCTTCTTGATTCCAATCTTTCCCTGAATTCACAAACGAATTCCTATCCCTGCCTTCTTGATTCCCATTTCCAACTCTCTATCATGCCTCCACGTAATAACGTGTTGAGAAACAATCAAGAAGTGTCCATGGAGGATCCTTTGAGTGAAATGTAGCATATGCAGGAGAGACTTGCAGTATTGGAATAAAATAGTACGAAGGAATGCTCAGTGGCACACGACTATGAGGCAGTAGAAGAACAAGGGGATAACAATCCTTTTCACCAAGCTTCTTCCAGCGAAGATGAGCAGCCCCTTTACACATGGAGGAAGGACAGACAACACAAAGCCATGAATCTTGGAATTAAGATAGATATTCCTGATTTTGAAGGATGTCAAGACCGGGATGAGTTTATCAATTGGTTGTACACTGTCGAAAGGATTGTAGTTCAGGTTCAACCTTATTGGTCACTCTGGGATATTTTTAACTTCGCTTTGAAGGCAGAACGACAACAAAAAAGAGGGCAGGAACACCTATTTGCGTACTGCAAATAGCTGGACCAGCAGACTTCAACAAATTTGGCCATGCCAAAATACTGTCAGCTGTCAGCTGACAGAAAAGAGGAAGGCAGATGTCGGTCCAAGATCCAACCTACTGGAAATGCTGTTACTGAAGCGGGAAACAATCCAACTAATAGACGTTGCTCCAAATACAATGGATTTGACCATATAGTAGCCAACTGCTCAAATTGCCATATCTTTCGCTTGGTGGAGAAGGGTGAACCTGAGACGGAAGATTCGTTAAAAGAGGAAGATGATAATTTGGCTAGGGAGCAGATAATACATGAAAAAAAAAGAAGAATTACTTTTAGTACGGCACCTTCTTAGTGTCGAGCAATCCTCCAACGAAAATTAGTTGTGGCACAACATTTTTATGACTAGGTGAATCGTCCAAGATAAGGTGTGTAATCTTTTTATTGACAATGAGAGTTGCGAAAATATGGTGTCCTCTATCATGGTTGAAAAGCTCGAGCTAGTTACCCAAGTTCACCAACATCTTTATCAACTTGGCCTAAAAGAGGATATGAAATTGAATTCACAAAGCACTGTTTGGTGCAAATCACCATCGGGAAGAGATTTCAAGAGAAAGTTCTATGTGACATCATCCAGTTCGATGCTTGCCACCTCCTTGTAGGGAGTCCTTGCAATATGACCACAAAACCATTCACGGCAGTCATTTAAAGACTTATTCCTTCATGGGCAATGGTATTCAAATTATCTTGGTTCCTATGCAAGAGAAGGTGCGGAAAAATTTGAAGGATTGTCAAGTTGAACCCAAACTTGAGGTGATGGAGGAAGATGTTGAAGACCCATTCCAACAAGAAAATTGGATGGATCAAGATGAAAATCTATTTCATCAAGAAAACTCAAGTTTCTATGGGTTTGAAGATTCGATGTTGGACTCATCATCAATGCTCGTATACGATGTGTATGAAAATGACTACTTTCAGCCTCTAATCATGGATATGCTCAAAAGGGAGGCTAGTTTTTCAGAGTGAAAAGCTCTGAATATGCGGCTGACAGAAGAGTTGATGATGAAAATTCAATGTTGGAAGGGATTTGCAGAGTGATCAAACTAGACGATATGTTGATTCTGTTTATCTTAACCATCAACAACAGACTGATATATATGATCCTATGGATTAGGCATCATTGCTTCGACAGTAACTAAGCTTGAAAGCTCGGTCACTATGGCCCTGAAATGAGACAAGTTGGATATTTTACAGCAAGAACTACACCTATGAGTCCTAGTTCACAAGAAATTGATGTCAAGTAAATTGAGATGCTTTAATATTGGAGCTGGAAACCCCTTGATTCAGCTTCAAAACAGTGAAAATTTTAGAAGATGCTTAGATCACCGAACTTGACCTACCTAGGGATTAGAGCGACTCGATCACTTTCAATGTCTCCTAGTTGGCTACTCATTAACAATCTGATTCTGAGATTCCTTATTATGAGGGAACCTTGCCAATCCCAAGATAATGACGCAAGAGCTAGAGTTTTAGTTCAGTTTAAATGTCAAGATTTATGTATTTTAGTTTGTTATTTGTGACATTATATTTTAGAATGACATACTTGTAATTAGAAGATTCTAGCCTTTATAAATAAGGGTTGTTTTGTGTGAGATGAAAAAAAGAGTTTTTAGACTTGTGCTTGTTTTCTCTCGAGGAATTTAGATCCATCCAAACCTTGGCCTGCAGCTATATCCCAAGATTGGTGCCCAGGTGGTGTTTAGGCTTTATCTTGTTCTTCATGTTATTCACGGTTTTTTCAAGCTTTCCACTATACTTGTTGAAATCAGTAACTACCCCCATTTATTCAGTATCACTCACATGTTCCCTAACTAATAGAAACAAAAAAACTCAAATTATCCTAAAGCAAACAAGAATAAAAGCACATTTTTTAACTAAATTTTTTATCAACCAAACAAATGTTAAAAAGCAATTTCAATTCAATGACTTTAACAAGTCCATTTTGATTTCTTTTTAATCTCCTCTCTTTCAATTATTTCAAGCCAAACAGAGCCAAAAAAAAATATGCATTTAGGAATCTAGGTACCTCCTAGGTTTAGAACTAACCATATAGACCTAATCCACTCTTAAAGAAGTCCTACAGTCCACTAATCCAAAAACCTTTTGACCTAATCTCATCATCCCAAGCCTCTTCCCTTTCCTTATTGTGCTTGAGAGGAGAGAACAACTTAGCTTGGACAAGCACGAAAAGGACAGAATGCAAAGGAGAAGAAAGGATGTGAGGGAGGAAAAATTAGGGGGTTGATTGGTTGGTGCTTAAATGAAGCTAAGTCGGGTGAGATGACATCATGGCAAGCTTAAGTTTGAAGTAGGGTTAAAATGTTTTGTTGGTCAAAAAGTAGGCCAAAGATAAGCAAAAACAATTGTTTGGTAGCATTGTAATATAAGATCATTCCCTAACTCATCATAGTGTTTAGATGTTGAAAAACAATGGTTGTTTTAGTGTAAGGATAACAACATTATAATTATTACACCGAAAAGATTGCTTAATTATTTTGAAAACATAAGCTTATGAAAATATTATTTTTTATTACTTTAAAAAAAAAAGATAGATTATCACTGTAAAAATAATTAAGAAGAAACTTACAACCTTGATATTTGATTTTAGTTTAAATTAAATCTAAATCTATGTTTTAGCCAGATAAATTATAAGCACATATAAAACAATCTTAAAATTGCATCACCCATAAAGTATAATGCAGGAAATAAGTACTCATGCGCGTTATTCCAAAGCTGGAATATTTGTTTAAACTTAAGAAGACGTACATATTATTCCAAGAGCAATCAAATCTTGTATTACATTTACATAGGTATTGAAGATCTAAGCAAATATGGTTGAGCACGATAAGTTAAAATAATTCCTAACAATGGTGTCTTGTGACAACAATCACACACTCTTGATTAGGCGTCGTGATAATACATAGTACTTTCAATACAACCTCCCAAGCAGAGATAATGCTAAGAGGCTATCGAAATTTTGAGTAGACGAACTTATAAATAATAAAACTAAAATAAATGTTTGGGCTTGATACCGCGACAAGATAAAAAAGGAGATAAATTACATAATAATATCAAAATGAACAGCACAAGCGCAATACAAGTCACAACTAACAAACATGAAATATCAAAATTGAATATAGAAGTCATCGTATTGGATAGTGGTGGACTCCATAGCTTGCTTTCAAGCACAAATAGGTCCCCAAATGAATAGCAAACCTATTATGTTGGAATAGACAATAGAGTAACACAAATTTAATGCTAACAGGAGCCACATGAAGACTATAGAGAAGTTGCTAGCTCGCTAACAAGCATGAATATAAATCATCTTGCAAGATTTGAAAATCTCAAAATTTGACAAAAAAGAAACATTAAAACAATCTACAAGCAAGGGAAAAATTCAATATAATGGGCTCGAAGATAGTTGAGGGCTCGTTAGCAAGCATGAAAACTGCTTTATTGATTGTTCTACTTTTCAATAGATTACGGATTAAGTGTGAACAAGTATATTTATGTTGAATGTTGAATACAAATTGAGAATGTCTTAATCGCCATCAAGCCCGCAACCCAAATCACAAGCGAACAGCAAGTGAAATCAAAGGCTCATAATGAAACCTTGCATGCATCTCAATGACTGAAATATACTTGCAAACATTCAAACTTCTTTTAGGACTAAAACAACAGAAACTGAAATCAAAGACTCAAAATGAAACCTTGCGTACATCTCAATGACTGAAATATACTTGCAAGCATTCAAACTTCTGAATTATTTTAGGACTAAAACAAATTACTATGTTATTTTCAACTCAAATATATCCCATGAAAATTCATGCAGGACATTTGAAGTGCGTGCATCCACCTCAAAAGCATGGGTCTGTCAAAATTAAAGCACACACGTGATCCGACAATATGCTAAACTTCTCATCATTAGGTATGAGAATGCTCTGAGATAAAGCATAAATTTAAGCAAAATTACGGTGTAAATTATCCAAATTTTACAAAAATGGCTTTTTTTCAAAAAATGAATGCAATATCATTAAACGATGCATGTTCTCTAGTAGGCTACATTACCTAGAGGGCAAGGTTATAAGTCTCACGTCGGCAAATTTGATCCTCCTTCTAACAAGGATTGGAATTGATGAAACTAGACCCCCACTTAATCATTATGATCCTCATTCTAATAAAGACTAGAGTTAGCAAGACTAAATTACAATTACCAAACTCCATCCTTCTTAGAAGAACTAGAGTTTATACTACTGATGCCCTAATAATTTTCAAGTGATGAATTTCAACTAAAATTTTAATCATGAGTAAGGTAAATGACACACCATAAAGATGGGTGTGTTGAAAATGAATCTCAAACTAAGGGATCTATCTATAAAATAAAAAAATTAAGCAATAAAATTTTAAAAATGTCATTTAAATAAAATACATCGCCAAAAAGCTACGAGCAATGTCCATCAACATCCACAACAATTTTTGGAGATTGACAATTTTATAATTAGCATATATACTCATTTAAGTAAATATTGTATTAAGTAGATTGCTACATTCACACTCAAAATAATCTCATGCTAGTAAGAACGACCCAAGTTCTTTGACCGTATGATTTGGTCAACCAGCTCCAAAAATAAAAAGATTATGACCAAAACTCTCTAACTTATATTACGACTGTGGCTAAACTCATATATTCCCCAATTGTTTTTTACCAATTTGAGTTATGAATAATGGAATATACCTGATAGGCAACAAAGTTCCTTCTTAGCTAAGTTTGAATTTGTCCCCTTGGACAAGCATTCACACTGGGTCTACAAAGTACCCTTGTATGAAACAACCCATGGCTATCGACATGGGCGGAATGCCTCATTTGACTGTATAGACTTAGGTCCATGGCAAGTGAAAATAACGAAACCATGAAATTTTAATGGATTCCCCCATCATTGGCTCTAAGCTCATAGTGATAAAATTATGCAATTTAAATATAAATTATTGCTAATATATGTTGGGCATTCAAACCTCTAATAACTAGCCTTAATCAAAAGTTCTCTCTTGTTATCAAAAGAGATGATTAACTATAGGAGGTTGTTCTCATGAAAAATCTTGAACCTTGAATCTTTAAATTCTCATAAAATGAGAGTGAAATCTCTAAGTAGTGTCTTATCGACAATCTTTCTGTCTTCTGAAAATTTAATCAAGAACACTCGTAAAACTCTCTATTCATCATTTTGAGTGAGGTCGGGGATTGAATTTTTGGACCGCACAAGACGAAAATTCTGGATGAAACTTTTAATGAGAATTACAAAAGAATTTGTTGCCTAAAGAATGGATATAGGAGACCTCCAAAGTTTCGCACTATGTGGTCAAGCCAATTGTAGTTTGTGATTTATGCATAAAGTCCCAAAGAATGAGTGTTGACCACAAAATGGAAAAAAAGGAGAAAAAGGAAAATAAAAAAAATTAATTAATTAATTAGTAATTACTTGATTGCATGAGGGAAGAGCACAGATTAGTTCGGGCATGGGGGCGCACTGAGGAGGCGAAGAAGGAGGAAATTGACCGAAGGCTTCATGGGAGGACACTAAGGCTTCAGGTTCTAGGGTAGTGACATTTGGTTCGTACGATCAGAAGGGAAGAAATGGAAGCGCGAAAGGGGCTCGCAGCACAGGGATCTAGCGATACATTTGACGCGACAATAAGAAGGGAGATCGACTTCGACAGTTTGGTCTACAATTGGGAAGAAGAGGGCTTCGGTGCAGGGAAGAATAAATTTCAAGACTCTGTAAGATGATTGAGAGAGACTCAACGAGATTTTAGTTGCGTGATTTTCGGTCGGAGAGCACGAACACGAGAAGCAGATCGTAATCAAAGAGCAAAAAGAGTGAAACAAGCCAATACTCATAATAGTGAAGAAGTAGGGCCGTGAAGAAGAAACACTGAGGAAATTCGAGTAAGGTATTTACGTCTATGAAGTTCGAATAAGAAGAACGTCGTGTGGATTTTGAACAGGTCTTGCGTGGTTTCAGTCAAACAGAACGAAGTGAGGAAGTGGGATGAAAGCAATTCAAATGAAAGAGTGCCAATGAATTCTTCTTCCCTTTCCTTTGTTTGTAACTGACGGAAGAGCGGGGGAACGGTTCTTTCACTTGAGCGGGAGTCTTAAACGGGAAAAATCTAGAGCCAATCACAGCCCTAGCTACACTCGAACCGAAGGCCTCACAACAAAATTTCCTTGCTCTAACCTCGCACTTCCCTGTGATGTGATCTCTGCTCTGACTTATCTTTGTGTTTCAGCCAATCGAAATCGAACTCTTCTGTACCAAAAACTTCGACGTTCTTCCCCCTACCCTGCGTGATCGAGCTTCTCTTCCTATACCAAAGCCACTGAAATCTTTGTCATACCTTAGGAAAGAAAGCTCTGCCTCTGTGTGCTAGAGCAAGGGGTTTTTTATCCTACCTAACCCCTCAAACCCGAGCTCTCATCCTTGCCTTGCCTCTTTCCTCCACTCGATTCTCCTAGGATGAATATATGGAAGCATGTGACCTGCCCTAACATTCACACCGAGCCACACGTTCTTAGTCAAGCTCAGCCAAACTATTTTGCCCAATACGAGGCTTTCTTTTAAACGTTTATGTTACTTTATGTCATTTATTTTACTTTATTATTATTGTTGTTTTGTAAAAAAAAAAAGAAAGAAATTTGTGTTGTAATTTTATGTATATCATTGTATCTTCGTTAACGTCGTCGAGCTCGAAAGGTATATTATTGGGGCAATACAGAAAATTTTTTAAAAATATCCACTCAAAGAAGCGCGATTACAGAAATTAAGTATCTTTCAGAAAAAAACGCGAACTCGTTTGGAAAATCTTTTAAAAAAAAATAGAGATTTTAAGATATCAGCACGTGGGAAAGTGAGTACCCGTCCATGGGGATTTAAATACCGTTCGGGAAAAACAAAGTACCACTCGGGAAATGTTTGAATGCGAGCTAACCCTTTTGTGCAAGTATATTGAAGGTTCGTTGCATCTTTTAAGATCATGGGTTTAGTTTATACTTTTTGCTCCCCGGTCGCAGTGTCTCACGACACTGACCAGCTTGTCTCTTAAGATAGCAGAGAAAGTTGGCATCCTCTGGTGCCCTCAAATGAAGGTTTACGCCAGGAGGCTGTCGAAAGTTTCAGTGATTTGGACTTGAAATCAACTCAGTATATTTAAAATTTCAAACTTATAATATAAAATAAAAAATGACTCAATTTGAGTTTTAAAATAATTTGGGAGAACTCTGATTTTTAAAATTTTAGGCTCTTAGGACTTTAAAATATTAGAGAGTTGGACTTTTGAATATCTAGGCTCTCAGGGTTTTAAAATTTTAAAATTTTTAGATATTAAAAAATAAATTTTCAAAGCTTATAATATTCAGATTTAGATTTTAATATTCCAGCTCATGAATCTATAAATATTTTGAATTTAAGCTATTCAAACTTAGGCTCTTAATGGCAAATAACTCAATTGAAGCCTTCTAAAATTTTCAACTCCCGTCATAGGATTCGCAACTTGTTTGCTAGCAAACACTAGGCAGTAAAATGCTTAAAAAGAAAGGTTATTTGCAAGCTATTTGATTTAACCCATGTTTTAAAATCATATAAATTACCTTAAGACACCAAATGTTTCAGCTAAAATAGCTCAAACATACAAAAGTTAAACGCTCACATGTTCTCCAACCAATGTATAAAATGCTCAATTATTAGGTTCGAGAATATGGGAGGGGCTAATCGGGCTGCATTGTCTATAGAATAGATTTGCAAGTCTCACCCAACTAGTCTAATCCTCCTCATCGCAAAGACTAGAGTTGACGAGTCTAGTAAACTCCAATAAATATTCAAATCCTGAAATAAGAGTTTACAAGCCCAAATCACCAAACCAATTTGATTCTCCTCTTCATAAGGACAGAAGTCGACAGGACTTATATTTTTAAACTAACAAAATTAATTGTTCTCTTCATATATAAAAATTTAAAATATTTAATATCTCAATGATAGTCAAATTGATAGAAGGTTTCAACCGGAGGGGCAAATCTTTTAAGTCAAGACTTTCAAAATAATCAATTAAAATATTCAAGCTAAAATCAATCACTAAAGACGTGAAGCAAATGTCATCCACCCTCCGCAACAGTTTATTGAAGGTGACAAATCTCTAACCGACTTCAGCTCACAAAGAGCTAATTTCATATTAAATGTATTCATATATTCACAATCAAAATAATTGCACGCCAGTAAGGACGTGGCCCGAGTCCTTTGCCCGTGTGGTTTTGCCGCCAAATGACACCACAAAGTAACGGCTACGACCAGAGCCCTCTAACAGGGTGGTTGTCGTCAAATACACCATTATATTAAAACAACGGTCGCAACCCGTATGTTCTCCAATAGCTTTCTATCATTTGAGTTGTGAATCATAAAGATACAACTGATTGACATAAAGTCTTTTATTAGCTAAGGACAACTTATATTTGTCCTGTTAGACAAACATCCACCTCATATCTACAAGAAACTCTTGGACGACGCAACCCATGCCTATTGATAGGAATCTTTATGTCAGGTTGGGTCAACTATCTCCTCTGAGTAAGTAGATCAAGGAACACGACCACTTAGGATAACAGAACAATGAGATCTTGATCGAGTTTCGTTTACATTTCCCCACCATCTGCCTTAAGTTTTAAATGGTAATTCTATAATTTAAATCCAAGGTTTGCTGCTATTATATGTTGAAAACTCAACTCTTAATTATTAGTCTTAATCGAAAGTGTTCTTCCGTTATCGAGAGGGTAATTAACCATAGGGGTTTGCGCTTATAGGAAACCTCAAACCCTAGATCAAAAAATCCTCGCTAAATGAGGGCAAAATCTTTGGGTAGCATCTTATCTACAATCAAATTTGTTTTCTAAAAATTCAACCCTCCCAAGCTTTTTCTTAAAATAAATAAAAAATAAATGCAAAGAGAGTGTCCTGAGGTGCAGTCGTGAATTTTCGGAGCCCATAGAGAGAAGCATCCAAGAGGAGGAAGAAGACACAGGTACCCACCACTACATGTTAGCATCCATGTAGATGGAAGAAATTACTTTTAATTAAGAGGAAGAAAGAGAAAATTCTCTACCCCTTGGAATCTTGCAGGTTTACAGGGTTACAGTTTTGAGTTAAAAACGAGCACAAATGAAAAAATATATTCCATCCTTTGAAATCATGGAGCTTTGCGGTTTTATAGTTCTTAAGCCAATGGATATGGATTCCTTGTTTTGATCATGGACAACCTGAGTCGTCCATTAACACTAAGGACCCAACAAAGTGGAAGTGCAAAGCTTCATTTATTCATACGAGAATTGATAAAAAAACAAATGAGCAAACATGCAAGTAGTAAAGAGGCCTAAATTATTTAGAGACTAATGGGTCAAAAGCATTAGGAGTATATTGCATTTTTATTTTTGGTCTGAAGCAGATGAATTCAAAATAAATTTTTTAGGAATATGAGATGTTCAAAACAAATAATGCATTTCTAAAATGCATTTGAAATGTATCATAACATACATTTTCTTTCCATCGGACCAAATAATTTATGCATTTCGATAATTCTGCTAAAATACATGTATTTTAACTTTCATCCAACCAAACATCCCCTGAAATTTATCAAAGCATTTCAATTTCAAACTTCAATGTTTCATATTATAAAAAATCTATTTGAATACTCATATTGTAACGAATTGTAAATTACCTATCAATGAAAATGGCCACACTTTCCTTTATATAACGGTGAATGTCATTCTATAAATAGGGACAGAATAAGCTTTATGTGGCTCTGGAAGCCGGACTCCTCAAACTATAATTCCAAAGCAATTCAAAACGCCAACCCCCATCACTTCAGGTGCTTATGCGCCATTCCATTCAACAAACATTCAAGTTTCCGAAAAATAAATTCAAACCAATCAAACATAAATAAATTTTTTTGGTTCACAAAACAAATAATTAGTGGGAATTATAATTTTGCTATCAATCAATTCTAAGCTTACAATAAAAAGCACATACCACAAATACTTTTACTCTGAAAGGATAGAGAACATACCAATTATAATATTCACAGGAAGTGCGGAAACACCAAGCGAAACAGAAACAAGCACATCAAGTAGAAGTCCCCCAATCAGGATAGCAAATGCAACCCAGAGAGGACTAACGCATCCCTGAAACAACACGAACTGATATCAAAAGCAGATTAAAATTTCCTGCTAAATTAGAGTGAAAATTAGTGTATTGACCACGAAAAGGTCGTTCCAATAAAAGATAATGGCAGATGAGAGTAGTATTTTAACAATAATCCATTATGACTCAGCCACATTAGCATATATACCCTTTCACGTCCTCGTCTTCCAATATTAGAACCTCCATAGATTGAGCCGACCCTCCATACCCAATAATTTGTCTGCTTCAATAAAATAGGAAACACTAGAATAAATCTTCATTTTTTTTATTGGTAAAATCAGCCATCTGCTAGGAGATTCAATGATTCCAGTGTTAGAATTCAATTTAGAATAGTGGCATATGCTTCAATTTATTAGGCATTTATCATAACATATGTATATATTGATTTTGTCACATGATAAACGAATTTATTAGCTAAAACCAAATCCTCACTTATTCAAGCTAATATTCTAGTGTTGCGTGTCCGCTAAGTGGGTGCATTTGAAAAAAAATTAGGACTTCTGTCAAATAAAAAATAAGGCAAAATTATAAGGCCTTCAAGTTCAATAAAATTATATTATGTGTTTTATGTATCATGCTCCCTTTTTTTTACCTTTGAAAGATGCTTCTTTGCATATCAGATTTTAAGATACCCGAAATGGTTTTTTTTTTTTTTGAAGTAGATATTCTTACTTATCCACACTTGCATCTGATTAATTGAACTGTTTTAATTTGCATTACTACCAACCTCATTAAAAAGGCTTCAAGATGAGATGATTAAGAAAAACTTTTATCCACCTTTACCGCTCTTTTAATGCACTGTCATTTTTCTCACACACTTTGGAACATAATTTGATAAACAAATAGTTACATCGATTTAATCTTCAGCATTTGAATCATCATTGTCATTTTTCTTCAGCAATGTCATTTTTCTCACACACTTTGGAACACAATTTGATATGTTTACCTTATTTTAAACAGCACTGATAGAGTAAAACAGATTAAAACACAAACACTATCAAGCTCTATTTCATAAATATTTTTTATATTGCAAATTAAAAAGAATGTAACTAATGAATCAATCTATAAATGTACTGCACAAATTGAAGACCAAGATTTAAAAGCCCAAAAAAAAAGAAAAACTAAAGATGTTGCCTTCGAAAATTTGTCCATCAAAACACGCATTTGATTCCTTCTTATAAAGGACACAAATTGTGCAAATTTTTGGTTTCTATACTTACAGCCGGTTGGGAATCCAGCAAAGGAACATTAACAGCCACTTGCCTGTACATAAAGGTTTCCAATATGAGAACATTAATGAGGTTAGAAGAGCGCCGTATCAGCAGCAAGCAACTTACTGGCATATCTCGCATTTATTTGAACCTTTAGTGCGAAACCAAATTTCTATGCATGATCGGTGTGCTTTGGCGAGCTCACCACGGCATCCACATCCCAAATCAATTAGAGGTTCTTCTGATGGTTGCTGACAGATTCTTTTCAATTTGTATCATTAAAAGAAGGTGTTAGCAATTATGAAGCAGAAATTGGAGATTAAGTTACATAAAGTTTAATGTTATTTGAGGAAGTTCAACAATTTACAATTGAAAAACAAATTCATTGCCTAAATTATCTGATGCAAGATATATTACTCTCTAGGACTTTTACAGGCCAATCAACACTGAAATGCTTAAAATCACACAAACACGTCGACTTAGCAATTTACCAACATTTAATCTAGAAAATTATTCACATCTTATATGAAAGCCTGAGAACAAAGAAAATCTAAACAGATGAAATTTAATCATCAACTATTAGAAATTCTGAATTGAAATTCGACAATATGAAAATACATACTATCATGCTCCAGTCAAAAATCATATAGTATCAAGTTTGACAAAACTTGACCATTGTATAATCCAATAAGTATGAAATTTGGATAACCTTATTCTTGAACAATGGTGCCTAATACATGGCAAATACAATAAGAGGGAAATAAAAACTGTGAATAAATATGATAAAAGGAAGAATCATGCACATCAATCCAAAATCATATAATGATAACTCATGTATGTATTTATGTCAGGTTTAGCTTGTCACACAAGCAAATAAATGAGAAATCCTCGTGACTTTGTGAAGATATACACCACTTTTTCTAAATTAGAAATATTATGAGTGTCAATCTTGACAATCTTAGATAGCACGACAACCTATATAAAATAACAATCAACCTCAATGCATTTGACCTTTTCGTGAAACGTTGATTACTAGCAATATATATGGCTATCAATTGTCACAACTAAGAATCATAGGCTCATTCACTAGAATATTGAATTCTTCTAATGATATCTTAGCCCACATCATTTCACATGCAAAATGAACCATGACTATATTCTTATTTAGCATTAAATCTAGCTACAATAATTTTTTTTCTCTCTCTTCTAGCTAATCAAATTACCTACTACAAAAATATATCAAAAGTTGATTTTTTTTTAACATCAATAGATTTAACAAAGTCGACATCAGTGAATGCTTTAATATTTAATTGCCCGGTTTAGGCATACAACAACCCTTTTCCAAGAGCTTTCTTGATTTATCTGAGAATGCAAACAGTATCCCAATAATATTGTTCCAGATTTTATATGCTGACTTATCAACTTAACCAAAAAAAAAATCAAGTTTTCACCTAAGCTTTAATACTGAAATTGATCATCATATGTTCTATCCTCACTCAGATGAGATAATAGGTGGCATCTTATCTCCATCTGCCAGAGATTCATCTGTTATATGCCCTCAAATCTACACATTCCTATTTTGCTATGATATGGTACAAAAACATGGATAATCAAAACATAAATAATGATTGAGGTCTTCTAAAGTAAGCCAATAATAGAGGTCTTCTAAAGTATGCCGATAATAGAGGTCTTCAAAAGTACACCAATAGAAGAGGAGCGACGAGAAGCAAATTGGCATGAGGAAGAGTAATAGATAAGGATAATGCAAAGGTTGTTGTAGGAAAGTATAGGGGCATGGGCATTCTCATGAAAGGTGACAAAAGTTGCAGTGTATAACAATCTATTAAAGGAGCTATAACATGTATATCAATTATGGGTTCACGAGTACCTAAGCAATATTCAACAAGTGGCACATCGAAAGATTTTATCTTATGAGCGAAAGGCAGGAAGAAAATAAAGGCAACCAAATACAAATAGAGTAAGACAAGTGAATTGGAGAAAGAATATTGATTAATAATTAATTGTTCAGAAGTAGAGACAATACATAATAATAATGTAACAAGCAATATTAAGGAGAAGATGATTTTAAATTTTCTATGACCATATTGGACATATGCTTTGATGAGAATTTCTTTTTTTTTAATGAGAAATTTATTTTTATTACAAAAAATTAAGAAATTAGATTTGTATGTATTTTGAAGTATTACAAGTGTGCAGAATTTCAGTGAAGTAAAAAAATTAAATTTTAATTTTTAGATAAAAATTAAGAAAAATATCAAGAAATTTGATCAACATTTTAAGAAACATACCCAACTTGAGAATTATCCTGAATAAAAGTAACAAAATAACAAAATCCTAATAAGTCAAAACAAAACCAAGAGCCAAAATATATGAATGAAGTAAAAAATGGGCAGTAGTGCATGACAAGAATAATTGTGTGATGGAGATTCAATAGCAATTAGCTATGGATAGTGCAACTAATTGCATAGATTTTTTTTATTTGTAGACGATTTTTAAATTCATTATAATTGATATATTAATTGGAATGTGACAAACTTAATTTGACTAAATTAAAAAATATATTCTCTTTTTTGAGTTAGTAAATTCACATATTTTTAGTATTAAAACTTTAAACAATTGATCTAAATACTTAATAATTTAAAAAATTCAATTTATGGATTCAATAAATCAAAATAACTAAATAAGCATATAATAATTTCATATGGTAAAATCATGCATGGATTTTTCTAAAAAAACAAAAATTTAAAAAATCTTCATCATGCAATTCACATTTACAAAATATTTTGTAATTCACCAACTCCTCAAATATTTCTACAGTGTTGGGGAACCATTCTTACACAATTAAAATATTAATCATATTTTTGAATTTTATGA
>NEWO01000040.1:1495342-1537439 GCA_003013225.1 Phalaenopsis aphrodite | reverse complement strand
ATATATATATATATATATATATATATATATATATATATATATATATATATATATATATATATATATATATATATATATATATATATCATAAAATTATATTTTTGATGATTTCCTTAACATGTAAATTGTATCGTTTCATTTATAAAGATAGCCCCTGAAACTACATGTGTGATAATGTTATTGAAATCTTCTATCATGCATCACGGAATTAGTTTCATATTCTTTATATCCAGTACATCATTAGACAACTTGAGCTAACCATTAAATGCAATATTTTTTAATCTAATGCAATATTTTTTAATCTAATAACTCAAGCTGATTTCCAAATATGATCATCTATTTCTAAGTGTTCTTATAAAATATACACAATCATGCCTGATAACCCAATTTATGTGTTTGCAAGGCCATGTATGCATTACAATCCACATAATGTATTCAAGTATATGCACATTTGGCACAATACAATTATTTTTGTAGGTTGAATATCTCAATGATGAAGTAGAGATGCTCAAGCCCTGATCTAATATATTGCAAGCCGATGAATATGTAGTATCTACGCATACAATGCATATGCGATCATATAACATTGTAATATCTTAGGTATATATTGTTATGTGTTGCAATTAGGGGTGTAAACGAACCAAACATGAGTGAGCTAAGTTTTTGTTTGTGTTCGGCTCGTTTGCATTAATACTTATTCGAAATTGTCTCATTTTTGAATTAGGCTCGTAATGAGTATACTCATGTTCGGGCCGGTATTGCTTGAATTTGCCCGACTTTGCTCGTGAGCGGCTCAAAATAGGCTTGTTTGTTTGTTTGCTCAATTCTGGCTCGAATCAGCTTGAGCTCGGCTTGTGAGCCAGCTCCCACGCGGGCCACACAAGCAGTGCGGATATGGGTTTGTAGTTCTAAAATGAGAAATTTCCTGCATTTAAATAACACTAAGGCTCTAAGTTTTCCCACATATGTGAGACTAAACAGATGCACAAGTAAACTTTGGTTTTTTTTATTTTTTTGGCCAGGGGGGTGTTACGGAGGTAGGGGCATTCACTTACATAGCAGCCAATTTATATGTATTTACATATTTAACACCTAGACAAATATAAAGTGTGGGACTAGAAAGATGGGAGCATGAAACAGCTCGGTTCTTTGCATTTTTTTTTGGGCAATTACATAAATGAGAGCCAATTCCAATGTATTTACATATCTAAAGCCTAAACTTTATTTTTTACATTTATACCACCCAGATCTTTTACATGCATTTTTTTAAATACAATAGAAAAAATAATATAAAAAAATAAAAAGAAATATTATTATTTATTTATTTTGAGCTGGAAAAAATATACCTTTCATTTGTGTTCGGTTGTTTAACGAATGAATCAAACACAAGCTACTTAACAAGCCGAACACGAGCTATTCACAAACAATGAGTTCTTATCATAACTCTAGTGATTTGAATTTTGATATACATTTTATAAATATAATAATCACAAGTTTTGTAAATGTCTTAAGATAATAGGCCATAAGAGTTGTGTAATAGAATACTCACCCTTTTTTTTACTATATGTTTTATTGTTTCCATCCATCCATGCATATATATCAACCTAACAACAAAAACAATCTTTTGTCTCGCTAAGCGGGGTCAGCTACATGAAACGTTTTTCTTCATTTTGTCTTATTGAGTGTCCTTTTCTCCAAGGGTTACTATTTCCATCCATCCATCCATATATATCAACCCAATAATTCAAAATAATGAAAAGTACAATGACCGATCTCTTGATCAATTAGTTTTAAAAATAAATTAGTATGTCCTATCTATCTCAGAATAGTGGTTCCGAGCTATGGAAGCCATATGCTAGATATGATGATTAAGCATTTCATTTATCATGTTGGATACAGATGTGTGGCTTATTGAGAAAGTCTTGCTTATCCACATCATATAAAAGTCTTGTGAGTTTACATATAGTCTAAGGTTCACACTAAGGTATATAACTTAACATAAATCATGGCATTCATATCCCTTGATATGCATAGTAGACATATGTAGTACTAGTTTTCATGCAACATATAAACTTAATGACATCATTATATACCATGCACTTGGATGAATTTAGAAGCACAAAGAGGATGTAATACTAGTCGTTGGGCTACCTAATCTTTCATCATTAAAGCTATGACACTCATTTTAGGCATCCTCAGAGTGAAATTAGTCCTAAAAATTTATCCCCTTTGGTAGTATTATCCAGAAAATATTGTAAATCAAGACAAGTAACATTATATGATATGGCGATTTCAACTGAGGCGGCCCACTCCGATAAATTACATGATGTAAGATCCAAAAAAACTTAGATTAGGAACAAAGCCTCTCGATGAAGAAATTAATCATTCTATCGTGAGTTCAATTTGGACAACTCCCTCCAAGCATTACAGATTATAAGACCAAAAAATTGAGATTAAGATCCATGTCACTCAATTAAGTACCCAAACTATGAGACGAGTTCAAGCAGCATTATCTATAAATTATAAAGTGTAAGGCTCTATAACTTTCAACAGATTTATTCCACCCCCCCCCTCTCTCTCTCTCTCTCTCTCTCTCTCTCTTCTTTCCTCCCACCCTCTCTCTCCCCACGCGGCCTATATACATATATATTTATAATTTCAACTTTTATAGTTGTCCATACAAGGATGCCTTTGACATTTTGATCCTGTATATATATATATATATATACTATTAAAGTAGTACAATTCACCATTTTCCTTTTTCCCTTGTGACGTTGTTGTCCATTAAAAGCCCAAACAAATAAAATACACCTCTATATTATGAAGAAGGTAAAATTCCCATGAATTAAAATAAAATATACAACTAAGGGGCGCGGATGAAACTCTCTAAATTTATTATCTTCCAGAACATAACTAGATGCGTTCTGGTGAAAAAATTTATTATCTGAGCAATATTTATTGGTTACTTCAGTTTTTTTTTTTCTGTGCTTTTTTTCTTTCTACTTTAGTTTATTTGTCTAGTCATGCCTATGAGTGTGGAATATGACCTCTTATGTTCCAATCCCTAGTCGGCTTTGGTTCAATATAGTTTTCTGGTTTTTCTTTTAATCCCATGTATTTGTTGGTTGGTTGGAATCTAGTTTTTCAAAGTCATTGTTGGCAGTTTCTGTAGATGGCATTCGTTCAGGATTGTTAATTCAGTTCCATATGTGATCGTATATTTCCTCTATATTTGGTCCTTACGTGATTCTATGATGCTCACTTTGCCGTTTTCGTGTCAATTTTTGGCACGATTATTCTAGTTCTATCGTATTTTTGTGCATAAATATATGATTTTGTGTATTGTTATTGGTTTTACATAAAAGTGGCGGCTGTTTTACAATACCATTTTAGGATAAGCTTTCCCTTGGGTGACTTTGATGATGATAAACACTAAATCTATACGGCCTGCAAGGAATAATTACTAGTTAGATTCAAGTCCTTCAAGCAAGATGCTAGTATCAATCAAATTTCAGAAGAAAATCATCCCCTTATATTCTTTGGCAATTTCTTTACTTGTTGTATTTCTTTTCTATTCTTTAATTTTCAGAGTACTTTGCATTGGGCCTATTCAAAGAAAGTATAATCCAAATTTTTATCGCAATTTAAGCCTAATTAACATGTAATTTTCATTGATCCAGAATTTCTTTTTAAATATCTATATGGGCAATCATTAAATTATCTTTTGGAGCAAAGTTTGCATGTTTTACGATTTTTCATCTAAAAAGATGAATTTTTATTTAAAAGTTTTTGAACTATAAATTTTGTTTTGTATGTGTGACTTTGTGCATGAAATGCTAAGTTTGCGTTAGAAAATCATAAATCTAAAACGTCATGCATCAAAATCTCTCAAGTTTATCCCATCTTAGGGTGATATTGTTGACTATGCTGAAGGAGAATGCAGTAAATTTTGATTTTCTTTCATTAGCACAATTTCTTATTTAAAATGAATAATAAGACAAACATACTCTCAATTATGCTAAGCCAAGCTAGACATACCCAATATGCACATAGCATGATTAAACATTGCATGGTGCTTGATTTGCGGAAGATGTAAAATAAAAGTGTTACCTCCATTATGAAATTTGTTCAAATATATATTTGGGTGTTGAAGTGCCGCTTGATATGGTATTTTTTTGACATTTCCATATAATTCCTTGCTTAACAGTCAATTTTATTAATCTAACAGATAAACTTATGAGATTGATTAGTAAGATGGAGATTTTGTTAGCATATTTCCACAAATGCAATTAACTTTAATTTTCTTCCTAATTCTTAAACTTTTGAAAGAAATACAAAGTTGACAGTGAGATAAAACAAACATTTGCCCCCATAACAAGGGTCGATCCATGAGCCCAGAAATCAAATACACTACAACATAAAAGCATTTTAAATAATAGATATCATGTTTTCTTTTTTGTTTAATTTGCATTGTAGATCTTTTAGCATTATATATTGACCCTGAGAAGATCCTCTCAAAAGTTTGAGTTCATGTGCTTTCCATATTGAAACATTAAATATTTGGTTATATTCTTCTTCATCAACAAAATAAACAATATAACATGTGCCCTAAAGTAAAAAATGTAACAATATGTTATAGCAGAAATCATATATGAGAATAGAAACAAAGATTCTTCCATTATTTTCTATTTTCGCACTCCAGAATATGAGTTGCACCGTCCTACTAATCTATTAGTAAATAACGCAAATTTACATTCATTTGCATGTATGTTTCTTCTTGTCAAGAATCAGTACTTATACATGTTTGTGTAGGTTCATGAAGCTAAAAAAATTTTAATACAAAAAAAGGCCCAAAAAAACAATTTTTTGGCAAAAATATTTCTTTAAGAACCAAACACATGTTTACAGTTTTTCATTCATATACATGGAATAATACAGGGAGCGTGTGTGCTCTAGTAACAAAAGTTGATGTATATTAAAAACATTTCATACTAGAAACAACTTCAGAAATCAATGAAAGTTCAGGTTTTGCGTCATTTAAAATGGCAAGCATTACTCGTATACAAACATGAGCAATAATCTCTAATGTCTTCTCCAACAAAATTGATAAAAAGCATAAGCAATATGCCTCATAACTATAAACACTAGTCCCCAGAAAATAGAAATATAGCTGGGAGGAAAATGTCAAGAAGAAACTATGCATATCAGCCTGAAATACGAACAGCTTGATCCAAGTAACCAAATAACATTTGTTCCGCATCCAATTACAGTAAAAGTCAACCGAGAAACTCATATAATCAAAAACTCGAGATTCCATTTTAACCAACTAAAGCCAATCCTTTTACCTGCACTCCTCACAGTCGCTGTCGCTCCTGGGCAAAAACCCCTTCTTAGCTGAGGCGATCACGCTGACCTTATCCTGCCTTTCGGGAGAAGTTCCCTTCGATCCGTCCCCTTTCGCATTCGTTGCTTCCTCTGGCCTCGACACCACGATGGTCAGCACGGGATGATGCTCAGCTGTCGCATCGGGAGCAGAGGAGTTCGAATTCGGATCTTGGTTGCGATCGGAATTACGTCCCGAAGCCTCTATTACAACCTGCTGCTCCTCAGCCCCCTGCCCGTATTGCTGCATTTATGTTTTTATACAAGTAAAATTGCCACTCGCACAAACCTTCACTAGCTTCTCTCCTCGCTATCAACTGGTTTCTTCGATTTCTTCCTCTAAGTTATCCATGAGCGAATAAAACTTAGAAGGGTTGAAAAGAAGACAAATCAGAGCGATCCAGGCTTATAGCTGACCTATATGGTGAAAGAAATGCAAGAATCGAGAGAAAAGAATCACGATTTTTTTCTTTTTTTAATAAATAACAGCCGGAAATCGGAACGAAGCGCAAAAATAGAACGGAAGCCACCTGAAAAGAAGCAATGAATCCTCATAAATGCTAAGCCCATACTTCTTAGGGCCTCCAAATCGAAGGGATTAGGGTTCATTGAGCTCTATCTTCGGACTGGCTGAAATTGCAGATAGGAAGTGGGAAGAAGATGGACAATTTCTGCATCATATAATTAATATAAATATATAAATATCTATTCCAGCGTTGAGAAGCTGTAAATTTGTAAAGGCCTTTTCGATTTTCTTTTTTATTATTTGTCTTGTGATTTTAATAAATTACCTAAAAATCTTTTTTTTTTTTTTAATTTCTTGGTTCGCATTGAAGAATCCATATAATTATAATAAATTATTATATTTGATTAGTCTATATTAATTTAAATGTGTTCAATTCAATGATATATTTTTAAATATATTAATAAATAAATCTTTTATGAACGCAAACTATGATAAATAAATCATAATTAGAAGTTTCAATTAATCATGATTAGTATTTAATAAAACTAATTAGAGATATAAACTCACCATTACCATTACTAAAGCGGAACCCTCGTTTTCCTTCCCCTAGCGAGCTCCTACTCTAAACTCTCTGCAACAATGAAGCGAAGTTGCAGGCGCCGCTCAATTACGACGCTCAAGGAAGAAGAGGAGGAGGATGGAGTCAGCTGGGCGGTGACCAGCATCGAAGCGAGAAGCGGAGGAGGAAGGAGGCGGGAAGGACTGCGAGGGGTAATTACGATAAGAACACCGGACGCCAAACGGAGGTAATTAAAACGACATTAAGGATTAAGAGGACGTTTAGGGTGGATAAATAGGGATTATAGGTGCGCTAAGCCTTTTGAGCTCATTAGCGATTTGAGGATTTGTGGTGGGTGGGCGTTATATTTCTTTTTAGGGATAATTACATGTATAGCACCAGAAATGCAGGACTCAGGTGATATTTTTAAAGTAAACCGGTGTATTTAGGAGGGCCAACAAGCAAACTATTAGAATTTGATAAAAATGAAAAATATGATTAGAGGTTTTATCATGAATTTCAATATTTTGATTGACAATTTGAAAAATGGATGAAAAGGAGTGCTAGATTTGTAAATAACAATATTTCGGGCAAGTCTGTCAAAACGTTTTGTTGTTCACGAACAGGCTCTTGTTCGGCTTGTTAAGAAATTCGTGTTTGATTCGTTGGCAAAGCTAACGAGCCGAACAAAAAGAAGATTTATTTGTTCGTGTTCAGCTTATTTTGGCTCGCAATACGATTCATCAATTTTATATATAAATATTAATGAGCAGTTTTTTTAAAAAAAAATTTAATTGACCACAAGACTACAAAAATTTATAATCAATTAAAATTATTAATTAAAAAATAAAATAAAAATATTATAAATTATATTTAAATGATGTTTTCATTTAAACAATAGAATTGTAGGTTTGTTTGACACAGCTTAAAACAATGTTTGGCATTTTCAAAACATGAACCCGGCATTTGCTTCGCTCGTTCGTTCTTTGTATTTGGAAACTTCATTTTACGTTTATATTAAACGTGGGATGCGAGATCGACCTCGCGGCCCATGTCTTCCCATTTGCATTTGAGGTCCATTCCTCCCGTGCGCCTTTGTTTCGCTCGACTACTTTCAGGGATCGATGTAGGCTCACGATCTTCCTTCACTCTGGCTCTCCCGGTTTTTCCGAAGCCATCGTCTTCATAACTAAACCCATGCAATACATTAACTATGTAAGCGAAGCGAGGTGGCAATAGTAGGATTGTGAATACAGAGACCCAAAACTCCCTTCCACCTGCTTCTGTTCGCTCTTACCAGCAACCAGTGAGGAAGGTGACCTTTCGTTCGCAAAACACTGCAAAATAGCGAATGATCAATTGGCTCGATTGCCAAAGTAGGCGAAGTCGCACAGGATCCATCGGTTCCATCTCCAAAGCATGTGAAGCATTGTCTTCTCGCAACTAACACAGAGGATCGATTGGTTTTATCACCAAAGTAGAAGAAGCTGTCTTCTCACAATGACTGCATATAAAGCTTTGTCTTCGATGGAAAAACCCCTTTGTGGCAGGTAATCCTCAATTGCTTTTTAATTACAGTGTAAATAAAAAAGTTATTTGGCTTGATTTCAGATTATGCCTCAGTTGGTTTTTTATTTTAGTGCAAATAATGATCATGATTCTCCTCTTGGTTTTATCAATCTTGTGTATACTTGTTTTACTTCATGTGATGCTAACATAAGCTAGGAGAAATTTGCATGGGTTCTACTATACTTGCCTAAGCAGTAATATGATTCATTAGGAGTTAGGTCAATTTTGAATTCATAACTAAGCATTTTGTACCTCTCAAATTTTAGCTAGCCGGAAATACATGGGCTTCTATCAATTCTTGTTCATCCATATATATATTCTTACATGTATCCCAAACACATGCTCGTGCACACATACACACAGTAATCAAATATAATCCGCATTGTTTTTAGTTATAACTATTTTTGTTTTCTTTAGTGGGGTGAGGAGTTTGTTATATTGTTTACTGTTAAGTGAGGGCAGTAACTTTTTTTTTATTGTTTTGTATTATTTTTCTACTTCTCAAGTATCAAATATATTGTTATGACAGTTCTGTTGCAAACACATTTACTACAAAGGCAGGATGGTCATTTATCCATAAACAGATACAAATCAGTTGTTTTCTAAACACACAAACCAAAAGTCAAACAGCTTATCAGGATCAACTGCTGTTCAACAATTTATCTGAATAAGTTGTATAACTATAGCTCCCCCAAACATGTCATTAAATCTTGTTCCAACCCTTAACATTCTATGGTTGTGTGATTAAGGTTTTCAACACAACTCTTTGTTCATGAACAGCTTGTGTTTGGCTCACTAAGCAAACGAGCAAAACACGAATACACTTTTTGTGTTCGAAATATAAACGAGTCAAACACGAACAATGATATTTTTTAACGAGTCGAACACGAGTTGAGTCTGGGCTTGCTCATGTTTGATTTGTTTACACCCCTAATTTTGGGTGTTATGTATGTATTAAAATAATATGAGTAATTGAAATTGGTTTATTTTTATATTCATTTACAAATATAATAAAATAAAGAAAATTTTTTTTATAAATTTCAAGTGTTTTTTTTTTAATTTATATGTCTAGTATTTAAATTTAACACTGTCATTGTCGGGTTTCGCGCCTCGGAAGTGAAAAGTGGAGAGTTGAATTAGGTAGTCGACAACCAGCATAAATTTTGTTGAAAAATCATGACATGAATCTTTTTTTCATTGTGTAATGGTAGTGTCTCTTGGAAGTGATGTGATGTATGACTTGAATACAGTGAAAAGTGTGCAATGGTCCTTACATCGATGCTCGGTATACTGTTAAATAAGCAAGGGTTCTCACATTATGGATGAATGTGGATAAATAAGTTAGTCCATGAAATTAATATTAGGATTTGATGTTGGAATATTGGTACTCTTACAAAGTAATTTATTGGAATTAGTTGATATTATAGTTCATAGAAAGATAAATATCTTATATATTCAAGAAACTAAAAGGGTTGGAGAAAAAACTAAAGAGATTTATAATTTAGGCTTTAAAATTTGCTATTCAGGTGAGAGCCGCATTAGTAAGAGTTTGAAAGATAATGTTATGAAAATTAATAAATTGGAGATTGAATTATAGCGCTTAAGATTATTGTTGATACTAAGATTTTTTATATTATAAGTGATTATGCTTCTCAATCAGGTTTAGATATAGGTTTGAAAGAAAAATTATGGAATGACATAGAAGAATTAGTACAAATGATACCTGTTGAAAAAAAAAATTTTATTGGAGGGCTTTAAATGAACTGTCGGTCGAGTAGTAGAAGATTTTAGAAATATTTGTGGTAGGTGTCGTTTTAAAAGAATTAATGAAGAAGACTGAGTAATATTAGATTTTGCTTTAGCATATGATTTTGTTGTTACTAATATTTTATTTAAGAAAAGAGATGAGCATATTATTACTTATAAGAATGGATCTAATAAAACACAAATTATTTTTTTCTATATGAGAAAAAGTGATCGTCGAAAATGTAAAGAGAGTAAGGTCATTTCAAGCGAAAATTTAAGCACTCGACATTGATTAATAGTTCTGTATTTTAAGATAAAGAGTTGTAAAATAAAAAATATTATGAATCATTGTCATAGAATTAGATGAGGCACATAAACGACACTAATAAAATTATTTTTTTGAGTAAATTTCAATATTTCAATAATTGAGATGTTTATGAAGAAGCAAATTCGATGTGGAATAAAATTACAAACATTATTAAACAAGTGGCAAAAAATGTATTTGAAGAATCAAAAGGAAAAGTCTCTCTAAATAAATATAGTTGATGCTGGAATAATAATGTGCAAGAAACAAAAAAATATAATAAGTTATGTTATAAAAATTAATTTAAAGGTAAAATCTTATAGAACTGAGAAAAATATAAAATAGCACATAGGAAGTCTAAGAGAACAATTTGGGAAGCTAAAAATTCTATTTTTAGTGATCTTTATTATAAATTAGATATTAAAGACAGTGAAAAAAATATATATACAAAATTTGAATTTTAATGTCATCAAAATACATGCTTAAAAAGATACATTAGAATTATAATGTCATCTAAATACATGCATAAAAAGATGTGGTTTATTTTAACACATTAATATTGGTAGAATTTTTGCTATGATGTTAAGAAAGTTGAGTGTTTTCTAAATAAATATTAAAACTTAATTGTTAGATATATAAATATACAAAAATTATGTGCAGGTAAATTTTGCTAACATATAATAATTTATTTAATTTCCATAAATAATATAAAAAGTAAATTGATGCATCACTTGAAGTTTATAATTTAATAAAAATGGCATAATTGCAATAATTTGTTTCTTATTGCTAGGTTTTTAAATGAACCAATGTACTAGATGAACAGTTTGAACTTAGCTCAATTCATAATTGATTATCTCATTCATATTTGTTCAAATTAGTAAATTAAAATTTTTGAATATTTTTGAAATATCTAATTTATATTACATGATTTATTGTCTTTTTTGTTAAGACTTATAATGTGAAATAATTTATTCCTAGAAAAAGTTATGAGGAATAAACTTTTTCCTTAATATAAGAAGATATTTTGTTTTCATATATTATAAATTATTTGTTTTCCTATTTTATATTATTTTCTATTATCTTCTAATAATTAATATGAATTAATTATTGGAGATATCATGTGACATATCTTCCATTTTTTATTATTTTTCATATTATAAGATTCTTGTAGGGGTTATTTATAACCTCGTTCATATCAATGAAATCAAGTGATTCCAAAGCATTACACCTCTTTCCGCATTATTCTGAAATTTCAACATGGTATCATAGTCTAATTTTGTATTCTAGCTACCGACCCTCCTTTGAGAATTTTCGGACTCCCTTCCTGCCATCCTCTTTGCAGGAAGGGAGGAAAATAACGATTTTTTTCCAGACCCCTTGCAACGCTACTTTACGTTAATTTCGTCGAGACTTATTGCGAGTGCATCAACTTCACCCATAACGCCATCTTCGCCCGTGCAACTGATTTTGACGATGACTTTGATCCTAATCTTCTTCACAAGCGATTCAGAAACTGTTGCGCTCGCAAAATCCATTCCCATTTCAGAGTTTTAGGGACGGTCACTTGCCGATCATCCGACCGTCAAGTACGGAAGACCTCCGGGCGCACTTGTTGTTCCCCGTACACCGCTCTATCAGGCTACAAGGCTATCTCCATCATTTATTGTTGGGATGAAGATAAAATGGAGTGGGAAGATCAGGTGAGATGGATCTACGGCTCTGTGTGCTCCGATCAACCTCACTGATCGCCACCACCAAGTACTTTGATGGCCCACCGGATCGTTCGAGATCTTCTTCTCTCGCAACAACGCTCCCGTCGCCTGCAGATTCCTCCAGCTTTCCAATTCCGCATGTTCCTTCCTTTTTTCGCATTGGGGTTCCTTCCTATTTTCGCAGGCCAGGAATGGAAAGCGCGTTCCAATCTCCGCAGCATTAAGAGGAAATAGATGGGAATATTCCTATAGTAGAAATCAAGATTGAATATTCCTATAGTAGAAATCAAGATTCCCTTTCGATTACCGCCTCCTTCCCTTTCTCTGGTTCACCTCCAGCAGCTAACTTCAGAAATTCCGGGCGCCTCGTAGAGGGAAGGGAATTGCCTCCTCCTCCAAGCACCCTGACATTTCTTCACACAACTTTTATGGATCTCCAACTTCTCCTCGTTCCAATGACAAAATCGATGGCATGAGGATGTGAATTGGCTTCTCCTTGTTGTACGCAGAGCTGCAACAGCTTCTACGTTTTCCTCTCCAAATCACCCCGAAGGAAATCCACCGTACCTTATATATGTTTCGGGATGGCTCTCCTTCGATCATCTGAAATCATGTCGTGCATGAGGCTCCGCATGCATTTTATGGCTTCTTGTTCCTCTGATATGAATTTTATAAGCACAACAATTCTACACAAGGTTGCAAGATAAGACTTCACAACAAAGGTCTTCTTCTCCGTGTAATTTGTCACCTCTGCGGCAATTTGAATTGCAAGTCCATCTTCTCTGCAATCAAGTTCAAGTTTTGACTTTCATGAAAGAGAAGAACTTCTCGGGCTTTTGTCAGAAGAATGTTCGCCCTCAAATTCTTTGGATAGCATAGGCATCTGCATCATTTGCAACATGAACCGTGAAGCTTGGACTGCGAGCTTTCTCCTCTTAAAAACGGAAGGAGGAGAACCTCCTGGATCACCATAAACATCAGGCCACATTAAACGCATGACAGGAACAAAAGCTCTGGAAACACACCCCTTATGTTGGGGCAAGAGCACTGGATAATGCTCTAAGAATACAGACAAGCATTGTGTTAGCCTATGCATCTCCTTGGTTTCATCACTGAAATACAAGCTAATCAACCTGTGCAAGATCAAATGATGATAACAAATATGTTTGCTTGGATATTTCTCACTCCAAAGGAGAAGCTTCGCAAAGCCTTCTCCAAGAACAGAATGAAGACTTTCATCTTCCTCATTCTGGTTTGTTGAGGGGCTAATATCTTTTTCCATCGCAACATACAAGAGATTAATCACTCTGGTGCTTGCATTATTCTCCAACTTCAAGGAACCAACCGATCCAAGTTTAGTTGCATCAGAGGTTGAATGGTTAGGATTCAGATTTATGGCTCTATCAATCACTTCAGAGCCATGCCATGTGATGAGATCAACCAAGGCCTTCTAGGACATAACACTAACTGGAGCAAGGCCATCGGTGAAGAGCAGCCTCAGCTGCTTTACTTTGTCTCAACTTGGTCTCCACTCCAGCACTCCAAAAAGACACAGGCATGGTTATCCCTGCCAACATGATGCTCATCTCCTGCATCTTCTTCTTCCTCGATAGCAGATCTGGTTCATCATGATCGTCCCTTCTTAGGCTATTCCTTTTTCCTTCGAAGCTGGATTCGACACCAACATCAAGATCATTTCAAGCAATATCAGTGAACTCGCGAGGGCATCACCAGCGATGCCACCACCCGCCTCATCATCATCTCGCTGGAGATTCGTTGTTGTGGATCGAACAAGCCATCCATTTCTCCTATAGTACTTTTTCTTCCCTGCCCATGCGTCAGGGGGATCCGCGTTTCCAACTAGACCTTCTCCAAGCAACCATCATAACCGGAGACCTCTCTACATTCTTCTCTGCTTCTGACAATTCCTGTAACTTCTATTGCACCTAACTTTTTTCCTATGCAGACGCCGATAGTCGTCGGAGTCAATTTCTGCAGTATTTGTTGTGCCTCAATTTTTTTTCCTGCATAGGTGTCTGGTTCATTACACCATTGCGATTTCGGTAGTTTTCTCTGCGCAGACATTTGGGCAACTGCATGCATGCATTTTCAACAAACAGCGGGCATTATTTTCTCATTCTAGTAGAAATTTTGGTTCGCCAATAGGATTTGTTTTTTCTCTCAAGTGCAAATCACTGAATAACTCCAGTTGAAATTCCTGTTTTCACTCTCTGGTGGAAACCGTTGTCCCCTGCAAAACCGCACAGAACACAAGCTTCTTTGCGAGCTCTCCCATGGTCGTTTTCCCTGCAGCTTTTTTTTCAGTCACAGATCCTTCCTGTGTGATCTTCCAACCGTCAGACTTCAAGATTTCCTTCCAGAACCGTCGAAGCACCTACATACAGTGGGACCTATCCCTTGATGGCTTTTCCTACTACTGGAACTCTCTCCTGTAGTCATTCCTGCCGATGAAATTCCCTCTTGCGGCCTTTCCTGCCTCCAGAACTTCCTGCGGACATATCTGTTGCCGATTAGACTTTCGGGCTTACTACTGCAGCCTTTTCTGCTGTCGAACCTCCCTCATGCAATTTTTCTCGCCGTCAGATCTACCTCAACAAAGGCTTCGACATTCTCACTTCAGAGCTCTCAGGCTTCAGCACTCTCAAGCTTCGGCATTCTCGGCTTCAAGACTTTTCGGCTTCGACACTTACGATTTGAGGATTGTTGGAATTTTTTGACAAATTGATGTTACTTGTCCAGTCAGCATACCGCAACCGATGTTTTAAAATTTAATTTGAATATGATTTTCAACCATGTTCAACTTGAAGGGCAATGTTGAAATATCTAATTTAAATTACATTATTTATTGTCTTTTCTATTAAGACTTATAATATGAAATAATTTATTCCTAGAAAAAGTTATGAGAAATAAATTTTTTCTTTAATATAAGAAGATATTTTCTTTTCATATATTAGGAATTATTTTTTAATTAGAATAATTAATTCATGTAAACATCTAAACTTTAATGTTTGCTGCCGAACGGGTTGAGAGGAGACGAGTGGCTAATTTCAAGGCTAAAACATTTTGGTTGATTGTTAAATAAATATTAAAGTTTAGATGTTCAGGAGGTAAATTCTTTCAAAAGCCATTCTATAATTATGTAAAATCCCCTTTTAATATATATGTATATATTTTTTTTGAAAGGAATAGCCGAAGGCTATTAGACAAGCTTCGGTCTTCTCTAGATATGTTAAATATTCGAGTACCACACCCTAGTTAAAAAGGGATTCAAATTCATGATTTGAGGAGACTTACGACCTTTGAAGAGACTACTCTAGCAACAGATCATGTACAAGCACATTTTTAATATATATATATATATATATATATATATATATATATATTATAATGAGCATTAGAATCCAATATTTTAAAAATTATTTATTTTATTTTAGTTTGAGTAATCGATTCTGCTTATAAGTTATAATAATATATTAAAATGATAAACCATCGTATCTAAAATTTGAATGTTATCTATGTCAGTTTAAGCATTTTACACAAATTTAATTATTTTTGTTAGTGCTGGAAACCACGTCATGAATCGACGCTTCTTCCTCCCGCTCTGCTCCTGATCGAGAACTCCCACTCTTCTGTTGCGAATCGTCGTGACATCACGAACCGCTCCTGTCTTCCTCTGTTGTGAAGCGAAACATTTCTTCGCTCCCTCCTATTCATGATAAAAGGTATCGCACAGCTCTCCTTCGGTTTTCCTCAGGATAGAAGGAAGGAAAGTGCAAAAGGTAGTTCCTTACGGTGAAGGAAGAAGATTGTTCTCCCTTGGCTTCTTCTTGGTGGTTTGTAGCAGAAGAAAAATTATGTTTATTTCTCTTGTAAGTTTATCTTCTTCGGTGTATCTCGGTGTAGAATTTTTTCGATGTATCTCAGTGTAGAAAATGAAGAAAATAGAGAGAAAAAGAGATAACAACGAGTGAGAGTGAGAGATTACTCTTGTAAGTCGAGACGATGTGTAAATTCTTCAAGTAATAAAATCCTCTGCAACTCCATGGACGTTGGCAATTTGTTGAACCACGTAAATTTGTGTGTTCCGCCGTGGTGTTACTATTTTATGGTGTGAATTTTTCTTGTTCTATTTTTCGCTTCGTCGATCGTTCTCCTGTTTGATTTATAGATATATCACATCAATTGGTATATCTAGACCTCACAACAACAATTTTTCTTTAATCAAATATATGGAAACTAATCTAAGTTGAGAGGAGTATAAATGTATTAAAAAAAAATGGCTCGTAAATTTCAAAACTAAATTCAAAATAAATTGAAATAAGAATGGAGAAAAAAAGGGCAAAGGCCGGCGTCACGGCGTCACGCGAACGTCATGGCTTATGTAAGAAAAAGCTTTGACAATTTGACATATATGCCACCCCTTTTTTATTTATTTACATATATAACACTAAACTTTACTTTCTTTTTTTACCTTCATTTCACTTTGTATCTTTCATAACACATTAAAAGGAGCCAACTCATAGATAAAGTAGTATGTATGTAAAAATTAAAGTTATGGCGTTTGATCTCAATTAAAAGTTTAGAAAGACATAATAATAATAATAATAATAATAATAATAATAATAATAATAATAATAATAATAATGATATTTTAGTCATTACTCTTACGTGAAGTAAGAAATATGAAAGCAGACTTCTTTCCTTGACCGGTACATGACAAATACATTGCATCTACCGCCACCAACAGCAGTGCTGGCAGCTTCACTTCTGTTTAATCTGTCGATTCCATTTAGCTTTCCAACTCGCATATTGGTAGTTCTTAACAACGAGATAGAGAGGGATGAACAGGAGAAAATACGATAAAAATGGAGGAAATGGCCCATCAACCAATCATACCTTTAAGGCTTTAACTATATTAGATGATGAGAGCATTTACATAATCACAGATATTAATTGGACAATAAATATCATATTAAAATAAAAAAAACAAATTTCGGTTAGTTAGGTTCAGTTTGATTTAGGATTCAAAATGTGGTATATTATTAGTCCGTTCTCAATTGATTTTCTTATTATTTATTTATTCAGGTTTTGCAAATTCTAACTGATCTAAAAACTAAATAATTATCCAGAATTTGATTTCAAATGAGATTTTTTGAGGGATGCTTTTTATTAAGAAAATGATAATTTAGTCAGGAAGTTCAAGTTTCAAAGTTGCTCATCGGCTAAAGAGCTTTGTTTTTGTGGATGCTTGGAAATCAAGCCAAAAATTAAATAGCATTTATAGAATATACTCAAAAATCAAAGAATATATATGTATATATATATATATATATATATATATTATAGAAGGCGCCACATACTCAGATCAGTTGGTCGAACATCTGTTTGTCAGTTGTAAGTCTTCTCTGGTCTGGAGCTCGATTTCCCCTAAGTGTAGGGTGTGATACTTGAATTTTTAGGCCCATGAGGGATGACCGGAACTCGTATAATAGCCTCCAACCATTCCTTTTAATATATATATTATGGAAATGACTTATATTATGGAAAGGACTTATATATGACACCATTAGGTCACAAGGGAATATAGATCCCATCTTGCAAGAACTATAACTCGGTTGAGGGATTTAGCCAAAGATGGGGTTTAGAGTAACAAAAATTAATCCACCCATGAAGGAGCATAACATGAGAGTTATGATCATAGTCTTTATTATATTGATTGGTGAAGAATATAGGTAAATGCAAGGTTATAAACTATATGCATGTCATTACTTTGACACAAAATATGTGGCGATCCTTATGACTTCAACTCGTGATAAGATATTAATTATCCAATGCGACCTTATGTAACTCGAACATTCTAGTGAATTTAGGACTTATAGCTCCTTTTGAGTAAATACATACATTTAAAGTACATTCTATTGGACCTTGTTAAAGTATCATTCATTATGGAATTGGATAATCTAACATAATCTATTGAGAATATCAAAAAATTTTCTTTAAAAAATTAGGACCAATTGGTTTTGCAATTTTCTTTTAAGATTTTGAGGTTCTAATCAAGGAGTAGCTGGCAAGTAATTACTATATAACATTATAAATTTTAAAATATAATATTATAATACTGTATTCTATGTGTGTCATTATATAATGCCAATACCCTAGAGCTCATGATGCCAATCCATCAATAGATGAGTGAGGACCAGAAAATTGAAGATAAAGTGTTGGATAAAACCTATAATGCCATGATATAAAAATTAAAATACTACATTTTAGTTGATATATTTTGATACTACAATTATATATATGAAACAATAAAGAGAATATCCTTATAATAAAAATATATTATAACAATAATTATTATATTTTCTTATTAAAATTTTCAACTTATGTGATAATATAGCAATGAAATCAGTTGATTGAATTTGAATGACATAGAAAATAAAATATAAATTAACGCTTATATGACATTTTAATTAAATTATATATTTCAAGTGATGTATTTGTTTTTTCTAGGGGTATATATTTGTAATATATTGATTTTAAAAAGTAAAAATATAAATCTTCTTCCCCCGTCCCTTTGTGACTTCATACCCGCATTATTTTAGCCAGTACGAAGCCAGAGCTCAATGAACCCTAATTTCTTCAATTTGGAGTCCCTCAGGATTAAGAGCTTAGCATTCTTTTTTTTTTTTTGAATAATTATATATGTAGCACATGAAACAATGCTATTTACAAATCAAGTAAAGGTCAGCTATAAACCTGGATCGCTTCCATTTGTCTTCTTGTCAACTCTCCTAAGTTGCATCCGTTCATGGTTAAATTGGACGAGGAGTAGGAATCAGATGCTTCTGCGAAGGGCAATTGTACGATTATAACAAATCAATGCTGCAATACAAGCAGAGGGGATTGCGAGCGCAGAAGGTAGTAATAGAGGTTTCAGGACGCGATTACTTGAATCAAGTTGTCCCTTGTGAAGGGTGGTATGCATGGTTTCTTCTTGAATTTTTACTCCGACTTGGTTAGTATATATGTTTTGGAGCCACTTGTGTTAAGTTATAAACAAGGTTTTGAAAATCAGACCTGAATGTTATATAAATAGAAACGAGATCTATTGTCAGTACACGGTTGAATCAATCAATTGACCGGTTCAAGAAGTGAAATAGTGCCTGTTTGAAGGAGCAAGTAGTTTCATTCTATTTTAATCTAAGTTTCTTATTTCTAATCATAGCATACCAAAACCAAGAAGCAATAAATTGTTTTCGGTTCTCTGATTCAACAACTAGTTTTAGGTAAATTTGGGCATTTCTCTGCATACAAGATCTTTAAGACCATGGTTGATTTTTTTTTTTGTCTGCAGTTGGCACCAGGCTTGTTTTTATTATTAGCATTGGCTACCAAATGTGAATTAAGAAAGTGGCAGAGCAGAAGAGAGAAAAGAGAGAGCGAAAGAGGTTTATTACTTATTGCTAGAAAGAAGATAACTTTAAGATCATTGTTTATTGTGCTCCAGGCTTTTCCTCACCCCTATTTATAAGTGGAGGTAGAGGTATGGCTATGCATGACAGATTACATTTAAGGCAAATGTATGAATTATAGAATACTTTTTAATTAAATTTTGCCATAAAATGAAGATTTTTCAGATGTAGCTATTAAATATACAGCATTACTTTCTTAAATAAAGTGTTAGACTCACAAAAACTTGATCTAGGCAATTTTAAACATATATTTAATTTCCTCATTCTCTTTATGGCTGTCAAAAAAGCTCGTTGTTCACGAACAGCTCTTGTTCCTCTCGTTCGTTAAGTAAACGAGCCGAACACGAACATCGCTATTGTTCGGCTTGTTTTTGCTTGAAATAAAAAAAAAAGAAATTACATAATTATTTATATATTAACATATTACATATATTATTTATATAATAATATATTATATATATTTATATCTAAGTTTAAATTGTAACACCTTGTGTGGTAATGTGATTATGTGTCTTCTTTTGCATACATTTGGTCCAGGTTCGAATTCAATATTTTAAATTTATTTTTTTCAATTTAATTTTAATGAACCGATTTCGAGCCGAATACGAGCCGAACTCGAGTACAAATATTTAAATCGGGCCGAACATGAACATACTGTTCACGAGCCGATTTCGAACACGAGCAATTTTAAACGAGTCGAACACGAGCCCAGCCTGCGCTCACTCAAGCTCGGCTCGTTTACAACCCTAATTCTCTTGCATTGAAGAATTTCTAAGGAGCAAGAAAAATAAAAATATCATTATAAGCAATGATAGCACCATTTTAAAGTTGATGGTTAGTTCCAGTAAATTGAACCAGGGATTTATATAGCTAGTTTTCTTTCGACATTTCTTATTGAGCAGAACTTTTATAAATCTTTAAGATATGTGAAGAATGAAGACTAGGGGTGTGTCTAGGGCGACCATGCGGTGGCGGTACGGTGCTGCACATGTGTAGCATTTGAGAAAATTGTGTTTTGTTTGTGTTTTAAGTGCGGCGGCTGGTTGAAGGCCGCAATATGACTGTTTGATAATAATTAAAAAAATATAATAGCCACGACAACTAATTGAAAAATAGTTTCTTCTGTAGCAACTATACAACTACTTTTTAAAAAAACTGCAACCACCCCAAACATACCCTAAGAAAAAAATCTTAAACACTATCATTTAAATATCAAAACATGTAGATTAAAGAACTAGTGTAAACTTAACAAATACTCTCCAAAAAAATGTGTAATTTAATAAAGATTCTATCCTCAGTCAAAGAAAAAAATAGACACGACATACTAATATGTTTGTTAAATATAAATTATGAATTTTGAGTAATATTAAAAAAATATATGTATATGTTTCTTAAATTATAGTAGAAAATAATTATAATGAGTTATAAATCTATATTTATAAAAACTAATTATATTTTCCTTTCATACTTTATCAGCCTACACTGTCTATCCATGTTATTAAGGATATCATACAAAGTAAGTACTACGCTCCATATCATAGAAGGAGATCTCGATAGATGTTTGAGATATGCAGTTCATAGAATTTTAGATTTGTTTATTCATATGTTTGTCCAAAGCTTAGTGTTTAGTTTGATCTATGTTCAACTTATACTTTATAATTCATGCATGGTTTGAGTTTTTAGGCTTCCTGTCACGTGATTATCTCCTTTATCCCCTAAGATATATGATTAAAAAAAGTTTTTGAGACGACAATGAGGCATCTTGAATTTCCCTGTTTTTGGAGGTATGGGAGAGCTCTTATGATAAGGTACCCTTGAATTGGACGACTCTATGGAAGAGCAATCCTCTACTAAGAGTTTCACTGTGAATTAGGTTTTAAATCAACTTGGTGATTTCAATTTGGTTGTCCAGGGACTCTTTCTTCCTCCACCTTTATGGTAGCTTTGGTGCTTCGACACTAACATTTTCTTTTTCTTATTCCATAAGAGACTATTGAGATTTGGCTTTTCTTATTATTGTGTGATTATAAGATAAATGTTATCTAGTTATAAGTTTATTTTATTTAGCTTATATTAATTTTAATCTATGACTAAAATAAACTTCTATTGTATATGTTCTTCACAACTTTATAATAAACTGATTGGATCATATCGTAAAAGTAGAGTTTGCAAAAACTTGAACCATGCTAACTTGTTTGTTCATTTTCTAGTTTCTTCTTTTTGCTTGTGGGTATTCACTGTTGGCATTCCCTTGAAAGGATTGACAACTTTGCATCTGCTATAATGAAATCAAATTGTTGCATTTTATGAAGAACATAAAAATATATATTTCTTTTTTGTTGTATAATTGTAACTAGTGACTATCCATATGTGCTCTCTATTCAAGGCATGTTTATGTAGGCCATTTGCTAATCTTGATTGTTGGTTTATTCATTCATTCAGATCAGTTATATTGGCAAGTATTCTTATTTTTTTGGCTAATATATCTGATTAACTAATTAATCTTTTATTCTAGTTGATGCGTACTAAAAAATTCGTGGCGGTAGAGTAATGGATTATCGTCACAAGAATTCAGCACACACTCAGATAAAAATGAATCAAGTTGTGATCACACCAGAAGTTTTTACGTGGAAAACCAATAAAAGGGAAAAACCACGGGGTCTAGCCCAGTTGTAAAAATTCACTATAAGTTGATGATTACAGATGCCCCTTGTCCCACATACAGGAAATGGTTACCAGTTTTCCACGTTACAACGTCGACTGATGACGTCTAGTAAGCGATGGTTGGCGGAAATCAGCGGTGGCTAATGACAGTCGGCGGTAGTTGACAGAGGTCAGCGGTGATCGGCAGCGTTCAACGGTGGTCGATAGAGGTCGGCGGTCGTTGTCGATGGTCAGTGGTGGTCGACGGCGATCGACGATGGCGAGGATGATCTTAGATTTGAGCTCTTTCTCAAAGCCTCAAGTTTTCTCTTAAGCCTCCTCTCTTTTATGTAAGGGGTGAGGCTCTATTTATAGTGTTTTGAGTAAATTAATACAGGAATATGAACCATTTTGATCAGACGACCCGAAGAGCTTCCCTTGATCATATGACGTTTGATGGATATTGGAGTGCCTTAACGATGTCAGAATTGAGCAATCTTGGGCTCGTTGGATTTGTCTTTTCGAGATGCTCGATTCGATTATAAACTCGTTAAATTTGACATCAGTTTGACCTTTTAAAATACCTCTGGAAATCTTGTAGTAGTAGTTTAATGACTTGATTTGAGTCTGATTTGACTCAGATTGGACTAACTTTTATACCATTAGATCTGTCTCATCGAGCCATTCAGTTTGATTATAATTTTGCTGAAATTGGAGCTCCGGATGACTCTTAATCGAAATTTGAAAGTTTCTTGTTCAAAAAATTGCATTGATATTCATGCTGGTTGATGAAAATTTATTGGTGGCGTATCGCTAGTTATTTGATTTTGGACATTGTATCTTAATATTTGGGATCACCTGCAGATATCAACAATAAGAAGCATAATACTTCCTCTCTGAAATATAGGCAAAATTTTTATAAGATTTTCCTCACAAAATGATCACTTGAGGAAATGTTTTTCCTTTAAATCTACACGGGATTTATAAAATTTCGAATTATCTATACTTTACATAATATTCCATGGTTATCACAAGTCCGAAAATAAATTAATTAGCCCTCATGTGATCTCTTACGAAGAATTTCTTATAACAATTTTGATGGGTGACGTAGATATTAACTGATCTATCAATTTTAGTCTATGTATAACTTTTAACTTATTTTAGTTGTGGGGGCATTAATAAATTCACATGTGTACATTTATTTAAGCAGGGGTGGACTCAAGCAGGGTTGCCCCCTCTCTCCCTCCTCTCAAATTCAATTTTTTACTTTTATTTGCCCTTCTTGAAATATCACTTTACGCTTCGTTGCCCTAAGCCCTCCTAAGTTGAGTCTAGCAGGGCAGTTTGCCCCCTTAAAAAAGATGTTAATTCCACCCTTGTTAATTTATTTAAACTAAATATCATTATTGTCAAAGCAACCTTCAATATTATTTGATAGACTAAGTTAATATTATCAACGGTTTGTCTTCTCTTTTTAAAATGATGATATTAATGAAACAAAGTAAATAAATTTAGATGATTATTTTCCCATCAAAATATGAAATATTTTCATAATCTAAACATTAATAATACTAATATTCCAATAACATCATCTAATTTGTACGAGTAACATCATGATAATTTTCTTCATAGCCACCATCTCTATATTCTTAATTCTATTAATTTTATGTAATTCCATGATAATTTTGAAAATAGTATAAGATACTACAGTTGAGAAGAAGATGCCTCAAATTCATAGAGGAATAATTCTATTTCACAATCAATGTCTCATTATGTGTAACTTGGCTTATTACTATTTCCCTTTTCATGTGCACCAAAGACATGGGCACACATTTGATTTGTCATTATATCTTCAGAGAGCAATTCCTATAATTAAGGTATCAAGGCTATTAAAAAATTATTTTTCTTTTAACAGTTCTCTTATTCTTTGAGGCCGTTTGGGATCACGTTTAGCTGTAAATAATTTAATATTTATTTGAAGGGACTCAACAATTCTAAGATATGCTTAAAAAAACATCTTTGCCTATATATTTTTGACTAGTTTTGAAGAATTATGTGCTACTTGTTTGTTCTAGGATAAACATGACAAATTCAAGCCTTTTCTTTTCCAGCCATCTAGCCCACATAATCTTCAACAAGTAGCACTAGAATGTATCTCCATGAAGCTGAATTTCACATATATATGAAATTAAATGAGTAACACTTGATTAGGGTTGTTAATGAGAGGATTTCGAGCCGAGCTGGGCCGGCTCAAAATAGGCTTGAATAAATTGAGTTAGGATCGAAATAGGCTCATGGCTTATTATGTTTGATTTCAAACCAACTTGATTCGAAATTGAGTCGAGCTCGATCCGGTTTGAAATCGAAATGAGCTGGCTCATATTTGAGTTAATTTAAACTATTTCAGCTCGAAATCAGCTCGTAGCGCATTGCATTAGATTTTATTTAGAATTTTAAGTAATTTTTATAAACAAAAACTTGGACTCGGCTGTCAATTAGGCTTATTTTAACCTCTAGCCCAGTCCTTGATTAATTGATTCTAGAGTTAGTTGATTAACTATTAATTGATTGAATCACTTTGTTAAATAATTGTACAAATTTCCTGCAAACATAGGTAAACAGAGAGAGATTTTAATAATCATCCTAACTCACAAGTCCATCAATGAGTCGAACTCAAATCAGCTTAACTTAATTACTCCTCCAAATTCATATCAGATTCTACTACTAACAGAACTTATGTATTATGACAAAGGCCAATCGACCTATTTATTTCACAAATGTATGGTCTCTAGTTGCCCAATGTTGCCTAAATAACATTTCAAATGACTGAAACCAAACTGTTATAAACTATAGTAAACTTAATTATTTCATATCATAATAATTATCTTAACCTTTTCCTTTCTGGATTACATAACCAAGCAAGCATGAACATTATCATCATTAAAAAGCGCAGTTGCATCATCATACCTAGATGGCCAAAACTTACATTGTCTACCAGTTCTGCTTACAAACTTCAAAACTCTACTTTGATTTACATAACCTGACACTATTACTTTCTGATTATCCATATCAATCTCTATTATATCTACTCCTGCTAAAAGTATTGAAGTACTGTTATTAAGATTGCAAATTAAAAAATATAATGTACTATTACTACTATCTAAAAAAACTTACGTTTGCCAAAATGCTCGAGAACAAAGTACAACACGTGTTGTCCGAAGCCTCTCGATCAAGAGTAGCAGCATGACCCTCTTGCGGTCATACATAGTTGTGTAAACGAGCCGAACACGAGAAAGCCCAGGTTCAACTCGTGTTCGGCTCGTTTATATTTCATGCTCAAAAAGTGTGTTCGTGTTCGACTTGTTTGCTTAGCGAGCCGAACATGAGTCGTTCACGAACAAAGAGTAGTTTTGACAACTCTAATCACGTAGCCATAAGATGTTAAGGATTGAGGCAAGATTTAAAACATCATTTGAATCTAATTTAATAAGTTTTATTCTATTTTCTTAATTAATACTTTTAATTGATTATAAATCTTTGTAGCCTTGTAGTCAATTAATTTTTTTTAAAAATACTACTCATCAAAGATATATATATATATAGATAATTGATTAAGTAGTTTTTCGAGCCCAAATGAGTCGAACACCAACTTCTTAATCAGCCGAACACGAGGTGTTCCCGAACAACGAGCCTTTTTTTTGACAACCCTAGCCATAGATGGTGATAGTGTTGGTATGTTGGGAGGAGAGGGGGTGTAAGTCGGGGAGTGTGGTGAAGGTAACGGTGTCGGGGTGGAGGACTCGGGGGACGAATCAAGAACAGCATTGGCCATGGTAGAAAGCGACAAAGAAGTGCTTGTCTGCGCAGTAGTGCAACCTCATCATTTGATGTGGGCCATCCTTCGGTGCTAGTCCTGACTATCTTTTCTGTATTGAGAGAGATTATACCCGCCTTCAAAAACCATGTATAACAAAAAAAAAAGAAAGTTATTTGGTACACAATTTTAAACAAAAATATGATCAAAATATTAATTGCAATCTATAAGTTATAGGTACTGAAAATATAAGTCTAAATAGTAAATAGAAGATGAATCTATAAAGTGCAATCTACAAACTAACCCAACAGAAAACATAAGTAAGAATAGCAAATGAAAGTACAGACAAAATGTAAAATGCAATCTACAAAAGTACTGGAACTGAAAATAGAAATCTACAAAGTAAACATAAAACTAAACTATAAAGTGTAATATACCAACTACCACAACTCAAAATATAAATAAAAACATCAAATTAAATTACATATAACATAGTGCAATCTAACGAGTAATTTTTATAGTACTAGAAGAATTTTAATAGCTTAGATATTTTAATCAGTCTCGTCTGATGATTGACTAGAAGATGTACTTAAAATTTTTTCATTCAAAGCATCACCAGTCATACTCACTAAGAGTAATTTCTTCGTGTTTGCTATTAACATCCTCTAAAATTATCTCTTCATGAGTAGAATCAAGTGGAATGTATATGAATGAGTTCTGTAGTATTTTGAATATCAATAGTCATTTTAGGTTTACTCGTTATTGTTGTTGTGAGATCTATATACCAACAATTGATGTGGTATATCTATAAATCAAACAGGAGAAAGTTCGAAAAAGTGAAAAATAGAACGAGAAAAATCACACCAGAAAAAAAACACACAGATTTACGTGGTTCGATAAATTGTCTACTTCTACGGAGTTGCATAGGATTTTACTACTTGAGGAATTTACACCAGTCGATCACATCGACTTACAAGTGGAATCTCTCACACTCACTTCGTTGTTCTCTCTTCTTCTCTCTACACTGAGATACACCGAAGAAACTATACACCGAGATACATCGAAGAAGATAAATTTACAAGAGAAATAAACACAATTTCTCTTCTGCCACAAGCCACCACAAAGAAGCCTAGGAAGAACAATATTTTTCTTCTTTCTTCTGCCGCAAGGAACTAACTCTTGCACTTCTCTTCCTCTGCCCCGAGGAAACATTCCTCTATCCCGAGAAAACCGAAGAAGAAATCAAATCATGACTTCTCTCAACCCAAGGAGAGCTATCTGAAGCTTTTATCATGAACAGAAAGTGAGAACGGACATAGGCGGGAACAGTTCCGCGATCGAGCGGGAGCGGGAGAAGTCGCGACCTTTCGCGACAAAGGAGCAGGCTGAAGCGAAGCTTCGCTTTGCGACAGAGCTGTTCGCGAATCGCCGGCGGAAGCGGGAGGCGAGAGCAGGAGAAGGAGGCGTGGATCGGGCTCCAACTTAACAGTTATGACTACTGCCTAGTCAACTTTATTTCTTGCTCTATCGAAATATCGAAGGTAATATACACGACTCGTTTGTCTTGCTAGAATGAAAGGATCAAATTTAACATATCTTCCGTTCAGTTTGACTTTTACGATCTTATACATTTTTCTTTACCATGTTCTACAATTAGAAACAAGATCTAACTAATCATAATTTAACAAGCATACACTTCTTCAAATGAAGCCATAATATTCCAATTAAACAACAACTTCATGAAAAATAGATCGCTTGCTTTTTTATTGCAAAACATTCAAGAATTCTAATATTTCTCTCTAAGCTATCACCTCGTACAATTGAGATGAGATAATCCTTCTCGTCATTCTCTTATGACATAAATTCATGGTGGAATGAATTTAAATATGTTAAAGAACTATTCAGTCCGATTTTTAAAGCATGATTATAGGTTAAATACCTTTTTTTAAAAATTATTTTAATTTTTATGTCATCTAATATCAAAGCATTTTAATGTATATTTTATTATATATTTTCAAAATGATTAATATATATTTGAAATTTAATAACTAGATTCATTATTTTCTTACCTTTTATAACCAAGTAAAAAAATATTCATGATATATTTTTATAATCTTTGTGTTTTATATGATTATTCTTTTATTTTATTTCAAAATTTAATAGTAGCAACATTATAATATTTAAAAAATTCAGGAAGAAAAAATCCTATTTGAAAATAAAATATCACATATCATCAAATTCTAGTCATCTTCTTAGCAATGGCATCAAGGAATCAAGAGCTTCAAGCAGTGGTCTCAAACGACCAAGGTAGAGCTTATAAGAGCTACTGATAAAGAATATAAAATAATTTATATTATGCCATAAATTAAATAAATATGAAATAAATAAATAAAAAGTTGAAAATGATGATATTTAAGAATAAAAAAAAGTATTATTCATAAATCAAAATATTAGATAAAAAATATTTTTTAAAAAAAATATTAGGTATAAAAAAATAAATAATACACAATAAAAAATTAACAAAAATTAATGAAATATTATCATAATTTTTTTTAGAATAATGCATAATAAAAATAAATATTGCTATCTGGTAATATATAAATCATCAAAATTAAATATCTTATCATACATTTTGATATTTTCAAAATCAATTTTAATTTTTACCGACATTTTGATATTTTCAAAATCAATTTTAATTTTAACGACATGTTTGTCAATTTTTTTTTTAAATTAGACAGCTTGTTAGCTTGTCCAACAAGTGTCGCATGCTTGTCCATATCCAATGTATCTCAGACATGACACCACTGTTTATAGTAAATTGTTTGTAAATAATAAATTAGATTGTAGAGAAGATGTTAAAATTATTATGTTACCATAATAATATTATCACATGAGACTAATATTTATAGTAGATAATAAAAGCATTTCTTATTATAAAATATCCTCATTAAGAAATACATTTTTCTTCTTAATTCTTTCCTTATTTCCCTTTTATTTTGCCTTTATATAGGTATGATTGTCTTCACATCATAAAGATAACTAAAGAAGGATGTAGCCTCTTGTTTTTTCATCACCCTCCTGAGCAAGACGGCTGCGATTCCTAACAAGAGTAGGGCTTGCAGAAGCCATAGGATTTCAACTATGCAGTTTCATAAAAGCGCAGCTCCATGAAAGTGAAGAATCACTGATGCTTATACTCATTTGATTAATTAACACAGTAATAAAAATGCTGTCTATTTTAGTGTGTGGTCTGCAAAAATATCAACAATCCAGTCTTCCTGATTCAATTATATTATGGAAGATTCACATTCTGCTACTGATAATATGTTCAACAAGGGCACACAATGGAGGCATGTTGGATTTGTTATAGCAGCAGTCTAGCCATCTTCACTTGCAAAAAAGGACTATGGAAGCATTTCGTAGCGCGTTGGATTTTTTTTTCTAAAAAGTTGTGTTTTTTGAAAAACACTCTTATTATTAATTTGATCTTCTTTTAAAATTTCTCATTGGCGCAATCCCCTATGGTTAGTTACTACTCTTGATTATGAGAGCACATTTGATTAAGGTTAACCATTTAGGGTGTTAAGTGTTTAAACTCGAGCATATACTAACAACAACTATGTTATTGATTTGGAAAATTTATCATCCTTGGCTTTGGATGGTGGGCTGGGGAAATGGTGACTAAACCAATAGGGATCACATAGTTTAATCATTCCAGCATATCATGGTTAAGTTATTGGTGTACTTAGTCATAGGAGATTGTTGACTTGATATGATTGAATGATCCTCACAAGCCGTCATGGACTACTTCGTCCAAGAGGACATTGAATGTTTATCAAAGTTGACACGTTCAAGTCAACCTTAATTCACAAAAAAAAAATTTGCTACCCTACTAAGTATACCACATGTTTCACAATTTAAGAATCATTTAGAAATATATGAATACCAGTTGTGATCGTAAATTAATGATGTTATTTGATTGCAAACAATCAAGTCAGAAAATTTTGGTCATAACTACTATCATTTGATAGTAAATTATGCTGAGAAAAAATAAAAGACATGTTTTTATAAGCATGAGAACATTTTACAGTGGTCATAAATGTTCATTTGATGTAATATTGACTCTTGTGATGGTGTAGAAGGTGAATGAATTTTAAATTTAAATTTGTCACCTTCAAAAACCTTCCGTGATTGTATTTATAATAATTTTGAGAGAAAATATCAAAAAATATTTTTATAAAATATGTAAAACAATAAATTATAGGGACATTTACATACATACCACCCAATTCTTATGAATTTATCCACCTCACACCAAAACTTTCATATTTACAAGTACCATATGAAAAATATCACTAATTATCACTTTTTAATACTTAAATTCATCTTTTTATCGATAGGTAAAGTGCTATGTGTGTAAAAATGAAACTTTAGTTGTGAGATAAGTAAATTCATAAGAATCGTGTAATTTTCCCTAAATTATAATGAAAGTGAGGATCTAATTCAAGATCATACCAATCAAAGATTTGCTTGCACCCTTCAAATACAACAGATAGAAACAAAACTTCATAAGAGTTATGACCTCATAAAAATTTTCTATGAAATCACTTGTAAGAAAAAATAAAAAATACGATGCACGAAAAATATTGCACTTGATTTTTTTCTTATTGAAAAATATTCAAGTATTCTAATTTTTCTCTCTTTTATGACATACAATCTCATGACAGAAAGAAAGCAAAATATATCATAGGGGATCATAACCTTTTTATTTATATCATTACATAATCTTCTATCATTTGTTAATATCAATAAACATAACATTGAGGAAAAAAATCCCATGCACTATGAAATACTTCCTTAGTCCTTCCTTGCATGTAAACATGGCTAGACTGTTGTAATAAGGCATCAAGTTTGCTTCCATTGTATGCTCTTGAACATATTATTTGAGGCAGAACTTGAATCAACCATATTATAATTGGATCAGGAAGCTTGCATTGCCGATATGTTTGCAAGCCACACATTAATATTTATAGAATTTGATTATTCTATTAATCAATCAGTTTTTAGTGGTTACTGACTAAAATGGCTGGGACTGTTTTAGGCCGTATTCGGCGGGCATCGGAAACCAGTATGCAGAAAACTGGCCAGGTGTCGGCTGCTCTCTTTAAGTAGGTTTTGAAACTTCTCATCTGTTCTTTGGTTCAATAATATTAAACCAAAAACTTGTAGATGCTTTATTAGCAATGTGGCATAAATCCATTATATTACAAAAGTATCCTCTTTCAAAAGAACTGCTTTTATGTTTATCAGCAAGAGTCGTAGAAGAAAGTAATGGAGGTGCATTTGAGTTGACAAACATGTCTTGTTTATAGATGGTCTTCATTTCCTGCCGGCCAACACTCATTTGTTGTCTCCAGTAAGAGTGATAAGATATGAACTGTGGATTAGTAATAGGATACTGTGCTTTCATAAGGCTGCATGGTTGAACACTTCAGTGATTCTGCAAGTCCTACACTAACAAATAACTAATCTAAGACTTACTAAGTAATTCATGTTCTATTCGTTCAACAAGCTTGTGAGCTAAAAATAACTTTTTTTAGCTCTATTTTTAAATGGGCCAAACACAATAGAACATTTGTTTTGGCTACAAATAATTAAATAATGTTATTAAAATATTTACCTATTGATTTTTTATGTTTTGTATAAAACAAATATTAAATTTTCGTATTTTTTAAGTCATTGGTGCTAATTTGGAGTAAAAAAACGAATTCAAATCAAGCCTGATATCAACATAATATTCACGAGACATTTCAGCCATAAACCTATTTTGGAAAAATAAAAATAAAAAATCAAATGAACCAGACACGAACAAGCTCAGGGTTCTCTCAAAATTGACTCATTTACACCTTTAAATTGGACAACGCTTACCAATATATAAATATACTTAAAATAAATTTTAGTGGAAAATCAAATGAAAATTAATTTAAATTTTGATTTGAAGCTACTACTTTAAATATGATTTATGATAAACATGGGTCAATATCATCTTTGAACACAGGTCATCCAACGGGCCAGTTAATACTTTTTTAAGGGTGAACTAGAGCCATAACGTAGAAACATAGGCCATGTTCACTCCAAAGCTAGAATGTTATATGGGTTTGTTGATACATTTTTAAAGGCAAATTACATCAATGTTATACGAACACGAGCCTTAATTGCCGCAAAACTCAATTTGTCTAATAAGTCAATTAAAATTTTTTCAATGGAAAATTGGAGTCAATTCATAGAAGCATAGGTATTTATCTTCTTCAAATCTAAATTGTCCAATAAATATGGTCAACAACAGAGAAAACCAAAGCTTTATCATCGCGAGCACAAATGTTCATTACCCCTGTCCCCTAACTCTCGCCAAATGAATTTTCATCCGATACAAAAAAAAATTAGAGCCTAAAGAGAACTACAAACGCCCTCCTTCCCACATGAGGATAAGAAATATGAAATAAACTTTTGAGCAAATTCAAATATTTCTAAAAAAACCATCACGATGCACAAAAATGCTAGTGTAAAACCACAGAGCAGGCATACAAACATAGTATTAATCAACGCCAATCTTCCTCCTCAGCATCAAGAGTACACTTCTACAAATCACTTTCACTTTGAACCCCTCTTTTGAGTCAGGAGGGATCTAAAAACCTGAATAAAAGACATGCCCTCAAGATCAGCTGCAGCTCAACAACATGATAGGTAAATCCTTTGCAGAAGCGTTGACAAAATTCTTTCCATGTATGTTGAGACCACAACTTTATATTCTCCTCTTTAAAAGCTAATACCTCAGTTGGAAATGTAGCAGAATCTCCACACTTTAATTAAGGATTGCTTGCCTCCCTCCGTTCTTCTCGAGTATCCACAATACTCAGTGTTGCTGAGAAAGATCGACCACCATGGAGGATATTTCTTCCATGCACTTCGCTAATTGATTTACCAATAACAATATGTGTATTGTATGTGAGTTATTCATATTCTTGTGCTCGCCAGAGATGTGGTCGATATTTGCAAGTTCAAATTTTCATGCCCTCAAAAAAAGAGTTAGTTCTTCTTCAAATAGTATCATATCAATATCGCCTCATTAGAATTCTTGTACTTCCGCTGATTCTCAAGGGGAAAAAATTTGTTAGGAGCATGACTGTGCTAAGAATCCAATGAAGCTAACTTGTGTTACCTCATTTCGTGACACCTTTTAGATCTATTGGATACTTAGGATGGGGCCGGTATGACGACCCTGTCAAAGTCATAACATACCCAGACTTACCCTGCACTTATATACTAGGTTGACACACTTTTCGTTAGATTGTGTGCTAAGCTAGGATTTAGGGTGTTAGTTAGTCTTTTTTATGCATGTTTATTGTTCTCTGTTGGATTGGTTGTCTTAGCTAAGTATCTTTCTTTTGCATTGTGTTTGTGATGTGACTGCATGTTGCATATGTGTGATAGTATGTTAGGACGTTTTTCTGCAAGGAGTCATGTCTATTTATGAACACACACAGATACTGCTGTCAGGGGAGCAAGTAATGATTTCTGACCTTTTTGCTTGCAGGTGTTATTAGCTCCCCCAATTTTAAGACATGACTCATGATACGTTATTTGCATGTGAGCTTTCCCGCTAACACTTGTTTTCATGCAGGATCGAGTATTTTACTTTCCTATGTACTTTTTAGAGTCTAGGAGAGTCCTGTAGCATAAATAAGATACAGGCACGAGTTCTGAGACGTTTAGCACGAAAATCACGTGGAGGGAACCAGGAGCAGATGCTCATGCCCCGTATCTTAATTCTACATTTTATATTGATGTATAGAATTCGAAGCAGACATGTATATGCGGAGTTCGACCGCCCTTTTCTTTTCTGGGATATGTTGCCGACCCAGCGACACCGGTCTGTTTATTATTTTAATTTGGCTTGTTTTTTTGTTTTTTGCATCATGTTGCATATATGCACTTGCATGTGTTTTCCTCGTTTTTTATGCGCTTTATTCAAGATTTCACGACATAATATAGGCTCTTTAGGAGTTAAAATCTTAATTTTTCAACTTAAAAATTCTAAATAAAATATTCAAGATAATTAAAATTTAGGATTAAAATATTCATGATTTAAAAATTGCAACATTTACTTCCTTGCATATATTAATAAGGTCTCCACAATACTTAAAGACCGCTCTAGACAACTGCATTTATATTTGCATGTCCCGAGGAAGAGTCCCCGTGCTTCTTCAATCTGACTGACCCAACATACATTTTATAGATGGCTGTCTAGTGCGCCTAGAGTGTTAGAATGCTCCCTGACCCAGACGGGATATAAGTCCTTTTGTTGGGAGTGTTTATAGCTTTGTAGCTAAACCTCCACTTTTTTTTCTTTCCTGAGGCATCCTCGCCACTTCGGCAGGTATAAGTTTCACATCTTGGAGTTCCAGCTGATAGTCATAAGATATAGTTTCGTTCCCTTGACCTCAGGGCTATCGGGGTTTCTGTGGATGAAGCAATCACGGATTGTTGACCGGGGATCGAAGGTTGTGTTGTGTCGACTACTATCACGACCAGGTAGATCTAGGGTCCTAGTGGCTTGAGATGACGGGCCCGTGGTACCCCGACCCAATTACCTCTACCTCTTAAGACCACACTTCCCTACTTTTTGACCATCTCCGTTGAGCCTTGTCTCTTCTTTTGCCTTCGTCGGAATCATCCCGACGGCCTGATGACCGATGAGCTACCGCCCGTTTGGGATACGACGATTTATCCTCTGCCCTTACGGTTCGATTGTGCTTTGACGTATCAAGACTTCCCGTTGGGATTATACGGTTATTTCGTAGGTTTTGTATGCTGATGAGTACGCTATCCATATGGGGACCACGAGAGACTCACTTCTCGCCCTATGGTTTACCGAGAGCTTTGAAGCATCAGGACATTCCCCCTGCGAGATAACCTCCCTTGACGAGTCTGTGCTAGTTGTCATTTTTCAGGTAAGAAAACCCCCTTTGGCTCAAGAGTTTTCTTGGACAACCCCCAAGTTTTAATTAACTAAGTGGGATGCGTCCCCTTAAGAGCACTCATGGCCCCAGAACATGCACCTACACCTAGGGCTGTCAAAAAAGCTCGTTGTTCGCGAACAGTTCGTGTTCGGTTCGTCAAGGAGTTTGTGTTCGATTCGTTCGATAAGTAAATGAGACGAACGTGAACAAAGTTTTTTCGTTCGGTTACTTAAACGAACTAAACACGAACAGTGATGCGTTCGTTCGTGTTCGAATCGTTATTGTTCGAAATATAAAATAATTTAAAATAATTATATATATATAATTTATGATATTTTAAAACATTAAATTTTATAAATTATAATATATAATAAATTAATAATAATAATATATTAATCTACTATATTAGTAATATACTATTATAGATATTATATNGATAGTATGTTAGGACGTTTTTCTGCAAGGAGTCATGTCTATTTATGAACACACACAGATACTGTTGTCAGGGGAGCAAGTAATGATTTCTGACCCTTTGTTTGCAGGTGTTATTAGCTCCCCAATTTTAAGACATGACTCATGATACGTTATTTGCATGTAAGCTTTCCCGCTGACACTTGTTTTCATGCAGGATTGAGTATTTTACTTTCCTATGTACTTTTTAGAGTCTAGGAGAGTCCTGTAGCAGAAATAAGATACAGGCACGGGTTCCGAGACGTTTAGCACGAAAATCACGTGGAGGGGACCCGGAGCAAATGCTCGTGCCCCGTATATTAATTCTACATTTTATATTGATGTATAAAATTTGGACCGGGCATGTATATGCGGAGTTCGACCGCCCTTTTCTTTTCTAGGATATGTTGCCGACCCAGCGACACCGGTCTGTTTATTATTTTAATTTGGCTTGTTTTTTGTTTTTTGCATCATGTTGCATGTATGCACTTGCATGTGTTTTTCTCATTTTTTATGTGCTTTATTCGGGATTTCACGACATAATATAGGCTCTTTAGGACTTAAAATCTTAATTTTTCAACTTAAAAATTCTAAATAAAATATTCAAGATAATTAAAATTTAGGATTAAAATATTCATAATTTAAAAATTGCAACATTTACTTTCTTGCATATATTAATAGGGTCTCCACAATACTTAAAGACTGCTCTAGACAACTGCATTTATATTTGCATGTCCCGAGGAGGAGCCCCCGTGCTTCTTCAATCTGACTGACCCAACATACATTTTATATATGGTTGTCTAGTGCGCCTAGAGTGTTAGAATGTTCCCTGACCCAGACGGAATATAAGTCCTTTTGTTGGGAGTGTTTCTAGCTTTGTAGCTGAACCTCCACTTTTTTTTCTTTCCTGAGGCATCCTCGCCACTTCGGCAGGTATAAGTTTCACATCTTGGAGTCATAGGATATAGTTTCGTTCATTTGACCTTAGGGCTATCGGGGTTACTGTGGACGACGCAATCACGGATTGTTGACCGGGGATCGAAGGTTGTGTTGTGTCGACTACCATCACGACCAGGTAGATTTAGGGTCCTAGTGGCTTGAGATGACAGGTCTGTGGTACCCCGACCCAGTTACCTCTACCTCTTAAGACCACTCTTCCCTACTTTTTGACCACCTCCGTTGAGCCTTGTCTCTTCTTTTGCCTTCGTCGGAAACATCCCGACGGCCTGATGACCGATGAGCTGCCGCCCGTTTAGGATACGACGATTTATCCTCTGCCTTTACGGTTCGATTGTGCTTTGACGTATCGGGACTTCCCGTTGGGATTATACGGTTATTTCGTAGTTTTTGTATGCTGATGAGTACGCTATCCATATGGGGACCACGAGAGACTCCTCGCCCTATGGTTTACCGAGAGATTTAAAGCATCAGGACATTCCCCCTGCGAGATAACCTCCCTTGACGACCCCGTGCTAGTTGTCATTTTTCAGGTAAGCAAAGCCCTTTTGATCAAGAGTTTTCTTGGACAACCCCCAAGTTTTAATTAACTAAGTGGGATGCGTCCCCTTAAGAGCACTCATGGCCCCAGAACATGCACCTACACCTAGGGCTGTCAAAAAAGCTCGTTGTTCGCGAACAGTTCGTGTTCGGTTCGTCAAGGAGTTTGTGTTCGATTCGTTCGATAAGTAAATGAGACGAACGTGAACAAAGTTTTTTCGTTCGGTTACTTAAACGAACTAAACACGAACAGTGATGCGTTCGTTCGTGTTCGGTTCGTTTACACCCCTACCTACACCTGAATCTTTGGTTATGGGTAGCCTACGTAGGTATTCTTTTGCGGATATCGGTTTAAGGTGTTTTCGCCCGATTTTGTTTAGGTGGGCACTCTTAACCTATCATTGTGAGTTTCACCGCACGTAAGCTCTCCACGTTTTGTGTTTTCTCTTGTCTGTCCTTTTGTCGTATATCAGTCTTTTCAGGTTCCTCTCTTCTTTAGGCCATCTATATGACTCGAAATAGAGATTTATTCAGAAAAGGGAAGTATACGACGATCGACGGGCTGACGACTCCTAAAATAAAAAAGAGAAAAATGAATGAAAACACATGCAGTTCTTTTTTATGTGGCCAGTCTTGGCAAATTTTCAGCAGGTTGTCTGCTGACTGGACTTTGATTTTGATCTTCCTCTGTTTAAGTTTTTGTTCTGTGATTTTTCTCTGCAATCAACAATCAGTGTCGAACTCGAATTTGAGGTTTAGTCAGGATCTTTTCCGCGCACATCCTCAGCTAAAATTAAATCACGAATATCATCATATTTCAGTTTGAATTTATCTGCAGAACTGCTAATTGCCATCCTCATATCTTCCAAGTTATTTGACAATGGTGACAATAATATCAACGCACGTATCTCATCATCAAAATCAATTTCAATAGACGACAAGTGATTTTTGATAATATTGAAATCATTTAGGTGTTGAACAACAGACACACATTCCGCCATCTTCATGTTGAATAACTTTTTCATCAAATACACATTATTATTCGTCGATGGCTTTTCATATAGACCTGATAAAGTCGTCATGAGATCTGCAGTAGTCCTTCCTTGATGACGTTGTGGGCAACGAATCTCGACAGAGACAATCGAATAACCCTCAGAACCTGTCAATCCAACAAATTTTATTCCGTCTCGTCTAACTTTTTCGGTTGTTCTCCTAGTAATGGAAGATGAAATTTCTTCCCATAGAGATAGTTATCTATCTGCATCCTCCAATAACCAAAATTCATGTCATTGAACTTCTCGATCTCTGAAACCTTCACTTTGTTCCTGCTCATCGTTCTTCCTAAGATCTGAAATCATGACTCTGATACCAATTGTTATAAAAAAACAACGACAATAAAGTGAAAAAACCGGATCAAAAAATTGTAAACCAAAAAAATAACACAGATTTATGTGGTTCGACTAATTTGCCTATGTTCACTGAGCTGCAGATGATTTTAATACTTCGAGAAATTACACAGTCGAGCGCCTCCAAGTTTACAAGAAAAATACTCACTTTCTCTCTCTCTTCCTTTCTCTCTCTTAGCTTTGAAGAAGACTTGACTTGGCAATTATGACAGGCCGAAATAGGTTATTTAAAGAAGAGGGAGAGATGTAGGTGGAGAGAGGTAGGTGGGAGAGAGGTATGTGCGACGGGTAGGTGAGATACGCAAGTCACAAACTCCATATATTTAACAGTGCAGTCGAATAACATAGGCATTATCATTTATTTTAGCAGAGATAGGAAAAGACCCAAATTTCTTGGTTTCAATTTAGAATAAATGCCGACTTGAAAGAGCACTTTGCGCAGATAAACCATAATCAAATCTCTTACATTAAATTCTTTATGCTTGCAGTGTTTATCAACTTGTGACTTGTACTTTGCAGCACTAGCGATAAGCTTTCGATGAACGTCTTGAAGCACGGTAGTGAAGCCTATTGCTAACTGCCTAGCAGCTTTATTGTTTGGATTTGGTTTAATAGCCAAATCAACTATATGGTTGGGAGCCTTAGTATAAACAATGTCAAATTGAGCCCGACTCGTAGAATGGTTCACCATAGAATTAACTTAAGGCTTCATCCCATCTCTTTGTTTGTTTGCCCACCAGATATCTAATCATATTTGCAAGTGTTCTATTGGTGACCTCCGTTTGGCCATCAGTTTGTGGATGATAAGCAAAACTCAATTTGAGATTGGTTTGAAATTATTTCGAAAGTTCTCTTCAAAAATGGCTCATGGATAAGACATCACAGTCAGAGATCAAGCTTTGAGGTATGCCATGCAATCGAACTATGTCTTTGAAAAAGATTCTCGCCACATTAAGTGCGTCAAATATTTTCTTGCAAGCAATAAAATGTGACATTTTGGAAAAACAATCTACAATCACCATCACAAAATCCATCCCATGCTTTGTTTTCGGCAGCCCCAGAACAAAATCAAGACTTAAAACTTCTCAAATTGAATCCGGAATCGGTAACGGGTTGTATAGACCAATGTTTTGTGAGGATCCTTTGTAAGTTTGTCATTTATGACAACGTTCCACATATTTTGATGCATCCCGTTAAAGCTTAGGCAAAAAGAAGCGAGCTTGCAATAAATGATAAGGTTTTAACTCTTCCAATGTGAGTTGCTAGACCACCACCTTGGAGTTCTCGAATTAGCCGCATTCTCAGTAAGGTATTTGGTATACATAACTGATTTCCTTTAAATAAATATCCCTTTTGGAAAGAAAAGTCTATAATTGGCTAACCTTAATTGCATTTGTTCCGCGGTTTAGCAAAATTTGAATCATCCACATATAAACCTTTGATAGATTCCATACCAGTGATACTAGTTTGCAGGGACGCTAGGAGGCTGGCTCGTCTACTCAAAGCATCAACAACTTTGTTAGTCACTTCAGATTTATGTGTTAGAACAAAACTAAACTTTTTGTAAAAAGACTATCTATCGCATGTGCATTTGATTCAATGTTTTCTGACTTTGGTAAAATTGCAGAGATCAATGATCACTAAATAAAATGAATTCTCGGTGAAAAAGATAGCGCTCCCAATGTTTTAATGCTCTTATGACAACAAATAATTCTAGTTCATATGTGGAATTCTGGTTCCACCTTCACCTTCTGCTACGGAGGTTGTTTTTTTAGAAGAACGTGCTTCACAAAAAACAACAAAAACCCTACAAATCATAAATTTCTTAAATCTTTGTCTGAACATATAAAAAATGGGAGCACTAGAGAGAAGAATGTATCCCCTCACCTTAGCAAAAAGATTAAAGGACCATAAAATAGTTACAACATCAAATAACAATAAACATTCGATTGAAAACCTCAAGTCCATCCCATAAAGCAAATTTTCATACCTGATATCAATGTGTTTATCATTTGTCAAAGTCCAGCCAATACTGCATATTTTAATGCCAGATGCAAATGTGATCATCTTTCGTCAAAGTAAAAAAAATTTACATATTCAATGATCCAGACCACCTAGGTTAAATTTGATTATTTGCATTCATTATCCAGTTGTTCTCAACAACTTTGCAAAATATAAATAAAAATTGAAAAACTAAATCTGCACACATATTTATCTAAATCAGGTTCATTAAATCATCATTATGAGTGAACCGGATTTGCTAAATTATTAATCTTAATTCTCTCATCCGCCAAAGTATACACATTAAGGCGGTGTTTGGCTGCAGATCAAATTTACCTTTAATAGGATTTATGTGATATGATAAATCCGGATTACACAAATGACAGGAGGAGCTCGCGCGACGATGGGATAAATCTGTCTCACAATCGAGAAAAAAGTAACAGAACACGATAAAATTTGATTTAACGAGTGTATTGGATTTATTTTTATTTTTTCAGTATTTGGCAGGATTTAAGTTGAATCCATGACAAAATCCAATAATAAGTATGCTACCAAACACCCCCTAAGTTAAATCTTATTTGAAATAGTAATAAAACTGTCATATACTTCCGTATACTGTAGCTTTTCAGGCGCAGAAATTTGTAAGCAACCAAAAGTCATCCTCATCTTGAACAGAAATAAATTCAGAAAAGAAAAAAAATGTGATTTTGTGTATTAATTTCTAATAAGAATGTACAATAATTGTGAGGAAAATACAGGACATCCATCTCTTTTTAATAACAAAAAAAGCCTAATCATGTAAAGACTTTAATTTTTTTTATAAATTTATTTTACAAATATCTTAATTCCTAAAATAAAAAAATATCTTCCATCTACATCTAAATTTTGTTCTTTTTTGATCATCTTTTTTTTTTCCACGAACGAGGGAAATGGATAACGAAAACCTTAAACATCTCATGCACCATAATGCTTCGTAACATGGAATACCCATCACACACTCTCCAGACAGCTTCCCATTTTTCATCATTGTAAAATTGACAGATTTTACGCATTTCCAAAGGACCACCCATCTTATTCAAGCTGCTGTACCTACACTATTAACTACAGACAAAAAAAAAGAAAAAACCGGCACTTGCACTGTATGACTAGTCTCAAGTCTTCCTGAATTATTTCAGCTAATCTTCTTCCAGAATCAAATCAAGTATTTGAGGAAACGGCTCAGAATTATTGCATGTAAATCAATCGATGATATTAATGGCTTTATCCACTAGCATGATCACGATTTTTTATCAAATTATTTCTTGCTTTTGTTTAGATGCTAAGTCAAATGTAACAGACGGCTAAGAATCTCAGATTAAAACATGCACATTAAAGGCCATCTTATTAGTTGCTGAAGAATATTAAATCTCCAGAAAAACCTCATTACAGAGTTATTCCAAAATTTATAACAACAACAGATCCAAATCACACAAAATTCGATAGGCCCAAATCTGCAAAAGCAAAATTTAAAAACAGTAAACAAAAGAGAAGCGGGAGATAGATCATATTTACACCGATACGGCAAGAGATTCATGGAGCCGACGCCGTGGGGTTCCGGCGAGGCATGGAGGTGAAGGATAAACTCCGCAGAATAAAGAAGCGGAAGCGGCGCGGGAAAGGGGCCTCGTTAAGAAAATGCTCTAGAACCCTAGCCACAAGTGCCGTGCACTCCTCAAGCAGCTGCGCAAGAATTGCCACCAGAATCATCTTCAACAACCCTAACCCTAGATGAAATACCTCCTGCAGCGCTTTAATCCAAGATACGTTTCCAGGACTGATGGCGCCAACTTCTAACTCTGGGAAGGGTTCTTGCCATTTATATAATATTATTTTATATATAATATATATTTAAAAAATGAATTTTTTATTAATATTTAACATGCTTAAATTTTAATTTATGTATTTGATGCTAAAAATAAATTAATACTATGTGGTACTTAAAAACAATCAAAATTACATATACCGCATCTAAATTTCACTATTTACAATAATGAAA
>NEWO01000040.1:1470044-1494813 GCA_003013225.1 Phalaenopsis aphrodite | reverse complement strand
ACCTACCCGAAAAGGAATTAAAATTAGATATATAAAAATATGAATGTTTTAACAAATTGAAATTTAAACGTTTTTAGCTGTAATTTGGGCGATTAGAAGGGAGCGTTCGTTGACTGGTAGGTAGAGCGAACGTTCTGCCTCTGGCCTATCAGCAAAGACGTGGGGCCCACGAATGCTCTTCATGATTTATGCTTTTCCGGAAAAATTTTGACACGTGAATTTAGTTACAATTATAATAATAGTAATATATCGAAGGAAGCATATCCACATCGGCATATGTTAGGTGCGGGTAACATCAGTGGACCCGTGGTGCATGACTTAAATTTTCAATCAAAAAATAACCTACAATTGATCCAATAATTTTAAATTGACTCCAAATCAATGCGTCAACATGAATTAGACCCAAATTTGGCTCGAAATTGACTCGATTTTGACGCAAATTTTTGTTTATTATGCTAAACGGGTTGTATTTTTGTGTTTTGTTTAGACATTCTGACTCTTTTAATATTCAATTTTGATTTGGATTAAATAGTTTCGTGTCGAGTCATGCCCGACCCAACCCATGGATTTGATTTGACACTTCTATAATAATACCAGTGAATCAAGGATATAATAATGCCACTGAATCAATGATTTATAATTAGGCATGAAAATTATTGAAGATTCTTCGAGCAATTTGCACTGAAAACTGATTATTGAAAAGAACATTTGGAGAAAGACAATGTTAGGTTTGGAGTTTTTAAGCTATTTTTTTTTTTTTATGGAGAAGGATATTAGAAAATAATATGCAATCCCAAACAATTTCTTCTCCAATTAAATTTAATATATTAATTAAATTTAAACAATTTTAAAAATTTTAAGGAATTAAAAGAACTATTTATCATATATATTTATTTTATTAATTTATTCATATATTTAGTTTTTAACGTATAATATTATAATATCATGTGTTTTACATATTTAAGCAGTATAATTATAATAATAGACCAATTATATATTGTATCTGTGTAGCATGAAAAATTATTGCATACGAATACCATATGCAGAAATAAATATGGTGTTCGATATCCATTGTTCATTACAGCAAAGATGTAATTCGGTGGGCCCATTTTTTTTTTTTTAAATTGGACGGCGGTGGAATAATTTATCATGTAGCATACACGAGCGTGTATTTGGTCAGGTGTTCTGACGTTGAGGAACATTCAGTGACGAATAATATGGTGACACGTGGCATGGTGGGCCCATATGAAATTCTGGTTAAAAAAGAATTTGTGGCTCGGCCCTACCTCAACCCAAGAGCATTACTAAAAAGTGCTTTTGCATTAAAAAAGAGCGTGAAGTGTCGAAAGGGCATCGTTTCGAGAGCAGCTTCCATGTTTCGACGTTTCGTCTCTTAGATTTCGGAGCTAGGGTTTCCAGAGGATTATCATTGTTCATTCGGAAGACGGGGGTCATTGTTTGCAGCAAAGCATGAAAGTCATTTCTTCATTTGAAGTTTAAAGGTTTGGGGTTTCATATTTGCAAAAAATGAGGGGTAAGGGTCGCAAGCAAACCGAAGAGAAGAGGAGTGCTCCAAAATCATCGAGGTACCGTATCCCTTTTGTTATTGCTGAGTATCCCTTGTATTATTGATGAGCATCTCTTGTGTTATTGCTGAGTTAGTGTTCATTTTTTATTTGGTTATGTTACATTGTGTTATCCATTTTGTGATTGATGTGTTATAGATGTTATATCTCTTTGTTATAGCCACGTGAATGTTGTGTTTTCTGTCTTAATGTTGTGTTGTTGTTGTGTTGTTGTTGTGTTATTGTTGTGTTATTGTTGTGTTATTGTGTGTTATTCTGGTTAATAATATGTATGTTTTATTCATATGGTGTATTAAAGTTGTATATTTGGTTTAGAGCTTTGCTTTTAGGCGTTACTGATGTGTGAAATGGCAGTGAACCACATAGTGGTTGTTTAGGGTGTATTATGATTGTGTAAATGGATGTTATTGAGTGTATGACACCAATTATCCTTTGCTGATGTGTCAGGAATTCATATATGTGTTGTATTGCTTTTATATTTGGTGTTACTAAAGGATGTCTTGGTGTTATATGCATAGAAACTCATTAATAACTAAATAACACAGTTGAATATTGATGGTGTTATTTTTGTATTAGTGTGCGTTATATGCATAGGTGTTGTTCGGCTTTGCTTTAGGTGTTATATAACTGGTGTTATTTTAGTTGTTGTGTAATATAATTGTATATGAGCTGTGTTGCTTTGATTTTGGGTGTAACTCAAGACTTTCATGGTGTTAGTTGTGTTGTATTTCTTTCAAAATGTCTTTTATGAAACTTAATTTATGTTTTTTTTTTTCATTTATAGGTTAATGAACGCAAGGACATTCAACTGTAGGTGTCGTCCATCTGCAGTAAGGGATGCTTTGGATTCCATCAGACATCTTGTATCAGAGGAGACAGTGAATTCATTGAAAGAAATGCATGTTTTCCACTTCTTTGATATGCCTCCATACCCACAGGACAATGTGTTAACATTACACATTTCGAGATATTGGGATAATTAAAGAAGGGACTTCAAAATGGGTGGGAAAGAAGTAAAATTCCATCCTGACCACTTGGCGTTGATATTAGGTATGTCTAACAAAGGGGAGGCAGTTGTATGGAGAAAAATCCCCTCGTATGGTGTGGATGACAAACAAATAAAGGACCAACTGATGAAGTTTTTTTAAGGAGGTTCTTCCACTCACTTTGAACGGTTATTTTTTAAGTTTTACTAACGAATTTATTTTTTCCCTTCAGCAATTTTAGCGTGTCTACGGGACTTCTTTCCTTTTATGAAGATGTACAGTTATTTGCTACTTATAACTGGCCCGTTGCAATTTGTGACTTCATCCTCGATCAAGTTAGCATTGTTGTTGCCAAATTAAGAAGAAATTAGTCACTGGGATACATCCAGGGTTTTGTTTTTATTTTAATTGTAAGTAATATGTTGTTTACAAACAATAATATTCATTCAGATGCAGTTTTATCTGTTTTTACATTCCTCTTTTTGATATGAGACATCCACAGCTATGATTTTACAAGTAAACCTCTGTGTTTGCTCCTCATGTTCCGAAGGTTAGGCCTCGCATGCTAAGGTGGCCAACAAATCATGGTTGCACAGCAGTAGATATTCATGAGGCATTCAAAAATCTTAGTCGTGCAAAGGTGAAACATTTACTTCATGAAAATTTTGAATATTTAACTTAGTCATTCATTTCATTGATTTGGAATTCATTATGAGCATTTTTTTATGGTGTTGTAGGTTAATGATTCCTTCATCGAATTGCAAGAGGATGAGCAACACTTACTGTCCAACCCGAAAGAGGGACTACCTAGCTTTGTTAGGGTTGTCCAACTTCTAGAAACAGCTATCAGGCCATCTTCACCATTATCCCATAGTGTGGGGCCATTTTTTTCCAGCGAGATCACCCCATAAGAGATGCATACATCAACTAATAAAGAATTCATAATAATAATTGACCTATGGAAAGTTCAAGAAAAGCCTACTCTTATATTGCATGAAACCATGAATTGAATGAGTCAACAAATGACTTATGTTGGGGAGTCATTACAGAACTTAACTGCTGTGGTTGAAAGATTGCAAAGAACCAAAGCAGATAAGGAAGTTGATGCACAGCCAACGGGAACACACAAATCCCCTGCTCGAAGTGTTAAGTTCACCTAAAGAAGGAGGAGGGTTATCGGTTCACCCGAGTTCACATACCAACTAAAGAGAAGAAAGAAAATTTTGTTTTTGCTGAGCCACATCAAGGCAGTGTAACTGTACAAACTAAAGATCAAGATGATACAATAAGAGAGTCTCCAGAAAGAATAATTGGCGATGCGACATTTCAGTAAGATCTGAAGAGGTTGAACTATCAGTGAAGAGTGCTCTAGAGTCGCTAGCCCATATAGTAAACAACAATTTCTATTCACATATCTATTGAATAATATGTCATTATTTTTTTTTCGGGAAAAATTAAATTTGTTTTGCAGGCTCTTCACGCGTCATCCCGTTTAGATCCTTCTAGCACTCCAGCTGTAAGAGAAGATGTACATAGTTCAATTGAATAGCCAGTAGTAGGATAATATGTATATAGTCTAGTTGTAGAGCCAGTAGTAGGAGAAGATATACATAGTTCAGTTGGAGAGCCAGCAGGAGGAGAAGATCTACATAGTCCAGATAGCTCTGCAGAAATAACAAGAGATTCACTAATATTTATTGATGATAAAGAAAATCCCAATATAGAGGAGATAGATGTGCCAAGCCAGAGCACCAATGCATGCATTATAGTAGTAATATTGATTATTTATTGTTACACTTAATCATATATTGGAAATACATGGATATGTTAAGGATCTTCAATTCTGTTGTAGCCTCGTGTTGCGGGTCTAACACTTCCACTTGATTTTCCTGCTAAATCAGTGCTTCCAATTGAAATGTAGGATGTAAAAGATAGATGTATTGTCAGCTTCCCTGGGGTTTAAGTAAACATTCTTTGTTAGATTGTAACAAAACTATTCTATTTCATATTTAGATTATAACAAATATTATTTGTTAACGATGCATACAAGATATCATCCTAAGCAGGGAGACAGACGTTTTAATACGTGGTGCACTTGAGGATATATTAATGAATCGGTAGTTCGGGAATGAACATGTAGATATCTTTGCCACTATGTTGGCTGAAAGAAGAAAATGACCACCTGAAATGTAGAAAAAATACATATATGTGCCCCCAATATATATGGAAATTCTAAATGTTTAATTTATTCAATTGTTGTGAAAGCTTCTCTTCCGTTGTAGACTGATTAAATTGTGCTTACTGTTTTTCTTTTTTGAAGATGTTAAAGACGGTAAAATCTTCTACGACAGGATTTACTTAAGGCATTACGAAGGAAGTAATTAAAGATAATGACCTCATTTTATTTCCTATAATTGATCGTCAGCATTGGATTTTGTTAGTAGGGGAGTTGAGAGGAAGAAAATGAAAAATATATGACTCACTGCCTAACCCGATGCATAAAGAAGTTGTTGTAGAACTTGTAAGTCTATTCAACACGATGTACATATGGAATTCATTATTTTTACTGCAAACAATAATACTAATGTTTTATATATGGCTCACTCATTGACTACCTTTACAGATCAAACATTTTGCCAATGATACTGAAGGAGTTTTTCAGACTGACATAAAGAAATGACAAATGTCATGTCCTCGAATTGTTCCAACTCAAAGTAACAGCCACGACTGCGACATGTTTGTTTGTAAGTATACGGAAGCCTTAGTACAAGTGGGAACAATCGAATAGAAACAACACTCAAACTGGCATGATCTTATGGTATAATTTAGGGAGTAGTTCGCATATGCAATTTGCATGTGGGCTCGCCAAACATCTTAAATATTTGCCTGGAAGATATTGCATCTGATGTTGAACTGTGCTTTTTAATTTTGCTAAAGACATGTTTGTCGAACTCTGCTTTGTATATAGTAAGAGGAATAATGTATAAAGTAAGAGTTATGATTTCTATTTATATGCATATAAGATGTGATTTTAATTTATTTGGCAAGAAAAGTTTATTTATATGCACATCTGATGTTGAAATGTGCTTTATAAGCTGTGATTTTTATTTATATACATAATAACGCAGTTGAAATGGGAAATAACACAGTGGAAATGAGAAATAACACAGTATAAATGAGAAATAACGCAGTGGGAAGGCATAATAACACTGTGGAAATGGGAAATAACGCAGCGTTAATGATAAATAACGCAGTACAATGCCTAAATAATGCAGTGAGAAGGCGAAATAACACAGGCAGAATATTCGGATCACGTTACGCGTGATATATACCAATTGAATGACTAAATAATGCATTAGGGAAGGCATAATAACACAATTGAATGACTAAATAACGCACGGGTAAGCCAAAATAACGCTTAGGGAATATTCTAGCATGTAACGCGCTTCTTATACTCCTTTACAAGATAAATAATGCAGCTGGAATGATAAATAACACAACAATAATGATAAATAACATAGTAGAACGTTTAAATAACACAGGTGAAGGCGGAATAACACAGGCAGAATATTCAGATCACATTACGCGTGATATATACCAATTGAATGACTGAATAATGCATTAGGGAAGACATAATAACGCAATAGAAAGGATAAATAACGTACGGGGAAGCCAAAACAATGCTTAGAGAATATTCTAAGCATGTAACACACTTCTTATACTCCTTTAAATGATAAATAATGCAGTTGGAATGGCAAATAACACAGCGATAATGATAAATAACGCAGGAGAAATGGGGAATAACACAGGTAGAACATTCAGATCACGTTATACGTGATTTAATCATACTGATTATATTAATAATGCAGAAGAATGTGAAAATAACACAACGATAATGAAGAATATTGCAACCACAAAATAAATAACACGGGATGAATATTGCCTACGCGTTACACTGGCTTTAACTGACACAGAAGGCTTACATAACGTGGCAAAACGATAAAATAACACGTATAGATAGAAAAGTAACATGACTGCGGATGAAAGTAACGCGGAAAGAATATTCAGACTACATTAAACCGATCTAACACGTGGCGAGGTATTGATAATAGTGTTATTTTCGATATTTGTTGTGTTTTTAAGATGTTATAGATGTGTTACTAAGGTGTTATCAATGTGTTATTAAGATGTTATCGACGTGTTATTGTACGGTTATCAGAATGTATGTGTATTATTATGTGCAATATGAATGATTTTCACATGTATTTGCATAAAAATTAATTTTGTAACATTAACAACACCATAACCAACGTATTACATCAGTAACATAAACAACACCATAATTATCGAAGCTGTAACATAAATACTTTGCGAGGAAAAATAGTCCAGTGAATGTTTGAGATGATCTTTGCGAGGAAAATAAATCCTGTCATGTTGTAAAGAAAACACTTTTAAGAAAATTAAATTAAAAAAAACTCTCTAATGAAAAACATGTTAGATTTCATTTTTATACCTAACTTAGACGGTTAGGCATCATTGGATCAGATGGAATAACAAATTCCCGTCATGTTGATTCTTCAAGGTCTTTTCCTGTAAGAAGAGCTTATGTTTAGATAATGGAAATAAAACTTAGATCGAAGCAATTCATTTAATGTAGAGAAATATACTCTTGGATCTCTTATTTTTCTTCCAATATCCTTTCGGCCTAGAAGTAGAAACACATTTTGGCCTCCTCTTTGTTGGGTTAGCCACATTACAATCGATATTTGATTGTTTTTTTTTCTTTGCTTTTCTCCTAACAATAGGTGTTTCTCCAGCTTTTGCTTTGTCAATATCTACATATAGCTTTTTAAATGTTTCCCATAGCATCTGCTCGGTAAATTTGTCTCTTTGTGCTTTATTGATTAGTTGGCACACAAATTTTTGAGATTGTGAATGGAATAGGAGGCCACTTGAAGAAATAACCATCAGTTGGGACTCCCTTAGATGTTTGTATTCAAACTTGTTATAGATGTCTCTTTTTGCATGATTAGACCATCTCAATAACAAATATTTTTCAGGAATGATATTTATTTTAATCACATTAAGAACATGCAGTGCGTGTGAACACAACAACCCCTTCATTTCAAACATCCTACAACTACAAGTGACATCGAAGGTAACACTATCAAAATTCACAACCCATGTCTTGGATGTGCCATCATTATCCAATTTGCGTATATAATTTTTGGCCCACTATCTGTGGAGAATTCAACTGTGAGTCCACATAACCCATTAAGCAGCTCTGGCTCGAACATTGAGTAAAGCTTCCTCGTATACAATGAGGAAGCTTGCCTCAAAACTGGGTTGGCTCTAACCGTTGGCGTAGTGATAGATTAACTACATTTGAAATCTTCATCCTTCTCGTTCTTGCGCCATGGTTTCATTATATTTTCAAGGTTGATAAAACAATCTGTGAGCGAGCTTGTGGGCTTCGAAATACAATGCCATATATTATTGGCTAACTCACTTCTTTGAGTTGATAGAATTCTCATTCCAAATATTTTTTTATTAAAGACAGTGAACCATTTGTGTCTGATTTTGTACATCTCATGCAATCACACGTTATTGTATAGGCCACCCACTAACATCATTAAGGACCAAGTTTCTTCAAACTCCTCCTCCGAATCACATTTACTCATGCATTTATAAAAAAATAATGGTAACGCTCTTGAGAGAAACCCCACAATGCACTTTCGAAGTAATTTTTTTTGTAGATATGTCATTGTCATAATCGATGTCATGTTTGTGAGTGACATTCTGCAATAGCCCTTGCCATTGGTTGATCCTGATTAGTGAAAATACTTAATGGATGCTTGCCTCTCATTATTCTTGTAAAAGCTTTGAATAAATAGTTTCCTCGGACAAGAAACCAAACCCAAAACAGAACATTTTGCTAATGGTCGTTCACTCCCACAAAGGGAGCGCAGCATAAGTCATACTTATTTAATATGTAGCTTGTATAAAAAATGATTACCTCCCCAAAACAATCATAATCCAGCCTGACTAACCCATCACACAAAAAAAAACTTGTTAATCTACCATACTCATCAGTTTGGAAATCCCATGCAAACATGCTATTGTCGGCTTGCCTCCCTATGAACAATTGTACTAGAGCATTGACATCTCCTTGTTCAATTTTTTCTTTTCTTTCTCTTTGAATGAAATTGAACGCATATCTCTTCTTGCATTCCAAATTCTCCACTCCCCCAACCTCCGTAGCAATGAAGTTATGTGCATTCGTTACTCAGATCCCTGATCCCGTCATTGATCTCAGGACATCTGCATTTAAGTCAACTATCTTTCTACTGGAACGAAGAAGATGCTTATCACAACATTCAGCAAAGGGATGGTTGTGACTTTCAATGAATTTCTTTACTGTTCAATTGCCTTCAAGGTCAACTGCATGGCGAACCATAGCTTGATAGCCAGTTCTCGTGTCTAACTTTCTATACTTTACAGTAATCATGTGGTTAGCCTCCTTCTTGTGTCCAGCTTTTCCACAAAAGGAAATCTTTGGTCTTCCTTTTCTTCGAATTCGGCCAATAACTACTGTGGTCCTTCCGAACACTGAAACCTACATGGCGTGCATAAACACAATAGGTTTCATAAGCTTCTTCCTCACTGTGGACGATGGTGCTAAGAAACTTCTCTGCAATTGGATCAATGCAAATAATTTTCTGCTCACATGACTGCACATTTTCACAAATTTAGTCCATTATCAGCAAAGAATAACACAACGTAACCTCAACTAAACAACAAAATAAAAGTAGAATAACACAGCATAACCCGACATTCATAATAATAACAGTTTTTTATACAACACCATTAAAAAACTTAGAAATAACACCACAACAACAACCAACCGAATACAAAAGAAAAACTTACTAGTACCATCACTAAGACTAACAATAATACAACAAAATAGTTCAATAACACAACAACAATGACCGAAAATACACCATACTACCAATACCATTTAAACCTGAAGAGAGCCACTATCATACCACATTGACAAAAAGTAACCATGAATCCAGAAAAATACAACAATAACCCAACATAACACCATACTAACACAATAAAACCCAGCGTAACACCACAATAACACAGTCTAGCCTAGCAAGCCTGCATGCGAATAACACTAAACTTTTAACATTAAACAACATCAGTGCAAAAGTTAAACCTAGCTTCAATCTCACTAAACCCTAAAGAAATAAAAATAACATACATTATAAAAATAACACCATTATCGGACCAAGGAAACAACAAAGAAGCAAGTTTGAGCTAAACAAAACTAAAAACTTTCAAGTTTTAGCTAAACTCACTTCATCTTCTAAGTCCAGTGAAAATGATGGTTGCAAGACGTCGAGCATGTCGTCGTTCGGCGAGAACTCCATCGAAGCTTTAAACCCTAAACAATGAAACAATTCTTATTCAGCAGAGCACGACAAAAACAAATAGGAAGGCAAGCTTTTACGAGTCCGGGTTGGGCCAGGCCAAGCGTGCATTTTTTTTTTTATTTTCGGCAATTTCAGCAGCCGTGAAAGCTACGTGTCAAGCTATTTATTCGCGTGTGAACGTTACTCCAAGTGGACTCCTGAAAAGAATAATTTGCCAGCATACACCGTGCTAGGGCTTGGGCGAACAATTCTACGGGCGCCCATTGGGCCGATTTTCAGCCTTTCGATTCTCAACGGGACGCTTATCCGTTCCCCATCCTTTAAAATCTTCCTCTAATCTTCAGATGAAAAGGTACGTTTTTGAATTCTTTGAACTATATTTATATTTGCTCAGATTTTTGCTTTTCTACGGGGATTCACTGCTGTGTCTCTTTTCTTTTTGGGGTGATCGGCTCTATTTCTTTGTCTCAGCTTTTATAATTATCTTGATTGAATGTATTTGATGGGAGATTTTGTGTATGCTGCCGAAAATCTTTCTATTATATGCGTCCATGGCCGATTTTTTTTTTTTTTGTTTTACTTTGCGGATGATTTAATCAAAGCCTTCTGAGGGTTGGGATTCATTACCTTGTCATAATAATGCGGGGCAGGCTTTTCTAGGTAGTAGTTTGTGCTGAACTGCTTCATTTGGAGGAGCTTGTTAGACGATTTATGTTTTTCTTATTCTGTCTCTTCCGAATTATTCTCCCACACTCGACCACGAGTCTGTTGAAGTCGCTCATTGCACAGTGTGACATTCCTGTTCGTTTTGTATTTTTGAATTTGGTGTTTTGGTGTGCAAATTTCATAATTTTCCTTGTGCCGGTGATTTTGGTGTGCAAATTTCATATTTTTTAAACTTCTATTGTCTGTCTCAAGAATGGACGATAAAGATTTGATTTGCTACATGAAATTTAAGGCTTTAATTGCCAAGATGATTGGCATAATGATTAAAAGAAGCAAAAGTTTTTCTTTTTTGCAAGAGCTAGTTAGGAAAAGAAAACATCTATTGATTTTTGGGAAATCAATAGAAATAGGGTTGAGGTACTAGTGGATCAAGTTGAACTCAAAATTGTCAAAGTGAATGTGGTTATTGATAATTTGATTGGCATTTAGCTAATTATTAGTGTATATATTATATATGTCGTTGGTTCTTTTGCTCCTCAAGTTGTGCTAGAAGATGCTATGAAAAATTAATTTGGGATAAAGTTGGATGATTTGTTATAACATACACTTGGGACAAAATGATATTTTTTAAGGGTGATTTGGATGTGTTCTAGACTTCATATGTTCTTGGAATATATCAATGAATTGCAAAAAGAAACCTTATATTTGATTATGCAGTTGCACAAGATCTTGTAATGATGAATGCATACTTTAAGAAACTTGGGGACATTTAATTTTTTTTAAACTTGATACCACCGAATCACAAATGGAATTTTCTTTTGTTTATAAAGAAAGAAAAATATTTTTATAAAGATTGAAGGTAATTCCAAGATAGAGTTTGATCATGCAATATAGCGTAGTCGTTATGGATTTATTTCTTTCACATATTAAGAAAAAGATCAAAAGAAATAATTTTTTTGTGATAAGGTGGTGGAGGTTGAAAGATGAAAATTTATCAATCATCTAAGGTAGGTTGCCAAGAGGGACAAATTTGAATTTTCCTAGTTGAGCTAGACTTGAAGATGATTGGTTTGTTTATGCTGATTGTTTTGGAGGTTTTAAAAGAGTTTAGAAATAAATCATATACCAAGGAGGATTTGGTCGTGGATTGAGGAGTTACACAAGAGTATCTAAAAAAGGAACATGTTTTTAAAAATAACAAAAGATAAATACCGTTGAGCCTCATAGTAATTATGTGAATGCTAATTATCTCTTAAAAAAATGTAATGTGCAAAGCAAAAGATATAACTTTTGATGATTTTTATAATAGATTAGACTAAAGAAGGAGAAAAGAAGATACATTAAATTGCCAAGAAGAATGGATTGGAGGCCAAAAGACTTCCATCATCAACAACAAGCCTTTATCCCACTATGTGGGGTTGATTACATGAACTCTTTTTCTCTATTGTGTCCTATTGAGTGTCATATTTTTATTTAATTTTAAAGATCATTATTTATACAACATGAACAAGCCTTTTTTAGGTATACCTCTACATTTCTTAATATAAGTCAAATTTAAAATATCTACTCTCCTAATTGGGCCATCAAATGGTTGATGTTTAATGTAACCAAAACATCTAAGGCGGCTCTCTCTAATATTGTCTATATTGTCTGTCATTGGAGCTACTCCAACCCTTTCATGTTTATATTTGTTTCTCATTTTGTCTCTAAGTGTAAAACCACCCATCCACTTGAGCATTTTCATCTCAATAACACTTAACTTAATTTTTTGCTTCTCTATTACAGGTTAACATTCTGCTCCATAAAGCATTGCAGGTCCTACCACCATCTTATAAAATTTTCCTTTAAGTCTAAATGGTACTTTTCCATCAAACAATAGGCCCGATACATTCCTCCATTTCATCCATCCAATATGAATTATTTTAATAACATTACCATCCATATAACTATCACTTTGAGCAATAGACCCAAAATATCTAAATTTTTCACTCCTTATAATTACTTGATCCCCCATTGTTACAATCACACCACTAGCTCTACTACAACTAATTCATGCATTCAGTTATAGATCTACTCAAACGAAAGTCTTTATATTCTAAAGTTGGCTTCTATAATTCATGTTTTTTTTGAACTCTCTCAGGTCTTATCCACAAGAAGAATATAATAAAATAATTGCTTAAAGATGAAAGCAACTAAGAATACTGATAATGCTTATATGAGAAATATATAATAGGAATTTTGGTAAAAAAATGTTCTAGAATATCATAATAAATAATAGTAAAATTTTATGTCTCGGAAGATATCTACTAAACTTTAGGGAGTTACAAGTTGCTTGGTTAATAAATGTTTAGAGAACAAGCATTTTCGAATGAGGATGATGCCAAGTGATTGGAGAAGTAATATTTTGAAATATGTTTGAGTAAACAAATATAATGTTCAACATTATGGTAATTAAAAAAGAATCAAACAATGAGTCACACAACAACGCCATGGAAGAAACCAATGAATAAAAAGTTGGAAAAATTATGTTAATATCATTCATGCATTGAGGATTCACTGTAGAAATGAATTTTGTATTAAATCAACTAATGGGTAAGCAAAGAGAGCATAAAAATTAACTTCATTTTAATTTTTATTGATCTCGTGAAGGCATATAATAAGTTATTATGAGAATTGATTTGGCGTGTATTGAAGGAAAAAAACTTGTATAGAAAGAATGTTGAATTTTGTAAGATATGACCAATGGATCATTCACTAGTATTAAAATTAGTTGTGAAATGACCAAGTAGTTTTTAATTATAGGAATCAAAACAAAGATTAGCATTGGCTCCATATTTTCTCATATTGAGTATGAAGGTGCTTACAATAATTATTCAAAGCGAGTTTTCTTGGTGCATGCTTTTGTGAATGATATTGTTATGATTTACTAGAAATATTTTGAAATAAATGAAAATTAAAATAATGAAGAAAGAATTTAAAAGATAATGATATTAAGATTATTAGAACATGCAATTAGTTTATAATATATCACCGTTTGATGCTAACCATTACAACAGAAGATAAGCAATGCTTTGTTCCAATATATTTTGGTTTCTTGGGTCTATTATATAGAAAAATAAGGATCTAGATTAATTATTGCTTCAAAAATTCTGTTTGGGTGGTTAAAACAAAGAGCAATCCCAAGTTTTTGATTTGATAAGAGATTACTAAGGAGTATTGAAGTTAATTTTTTAGTTGCAATTAATCCAATTATGTTTTATGCATGTAATTGTTAGGCAATAATACTATTGCTCGTATCCATTTTGTTTGTGGAGAAAATAAAGATTTTATGATGGATGCATGTTAAAGTATTAAAAGGATAAATTTACAAGATTATAGATGGGATGTTGTAGAGAATATGTTTTGATTATTTGAATATGTACAATGAAGGATAGAAAATTTACCCTTAGACTGCTAAAAAAGATTAACATCAAAGGTTTTGGGCGAAAAATGAGTATACCTACAAATAATCATTTTTCAAATGGGTTATACACATAGCTAGTTTTACGCTGCATGTAAGACAACAAGAATGGACAATAAATAATGACTCATGAAGCTGGTCTTGAGTAGTTGGGATAAAGCTAATGATGATAAACTTGATGATGTTGATATTTCATATTTTTATTGCACATTATCTCCTATTAATTATAATTTTCATTGTAATTGTACTTTGATTTTGAAATAAACTACAATAACAACAACAACAAGCCTTTATTCGACTAAGTGTGCTCAGCTATATTAATCATTATTCTCCATTGCGTCCTATTGAGTGTCATATTTTCATTTAATTTTATTAGATTAAGATCTTTTTAATACAATATGCCTAAGTATTTTTAGGTATACCTTTGTCTTTCTTAACATAAGTTGAATCTTAAATATCTTCTCATAACCGGATCATCAGATGGCCGACGTTTAATGTGACCAAATCATCTTGGATGACTCTCTGATCTTTTCTGCCACTATAGCTACACTGACCCTATCACTTATGTATTCATTTCGCATTTTGCCTCTACGTGTCAAGGCACTCATCCATTTAAGCATTCTCATCTCAGCAACACATAACTTTCTTTGATGCATCTCTTTTAAAGGCCTACATTTGTGCCATAGAGCATTGTAGGTTTCACAACTTTCTTTTAAAATTTTTCTTTTAAGTCGAAGCTGTACTTTTCTATCACAAAATAGGTCCGATGCATTCCTCTAGTTCAACCAACCAACTTGAATTCTACTAAGAACATCCCCATCTATATCACAATCACTTTGAACAATAGACCTAAGATATTTAAAAAGTTCACACCTTTTAATGATTTGATCACGCATAGTTACAACTCTATCACTTGAGCTATTATTACTAAAATTACATTCCATGTATTCAATTTTAGATCTAGAAATGAAGGCCTTTATACTTCAATGAAGACCTCCATAATTCAAGTTTTTTCTGAATTCATTTTCTTGTCTTATCCATAAGAAGGATATAATCAGCGACAAGCATGCACAAAGATACATCATCCAGTAAATGTACGATAAGAGCATCCATAACTGATGCAAAAAGATGTGTTTAAAGCTGATCTCAGATTTAGTCCAACTGAAATAGGAGAATACTTGGTCAATCCATCTTCTATTCGAACACAAGTAACAACTCTAGCATACATATCTTTAATGATATGAATATAAGTCATATCAACACCTTTTTCTCTAGAACTCTCCAAAAAACTTCTCTTGGAACCTTAGCGTAAGTTTTTTATAAATCAATAAAAATCATATATAGATCCTCCTTACTTTCTCTGTACTTCTCCATCAAACCTCTCAATAAATGTATAGCTTCTATAGTAGACCTGCCTGGTATAAACCCAAATTAATTATTAGAAATCTTTGTATCACGCCTTATCCTAAGTTCAATTACCTTTTCCCATAATTTTAAAGTATGACACATCAACTTAATTCCTCTATAATTTGCACATTTCTGTGCATCTCCTTTATTCTTAAAAATAAGGACCAAAATACTTTTTCTCAACTCCTCAGACATCTTTTTAGTTTCTAAATAATTTTAAAGAGTTTAGTAAGTCAAGAAACTCTCAAATCTCCGAAATATTTTCACATTTCAATTGAAAAATCATCAGCTCCTACTGATTTTTGTGCATTTGATTTTTTTTTAAACCTCATCTACTTCTTTTTTACTAATGCGACGGTAAAAATAAAAGGTTTTATTATTATTAACGATATTAAGATCACTAATGTCGATTGTATTTTTAAAAACTTCATTGAAAAGTTTACTAAAATAACTACATATGTTGAATATCCTTCTCTAAGAAAAATACTTTTTGATTTTCATATTTAATGTATTTTACTTGAATTAACTTTTTAATTCTCTTTTCTCTTTATTTGACTAATCTATATTTATATTTTTTTACCATCTTTAGTATCTAATTTATTATAATAATCACTAAAAACAAAATTTTTAGCGCCATAAATTATTCTCTTAGATTCCCTACTGACCACCTTATATTTTCTTAGTTCTCTAAGTTTTTATATCTGAACTGATTTTTATAACACTTCTTATATTTTATTTTTTCTTGCAAATTATTATTCAACCATCAATTATTTTTATTCATAAAAAATTTTCATTTTGATTCTCCAAGTACATTTTTTGTCACTTGTTTAATAATTTTTGTTACTTTATCCCATATATAATTAACTTCTTCATGAACATCCTAAATCTTGAAACCTTGAAGTTTACTTATAAAAATAATGTTATTTATTTCTTTGAGGCGCCCTTATCTAATTTTATGACATTGTTTCATTGTATTATTTATCTAATAACTCTTCATCTTATAATTCCGAATTAATAATCGATATTGAGTACTTAAATTTTCATTTGGAATGACCTTACAATCTTTGGATTCTCGACAATCTATTTTTTTCATAAGAAGATAATCAATGTGTGTTTTATTATATTCATTTTTATAAGTACTAATGTGTTTATATATTTTTTTAAATAAAGTATTAGTGATAGCAAAGTCATACGCTAAAACAAAATTTAATATAAATCCATCTTTTTTCGTTAATCTTAAAGATTATTGTTGATATTGAGATTTTTAGTGTTATAAGTGCTTGTGCTCCTCAAGTAGGTTTAAATATAAGCTCAAAAGAAAAATTCTGGAATAACCTAGAAGTATTAATAAAAAAGATATTTGTTGAAGAAAAAATTTTTGAAATAAACTAAAGTGTACATATTAGTTTCAATTATTTTCTGTTTGAAATCTGTTCGGGAATTTTTCCATCTATTTTCTGTTTGGTTGTTTGTTTTTGGATGACATAGATAGCACTACTATGGGGTAGTTCTAACTATGGTACTTTAATGCTGGTTAAGTTGAATATGACAATATATTGAAAAACTTATCGGATTACAACTTGAAAGAACACAAAAGAGCACTCTTAATTTATAAGCGAAGAAATGACTCTGAATTTTCGATGTCTTCTCAATGCAACTTGAGAGTCTTTTATAGACATCAAACATAAGACAAATGACCCTTTTGCCTTTGAAGGAATTAACGAGCATCATTTATTTTTGGTCATCTTGGGTACCCTTATATTATTGGTGGGGGGTCCCAACACAAACTTATAATAAGAGAATTATATTTCCTTTACATGACATATGATGAATTTTTACATTCACATTGCTGGTGAGTGGTCGCACCATAAACTTATAATAAAAGAATTATTTTTCCATGATATGATATAAAGCAACAATAATTGTATTTAGGGGAGAAAGTGATCTCAGTGGAGAATCACTTTATTTAGTCAACTTTCTACTGTTATTTTGGTGCGAGACGACCATCATTTGTTCCCAATTTCTGAATTAGCATCGTCCTCTTCCGATTCTTTATTTTCTACTAACATAGCCATCCTCTGATTCAAATAATTTTTTAATTTGTTGTTCGTATATTTGTTGCACTCGTTGTTTTATTTGCTCAACAATTTCCCGAAGATATTTTCTTTTGATGGTGTCACGGATTTCCTTTTGACAGAATTCTTGTCTGTTTGGTGGTTGATTGGTGTAAGTATTTGATTTAATTCACAATTGATTTGAATTAATTTATTATTAATAATAATTGTCGACTATCGTTCGATAAAAAAGATTCTAAATAAACATTTATTGTTAAAATTATCTTGCTTAAGAAACAAGTTCTAAGCGAAGATCCAAGGAATTTGTGTTTACTCACTCATACCATCAACAAGAATATTTTTTTTTATTTTATGGAGCTGAGGTGAAGTTTTAATCCATGCTGGATAAATTTTGGAGATTGCCTCCGGGAGCACGTCATTTGTAGCTCCGAATTTGTCCCACCAAGATAGAAATCATTGTGGAATCTCCTTATTAAGGAGTTCACGTGTTAGAACAAAAATCCAAGAATGTTTATTTTTTAGATTTAGAATTAAAAAAATACGATTCATAGCTTAGACATAGACCTAGTAATTAAAACAAACTAATCTTTTTGATGAGTTGTTAGATTTACCACTTCAATTAGTTTAGTATTAAAAATAGTTAAATCTCATTCTTTATGATGTAAGATTCGATTAATTGTTGTTTTGCTGTAAGAAATGAATTTGTTGGGCTCATTGAAATTGTGTTAAATTTTAACACATTGTAACGGAGTTAATATTGCTTCGTAGGATTCTGAGAATTCTGACAAGACCAAAGTCCTGAGGAAAGACAATTGTGCTAATATATCATTCTTGGATTTGTCAGGGATCAGTTATATGATAATCTTCCAAATTAATTTCGATAATTTTCTCTCAGGAAGATTTTTGTATGAAATCAACAATTTCTTTGATTTGTACCTTATAAACTTTGCTTTCTGAGGCGGATGTTATTGAGCTTCCATAAAGATAATTATTTAAATAAATGAATTTGCGCGGAGTCACATTAGGTTGATCTGTATCTTTGCCTCTCACGAAAAGAGGACCCACCCCATTGGAGTGTCATTTTAACCCTTGGTACAATTGTTTTTCCTCAAGACTCTGGTTTTGATGGAGAATCCTATGAAGCAATATTAACTTCATTATAATGTGTTGAAATTTAACACAATTTTACTAAACCCAACAAATCTATTGCTTACAACAAAACAACGATTAATCAGATCTATCATCATAAAGAATTGGGTTTAACTCCTTTTCAAACTAAACAGATTGAAGTAGTGAATCCAACCACTCATAAAAAAAAATTAGTTTACTTTAATTGCCGAACCTATGTTCAAGCCTTGAATCGTGTTTTTTTAATTCTAAATCCAAAACATAAACATTCTTGATTTTTTGTTCTAATGCTTGAACTTCTTAATAAGGAGATTTCACAATAGTTTCTATTTTGGTGAGACAAATTCGGAACAGCAAATGACATTCTTCTGGAGACAACCTCCAAAATTTATCCAGCTTGGGTTGAATCTTTATCTCAACTGAATAAAATAAAAAATGAAATTTTTGATGATGGTATAAGTTATTATTTTTCTATCAGGCACAAATTCCTTGGATCTTCGCCTAGAACTTGTCCCATGAGCAAGATAATCTTAATAATAAATGTTTATTTAAAATATTTTTTATCAAATGGTGGTCGATAATTATTATTAATGATAAATTAGTTCAAATCAATGATGTAATTAAATCATATACTTCCACCAATCAACTATAAAAAAAACAAAAATTTTGTTTGAAGGAAATCCGCAACACAATCAAAAGGTAATAATGTCGAGAAAGTGCTGAACAAATAAAACAACTGCAACAAATATATGAACAAAAAATGAAAGAATTATTTGCATTAGATGATGATATGTTGGTAGAAAATAAAGGCTCAAAAGAAGATGCTATTCCAGAAGATTGGGAATAAATGGTGACCCGTCTCACACCAAATAACAGTAGAAAATTGACGACTGAATAAAGTGATTATTCACTGTAATCACTTTATCCACCAGATACAATTATTCTTATTTTGTCATATCAGGGAGAAATAATTTCCTTATTATAAGTTTTTGTTGGGATCCCTCACCAGTAATATAAATGTAATAATTCGCATTTTGTCATGTAAGGGAGACGTAATTCTCTTATTATAAGTTTGTGATGAGACTCCTCAGCAATGCTGTAAGGATATCCAAGATGCCTAAAAATAAATGATGCTGGTTAATTCCTTCAAGAGCAAATGGATCATTTGTCATGTGCCTTTAAAATGCTCTCAAGTTGTATTGAGAAGACATCGAAAATTCACAGTCTTCTCTTTGTTTGTAAAATAAAGGGTGCTCTTCTGGTGTTCCTTCAAGTTGTAATCCTGTATATTTTTCAATATATTGTCATATTCTCATTTCATATCATGATAACTATTTGGTATCAGAGTATAATTGGCTAAATCTTTTATGAAGCTCTTTTTTCTACAAGTAATTTTAATATTGTAACATAACTCTGTCAGAATAGGTATATCCCGCATTGTAAAGTCAGGTGTTGCTCTATAACTCAATATCCTTGATTGACATGCATATTATACTTAATTTGACCTTTTGATTTGATTATATTATTGCTCTAGCCAAGCTTAATTTACGAGCCATCATCACATGTGATCGTTTTAATGTCCAGGGTGGCGCATTTTTGCGTGGTTCTTGTTGATTCGGCTTACTCAGTGTAGCAGTAATGTTTTCATCTAGTTGCAGTTAGAATACAATATTAAATTTATTTAAAAAAAGAGTTTTAGATATTTTGCTTATGAGCACCTCTTTGTTGTACAATAATACTCTATTATCTCGAAATCTCAAACGTTCTCAATCAAGAACTAATAATATTAAGAACACAAAGTTACAGGAATACTCTGTAAATGAAAAAGAATTAAATAAATGTATTATTTCTAACTATAATATATAAAATTGGAACCTTTTATTTCAAAGTAAAATCTTCTATAAAATAGGTTGAACAATCTTTAACAATCGATGAAATGAGAAAACTATTTCTCTATTAAATCAAGAATATTTAAATAATTATTTAGAAGACTATAAATATATTCATATTGGATTAACATAAATTACATTTAAATCTCTGATTTTAAGAGGATTAAATGCATCAATTTTAGCTGTTTAAGAGATGCAAGATGTCTTAATTAGGCACAATCATTAATAAGAGTTAAGGAAACTAGTCTTTGTCATGAGCCAAATTTCCTTAATAACTTTCCAAATTTAAGTCTGTAACTTACAATACAAATCAAATTACATGAAAAATTTTTTTTACTGGATCTGAAACAATTGCTATAATCCATCGAATTCATTTTAAAGTCGTGAATATTTTGTCTAAATATTAAATATAATATGAAACCCACCGATAAATCTACAATAATAGAAACAAATTTATTAGCTTTGAATATAACTACTAGTAGAACTATTAAATGGGATGAAGTTAGCTTCTCAAAATCATGACAGTTACAAACTGCTATAAATCGTCATCATGTAATAAATCAGGATGTAGAACAAGTCAATCAAAATAAGGATGAAGATGTTCTAATAAAAGTTAATCAAAGAAGATCAATTACTCTTCCACAGATATCTTATCCTTCCTCAACTTTTTCTCAGAATGATTCTGATGAAATGACATCATTAAATCCAAGAATAGAAAATATAAATATATCTAATAATTATTTATTGCATCCTAATAGGACGCAAAACTATTTTTTGCCATCAGAGGCTAGTTTTAACTTTAATAATGTCTAACTTAAATAAACTTTTTAAAGATGTTTTAATTGATGATTATTAACTGTATAAATGCAAAATTTTTTGAAATTGGTATCGTAGTTATATCATAAAAAGTGATTGTAGAAAAAATTTTGAAATTTATTTTGATGACATGCATAATCAATTAATTCAAGGAACATGATTAATATCATTTTTATATTGGTTTAGTGAACAAATAAATAAATAATTAGAAAGTGAATTAGATATGTTAACCACAAAATGGAAACTTAATTTTGGAGAAACAATAGAATTAATTTATCCTCCAACTGTCTCTATAGTCTTAGATTTGGAAAATAGAATCCCAATTTTGAATTAAATATCCTAAAGATTTTATTGGTGTAATTAAATAATTAAATTTTACTAACAATAATATATTTTTAATTTGAAATCATTTAATAAAGTTAGAAAATAAAATTGATCAACTTATTTGTTTTCTTTAATATTAAAGAAGAGAAAGAAATAAGTCCGACAATTATATCTTCAGCTCTCGCTATACAACCACCTACTAATCTTGTTAAGGATTTTGAAGAATTAATTAAAAAAATAAAAGATACTAATATCACTACCTTAAGTAAAGATGATGGACCATCAGATAGATTGTCTGTTAAATCTAAAGATTTTGAAAATGAAGAAACTAAAAAATTAAAAATCAATTTCAAGAGCATAATTCTGAATTAGAATTATTTAAAATACCTAAGTTAAAAGACAATAAAGCCTCTACTTAATATCAAACAAGACAGATAAGTCAATATTATTATCCTAGACTCACACCTGCAGACGTGTTTTATGAAGAAAATAATAATAAATATCAAAATGATTATAACCCATTTAATAATTATGAATGAAGGATAGACAAATACAAATTGTATTACAACGAATGATGATTTAAGCCTCTGCTGCTCAGGGTCATATTAGTCGTCCCCATCAAATTGTAACTCAATTAACTTGTGGATTTACCGGTCTTCTAGAAGGTTGGTGGGCCAATTATTTAACGAAAAAACAAAAAACTGAATTCTAAGTCCTACTAAATTAGAAAATCCCAATGAAGAAAATATCGATGCTGCTTATAAACTGATTATTAATATTCTACAACATTTATGGGAATTGCTTCGGACAATGGTGAACAAATTAGATCATTTTTACATAAATTATGATGTCCAACTTTAACTCATTTTCAATGATAAAAACTTGTTTTTCTATTCGAGTAATGTCTTTACCAGCTGCGAATAATACACATTGGAAACAAAAATTTATGGAAAGATTACCTAATCTTTTTGCTGACAAGATAAAAAGACAATTATTAGATAATAATATCAAAAGAATTCCATATGAGAATTTAACATATGGACAATTAATAAACACTTGCGTATAAGAAGATCTTGTTTTATGTATAGATCTCAAATTAAGATATCAGATCAAAAGAGAAAGATTAACTAAAAGAAAATAATTAGACGCTTTCTGTGAGCAATTTGCTTATGATATTCTAAAATTTCTAAATGAAAAAGAAACAAATTTTCTAAAAACGAAAAAAATATCATAAACAACACTCCGAAAAATATTATTAAAAAAAGACTTTTCTCATAAGAAAAAGAGAATTAAAAAAAAAAAAGTTTCAAATTTGGCAAGATCAGATATTATGCAAATAGATGCTTAGTAAAAAAGAAAATAAATGAGCTTTATACTAAGGAGAATATTAAGCAATCATTATTCAAAATTATCTTGAATTCATCTCCAGAAAATACGGAGTCTTCTGGCAATTCAGAAGAAATTTAGGACAATTCCTTTTATTCATCAGATTTGATAAAAGCTATTCAAAATCTGGTTGTATCGTAAATATCCATATTGGATTTATATCAATTTAATTTTATTGTATTTTAAGTGTTTGTTGCTTTGAAATTCGTTTTGATCCATTATGAGCTAGACCCAAGCAATATAAGTGTCATTTCTGAGCAAATTTGACGTTTCACACCCTTCAGCATAGTCTATTTTGCAAACGGAGCTTGTTTAAAAATTTTTTTTTGCACATCGAGGCATTTCGGGCCCAAATTGCACATGTGTTTTTTCCATGTCTTTTTCATCATGTTCGCTCCTTTTGATCTTAAAAGACCGCTTGTTAGATAATTTTGATATTCTGAATGCATCAACAAAGTTCGATTTATGGTTAGTCTTTTTCGTGGCTTCAATGGCGATTAGTATAAATTAGCTTCAATCTACGAATCATCTCCTTTGTCGTTCGCGCCTCGCCTTCAAATCGACTAATTCGACTTGTGAAATATATATTGAGGCCAACAACTTGGCTTTGAAGAAATATTTTTTCTAATTATTTGTGGTTATCTAAATTTGAGCAGAGTCTTAAATAGAATGTTTTGAGCTTAAACTTTTAGACCAATTATAATATTTTTCTTCAAATAAATGTGTCTTAATGCTTTAGATCACACTAAACTCTCTTCTTAATTAGTTGATATAATCCCAACTAGATTTAATCAGAACTATCACAAAACTTAAATCAATTTAAAATATGTCCTAAACTGAATCAACAAATTTAAACAAGAAATTAAAAGATCTAACCTCTAAATGCAAATATATTTTACCATAAACAAAATCCAATTAAATATTTAACAAATTTAGGGTTTGTTTCAACATTTTTTTTCCAAAATTGCAAATTGATGGAAAATAAGATTTAATGAAATAAATCTCAAATAAATTATTCTAAAGGTAGATAAGGAGTTTTATGTTTGTTAAAATGAAGAAAATGAGGAGATTGAACTCTGAAATGGAAGAGTCGAGTTGGCCGAGAGAGAGAATGAAGAGAAATAAGTTTACGGCATCATATTTGATGTAAAATGACCACAGTTGATACACCGGTTTTTCTATTGAATTTCAGACATTTTGCCAGAGGCAAGTTGAAGATGAACCTACTGATCTTTCTTGGGTTTTCATTCGAACATATTTTGAGGGAAATTCAGCAGTAAAATCTAGCGATAATATCCAATGGAAAATTCTTTGGTAACTCAGCCGGATTGGGCTGTTTTTCTTGTGGTGTTTAAGAGTGCTCAACAGCGAATCAGTACAAAAATGTCATATAATGTATAAGCCTCCTTACAGTACTGTTACATCCTGTGCAAAAACATTTTAAAGAAGCAAATTGAGCTGGAAGCTGATAGTAAGAAAGAACATCAAAGCTGCAAATGAGACGTGGAAGCTTATTTGATATAACTGTGCTGAAATCTGTTGTAATTAGGTTTTCTATTTTTGTAATTTTTGTGTGCTGATGATGGCATTTAGATTAACCAATCAAT
>NEWO01000040.1:1431932-1461864 GCA_003013225.1 Phalaenopsis aphrodite | reverse complement strand
TCCAACCAACCAACTTGAATTCCACTATTAACATCCCCATTTATATCACCATCGCTTTAAACAACAGACCCGAGATATTTAAATCGTCACACCTTATAATAATTTAATCACCCAAAGTTACACTTCCGTCACTAGAGCTACTACTAAAATTACATTTCATGCATTCAATTTTAGTTCTATTCAAATGAAGGCCTTTAGACTCCAATGCAGACCTCCGTAATTCAAGTTTTTTTTGGGGTTTTTTCTCTCTTCTTATGCACAAGAAGGATATCATCAACAAAAAACATACACCAAGGTACATCCTCTTGTACTGTCCAGTAAGACCATCCATAACTAAAGCAAAAAGGTATAAGCTTAAAACCGATCCCTCATGTAATCCGACAGAAATAGGAAAATATTTGGTCAATCTTCCTTCAGTTCGAACACAAGTAACAACTCTAGTATACATATCCTTAATGACTTGAATATAAGTCAAATCATCACATTTCTTCTCAAGAACTCTCCAAAGGATATCTCTTAGAACATTATCGTAAGTTTTTTTTAAATCAATAAAAATCAAATGTAGATTCTGCTTATTATCTCTTAACTTCTCCATCAAACCTCTCAATAAATGTATAGCTTCCATAGTAGACCTGCCCGACATAAATCCAAATTGATTATGAGAAATCTTTGTAATACATTTTAAGCAATGTTCAATTACGCTCTCCCATAGTTTTAAAGAATGACACATCAACTTAATCCCTCTATAATTTGCACTCTTGTGCTTCCCCTTTATTCTTAAAAATGGGAACCAAAATACTTTTCCTCCACTCCTCAGACATCTTTTTAGTTTTTAAAATAATATTAAAGAGTTTACTAAGCCAAGAAACTCCCAAGTTTCCTACATATTTACATCAATTGGGATATCATCAGGTCCTACAGACTTTCTACCCTTGGTTTTCTTTAAAGCCTCATCAACTTCTTTTTTACTAATGCGACGATAAAAATGAAACTTTTTATTAATATTAACAATATTAAGATCACTAAGGTCGATTGTATTTTTAGAAACTTTATTAAAAAGTTTATCAAAAATAACTTACCCACTTTTGTTGAATATCTTTCTCTAAAAAAGAACATTTTTTGATTTTCATCTTTAATGCACTTTACTTGAGTTAAATTTTTTCTCTTAGTTTGGCTAGTTTATACATATATTTTTAAACATCCTTATTGTCTAATCTATTGTAAAGATCATTAAAAACAGACTTTTTTAGCGTCACAAATTGTTCTTTTAGACTCCCTGCGGGTCGTGTAATACTTTTCCCAGTTCTCCGAGTTTTTACATTTAAACCAATTTTTATAACATAACTTCTCATATTTTATCTTTTCTTGCACATTATTATTCCACCACAAATTATTTTTATTCATAGAAACTTTTGTTTTTGATTCTTCAAGTACATCTTTTGCTGCTTGTTTAATAGTGTTTGTTACTTTATCCCACATATCATTTGTTCATCATGAACATCTCAAATTTTAAAATCTTGAATTTTATTCATAAAAATAATTTTATTTATGTCTTTTAGATTCCCTCACATGATTCTACGATGATAAGTCATAATATTCTTTATTTTACAAGTCTTCATCTTAAAATCTAGAACTAATAAATGATGTTGGGTACTGAAATCTTCACTTGGAATGACCTTACAATCTTTGCAATCGCGATGATCTTTTCTTCTCATAAAAAATAATTAATTTGTGTTTTATTTGATCCATTCTTATAAGTAATAAGATGCTCATCTTCTTTCTTGGATAAAGTATTAGTAATAACAAAATTATAAGCTAAAGCAAAATCTAAAATAACTTTACCTTCATCATTAGTCACTCCAAACCGTAGCCACCATGAATATTTCTGAAATCTTCTACCACTCTACCGACATGTTCATTTAAATCTCCTCCAATAAAAAATCTTTCTTTAAGAGATATCATTTGTATCGAGTCTTATAAGTCGTTCCAAAATTTATCTTTAGACCTCTATATCTAAACCTACATGAGGTAGATTTCATTTATTAGATCCATTTGTGTTTTATTATATCCATTCTTATAAGTAATAAGATGCTCATCTTTTTTCTTGAATAAAATATTTGTAATAACAAAATTATAAGCTAAAACAAAATCTAAAATAGTTTACCTTCATTAGTCACTCCAAAACCGTAGCCACCATGAATATTTTTGAAATCTTCTACCACTCTACCAACATGTTCATTTAAATCTCCTCCAATAAAAATAATTTCTTCAAAAGATATCATTTGTATCGAGTCTTATAAGTCGTTCCAAAATTTATCTTTAGACCCTATATCTAGACCTACATGAGGAGCATACACACTGATAAATCTTAGTATCAATGATATATTAAGTGCTATGATTTTATTTCCAACTCTATTAATTTTTACAACATTATCTTTCAAGCTCTTATCTGTAATTACGCCTACACCATTTCTAGTGCGATTCTTACCAGAATACCAAAATTTAAAACCTAAGCTTTCAATTTCTTTAGCCCTTTTCTCCAACCCATTTAGTTTCTTGAATACACAAGATATTAATCTTTCTATGAATCATAATATCAACTAATTTCATTAATTTACCATTGAAAATACCTATATGCGAATATCCTATCATAATATTAATTTCATTAGTTTCATGGACTAATTTCTTTACCCGCATCCTTCTGTAATGTGAGAACCCATGCTTATTTGACATTACACCCAGATGTCGGTGTAGCGCTCATTGCACACTTATCACTGTATTCAGGTTATACAACGTGTCGCTTTCAGGGGACGCCCTAACACTTACACAATGATCAAAAGGATTCATGTCATGATTTTTTCAACAAGTTTTACGCTGGGTGTCGACTACCTAACACAACCCTCCACTTTTCACATCTGGGCTAGAGACCGGCAATGATAGTGTTATCATTTAAATTATGTTGATTAAAATTTATTTAAGTCTCAATTTTTATTGACTTTTGAATTTTCTCAAATTTTATTTATATATTAAATTAAATATTTATTATTAAAAGAGCATACTATCTTCTATATAATATTTTCTAATTAAAAATTTGGCAATGACATAGATTATATTAACTAATATAATGGTAAAATATTTGGTTTAAACACTATTTTTATGTTAAAATGACAAAAAAAACCTGTAAGCAATTTCTTTTTCCTTCAAATGAACTATTAATTTAATTAATAATCTAATTATTTTTTTATTGCATACAGCTAAATTGAAACTAATAAACTTACAAATAGATAATAGAATTAATGATAGAATCAATTCAATGATAAGCAAAAGTAGGATCCATATTATAGTGAGGTAATAGTTAATCTTAGTTTGTTAAGTTCATAAAATGTGGGAGGAATGTAAGATATTTTCTTAACAACCTATTGACGATGTCTTCCTTGAGAAAAGCCAGTGTTGGGGGAAGAACTTGGAGGATAAGAGTTTTAACAGATCGCCCGATAACAAAATCAGCATAAATATTTTGGAGAACTCACAAACCTCCTCACAAGTCTTGCTGCAACGCAACATGTGAAAATTTTTCCAAGAAAAAAATTGAATTTGATGCTATAAAAAGAAAGCATTAATATTGTAAACGAGACGTGAAAGTTTACTGATATGATTATGTTTTAATCTTGTTTTCTATTTTTATAATTTTGATGTGTTGGTGATGACAATGCAGAATAATCGATTGATTAAAATGAAAACGAGTTATTTGTCTTTGTTGCAAAGTTTTAAAATTATTGTCTTTAAAATAAAGCAAATTATGTCTTTGTTTGTAAAACTTTTAAAACTATTTTCTTCTCAAATAAAAAACATGTAAGCAGTTTTATGAAAATAATCTTCCTTCCTTTCATTATTATTATTTTATTACTTTTACAGCCTTGCTGTATCATAAGTTCATGAAAGTGGAATCTGCACGACCTATCCTTTTTTTTTTTTTGGCCCAGGTAGTATCTGCACTACCATCACATGCAGAAAAGTGGAATCAATAGTACTATTCAGTGTTACCATAGTGATGATATCTGATGGCATCCACACACAAGCTAATTAATGTGGTGGCTATAGCATGGTCTCCTGCTTTTCTTTATTTCCATGTCCATTTCCTCTTGTTTGCCTCTGGAAGATGTAATACATTATTTGTATTATTCTTTTGCCCTGTTTCAATTTCAAAACCATTTTTTTCAATTCCCTGTTCTTCCTGTCCTATGATGATATCTGCTGCACCTTTGCATAATGGTGTTGGGCATTCGCATTCTATCATACAACAGGGGCATTTACATACATATCACACAATTCTTATCTATTTACATATCTATAAATTCCTAAACTCTCATATTTTATATACATGCCACTTAAATATTTTACATCACATCAAAAATACTACCAGCACTATCTTTTTAAAAGTGAAACACACCTTTTCATACATAGCTTTATAACATCAAGTGTCTCAAGTTTAAATCTCAAAGGTGGGGTGTTAGATATGAATATACATAAAAAGTGTGTGGTATCCATGTAAATTTCCCTACACAATATCCCACTGAATGTGATATTATAGTTAGAGTTGTCAAAAAAGCTCATGCGTGAACTTGTGTTTGGTTCGTTAAGTAACTTGTGTTCAAATTGTTCGTTAAGCGAGCTAGACACGAACAAATTTTTTAAGCTCGAAATATAAATGAACAAAACACAAACAGCCTTTTGTTTGATCGTGTTCGGATCATTTTAGCTCAAAATAAGAAAATTATATATGTTATTTATCTTACAATATATAGTATATATATTTAGATCTAAGTTTGAATCACCACATCTCGAGTGGTCATGTGGTTTTGCATTTTTTATTGCTTAGGAATAGTGCACTTTCGAATCCAACACATTACATCTATTTTTCTAATTAATTTAAATGAATCAATTTCAAACCGAACATAAATAAGAATATGTAAATCAAGCAAAAAACGAACACACTATTCACAAGCAATTTGAGCAAATCAAACATAATTAATTTCAAATGAACCAATATTGAGTTCGCTTAATTACTGCTTGTCAAAGGGCATATGTCTTCGCATGTTTTCAGTTGTTCTCTTCTCAGTGGGACTTTATAATCTTTATGATTTTGCTTGCCTGCATTAACTATTGTTATACTGTTTTGATGTCCATTTTTCATATTTCATTACTATGTTTTCAGCATTTAATTCTTGACATTTACTGGTTATATTTTCTTCTCTAGCTCATCACATTTTCAGCTCTCATCTCTTTGTCCTGGGGCAACCTGAAGCTTACAGAATCAAAAGCATCTGGCTAAATGCTAGAAACAAAGCAGCATTGAAAGCATTGTACTTGGTTTAAACAAGGATAAACATGAACACTTTAGTTCTGAAATATTTTGTGCAAAATTTGGATAATTTTGATTGATTGGATCATATAAACTTGGAACATAGCAAATTTAATCATAAAACCTTCTTATGTGCCTTCTAATTTGCTTTTTCACTTTTAATCTTTCATCAATGTTTTAAGCTAGGCTTGGAATAGGTGTGAGGCACTCTCATATGAAGCTTACGATGTGTTATAGAAAAGTTGAAGTTCTAGTGTTAAATTTACTCAATGCTACTGCTTGTGATTTGTTTCTATATTTATTTTAAGGAAGTTTGCTTACATATACCACTCAATTCCTATGTATTTAACACCTAATCTTCAACTTTTATATTCATGCAACCTTACCTATACGTGTAAAAGGTGTATTTCACTTTTTAAAAGTTAAAATGTCAGTATTTTTTTATGTGATTTGAAAGATTTGGGTGGTATAATTATGTAAAAACATAAAGTTTAGTTAGAAATGTAAATTCACAGAAATTGGGTGGCATGTTGTAAATGCCTCTTTATTTAAATTAGTGCTTTTGTAGCCATATCATGACGTTGACCATTGTCATGTGCAAATTAGTTTCATGATTCTTATTGGTTGGTGAGCCTGTGCATATAATGAGAAGATCTGGAAAGATTTACACAGTTTGTCATTGCTAATTTTGAGCATTATTTGCATGGGGTGCACTTGGTCCCAGGGCTTAAATTTTGGTAGCTGCACCATTTTTGTAGAATTTAAGTTGAGTTAATGGTTTCATCAATGGGTTTCAGTTTTATTTATTTGTTTTGATTTTTACTTATTTCTTTTGAAATTTAATTTTAGTATTTATTTGAACTGTAATGTGTTTTATTCTTATTCATCTCATTATGTCCATCTATCATCATCATCATCATCATCTCACCATTATCAACAATTCACCATTATCATTATTGTTGCTGTTGTCACTATTTTGGCCCAACAAAAAAACAGTGTTTGTTTATGTAAATAATTTGGATTGCATTGCATTGATATGGATTCTTTTTTTGTAATCTTTGGAAAATTTATAAATTCACCACATTTTTCATGTATTTATATATGTAACATCCAAAGTTTGATATTTACACTCCTAACACCTTGGTGTCATACTCCTTTGGATGAATGGATAGGTGGTGTATTTTACTTGTAAATAGCCTTAATTATCAGCAAATCAGAAGAAGGAAATGTTCAAGATTCATTAGTTCGATTGAGGTTAAATTGGAGGACAAAATAAATATTTAAATTAATTAAATATAATATGAATAATATAATAATAATATAATAAATTAGTAATAAAAATAATTTTGGTCTCAATTTATAAACTAGTTGAACATGAATAAATATTTGTAAATAAAAAAAAAAAATCTGTGGAATGCATGTTAATATTCCTAAAAATATGAAAAAACATAAGTAGGTGTTAGATATGCAAATAAATAAGATTGGAGTGGCATGCATGCAAATACTAAAAATTTTTTTTAAAGAAATTATTTAGGTGATAAATCTATGAAAAAATTACAGGTTTAGTCGTTAAATATGTAAATAAATAAGTTTTGGTGTTAGATATGTAAATAAATAAGATTTGAATTGTCAGTTTTATCACGGTCGAAACAGTTGAACCGGTCTGCTCGATCCAGAGCAAAATAATATGACTTTCTCACAATTTTTATATTCTTGAATGTCAGTTTCATGAGTCGTGATGTTTCAACAAATAAAGTATTTGAATTTATTTATTTATTTTTATTTTAATAATTTTTTTTCAGTATAATTGCAAGGCTTGAATGGAGCTTCCTTTCATATATCAATGTGACCTAAAAAACCCCAAATCTCTATCTAAATCTCTTAAAAAAAATTGCAAAACGTGCAATTGACATAATTGTTTTTATAAGTTTGAGCTCATCAAAATAATTATATAGAAGTAAATGGACTAGGATAAAATGAGGGAAAGGATTGAAAGACTCAAAAAGGTCTGCTATATATATATATATATATATATATATATATATATATATATATATATATATATATATATATATATATATATATATATATATATATATATATATATATATATATATATATATATATATATATATATATATATATATCAAACAAGAGAGCAAAAAATAGAACGAGAAAAATCATACAAAAAAAAAAACACACAAATTTACGTGGTTTGACAAATTGCCTACGTCTACTGAGTTGTAAAGGATTTTACTACTTGAGAAATTTACACCAGTCGATCACCTCAACTTACAAGAGGAATCTCTCACTCTCACTTCGTTACTCTCTCTTCTTCTCTCTCTGTTCTTCTCTCTCTACGCTGAGATACATCAAAGAAGACAAACTTACAAAAGAAATAAACCTAATTTCTCTACTGTCACAAGCCACCAAGAAGAAGCTTAGGGAGAACAATTTTATTCTTCTTACTTCCGCAAGGAACTGTTCCTCCTTGCACTTCTCTTCCACCGCCCCGTGAAACCTTTCTCTATCCCGAGGAAACCGAAGAAGAACACCAAAAAGGTCTGCCGTGACTTAGAAATTGAAGGAGAGCCGTGCGAACGTTTTATCGCGAGAAGGAAGCTGGAGACGTCGCGACTATTCACAATCGAACAAAGCTTGGCACGTGGAAACAGTTCTGCGATCGAGCGGGAGCGAGAGGAGTGGCGACCTTTTGCGACAAAGGAGCGGGCCGAAGCAAAGCTTCGCTTCGCGACAGAGCTGTTCGCAAATCGCTGGCAGAAGTGAGAGTTGGGTGTGGGAGAATGAGGTGTGGATCGGGTTGCAACTCAACATTTTGATTACGCAACTAAATAAAATGCATTGATTAAATTATTGATTTGAATGGTTTTTCTTAATGAATTAATCATGTAATTATTTACTTGGCATGAAATTTTCTCAAGCGACAAATTTAAGTTGTTAGGTTGAGAAATTTTATCTTTTATATATATGTTTTTTATATTCCTTTTTCCATTTGCTAGGATAATGTGTTAATTTTTGGAAGATTTACAGACACACCGCTCAATTCTTAGAGAAAATATTACATCAGGATTGGTATTGACCTGTGTTAAAAACGGTGGAGTTCACTTAACACATGACGCACCACCATTGAACTCCGAATGTATCAAGAGTCCCGATGTAATATTTTTCCCAATTCCTATACATCTACAATTATATATCACTTAAACTTCAGTTTTTACATACATGCCACCATTTTGCAATTAAATATGTATTTTTTCACTTTTTAAAAGCCAATAATGATGGTACTTTTGGCTTGATATAATAGATTTTGGTGGTTAAATGGAAAAAAAAGCAAAATTTAGTTGTCATATAATTAAATTCATAGGAATTGAGTGATATTCATGTAAATTCCTGTTAATTTTTTATAGAAGCAAATGGCACCCATATAATTAATGGCGATCGCAACAACTCAATGACGATTGATTTGGAGCTGCCATTATCTTATCTTTATTCTGATTTAAAAGTTATGAATCAAGTCCTGAAAATGACTTCCCAATTCCTTCTTGTGGCCGCATTATACGTTACATTTATTTCTTTAATATATATATATATATATATATATATATATGTATATATATATATATAATTATGATGCTATCGAAAAGATTTCCAAGTAATTCATAAAGAAGGAAAAAAGGAAAAAATATTAAGATTCCATTTTATGATGTTTGGAACGTTTAGGAGAGTGGTTAGAATGCTTTTTGTTCATAAGCAAGCAAACGAACTATGTAATTGACGTAAACCAAAACGTCTCATTTACAAGGTTCCAAATGTTATAGGGCATTTACATACATACCACCCAATTCCTATTTAATTACATATCCAACACATAAACTCTATTTTCTACTTTTATACCACCCAAGCATTTCATATTTCTTAAGAAATAGTAATGTTTTAACTTATTAAAAGTGAAATACAACTTGTCATAAATAGATAAGATAATATATGTATGTATGTATAAATTGAAGTGCAGGTTGAAGAATTCAAATCAGCCAAGCCCGAGCAAACTTGACTAATCATTAGGGGTGTAAACGAACCGAACACGAACAAACAGAGCTTGTGTTCGTGTTCGGTTTGTTTGAAATTTAGTTTGTTTGAAATAAGCTCGTGTCTGAAATTGTTTGTGAAGTTACTGTTCGTGTTCGTTTCTTAACGAACGAGCCGAACACGAGCTGTTCGCGAACAACGAGTTAGTTTGACATCCCTAATATTAATATATATAAATAATATATTATATTAATTATATAACTTATATTGCATAAATGTATAATATCTAAATTAGTATATGACTAATATAATATATTAATATATTATTATTATTAATTTATTATATATTGTAATTTATAAAATTTAATTTTTTAAAACATCATAAATTATATATATAATTATTTTAATTTATTTTATATTTCGAACAATAACAATTCGAACACGAACGAACGCATCACCGTTCATGTTTGGTTCGTTTAACTGACCGAACAAAAAAAATTTGTCCACGTTTGTCTTGTTTACTTATCGAACAAATTGAATACGAACTCATTGATGAACCAAACACGAACTGTTCGCGAACAACAAGCTTTTTTGACAGCCCTACAAGTCATAAACCAAAATTAAGCATAAGTTAAATAATCAATTAAATTTGAATTATGACAGCACAAATACTAAAATAATCTATCATTTGGACGAGAGCTTTTGGCAGCTCTAAAGCACCTTTCCGACTTATGAACAATAAAGCAACCTACTTTTTATACGTCACACTAAGCTCTAGTATTTGTCCTATAATTAAGTTCCATTATAAGTTTACTTTAAAAAAAATATATATTTACACCCGGCCCACAAGTTGAAATATTTTTCCACATCACATTACTAATATAAATTACTTTTTCCAGTAATTAGTTTGCGCATGCCAACAAGAAAGGCTTCCATAATTGCATCTCAGCAATTTTTGATAGGATTAAAATCATCTCCTATATATCGAAGGGTACATTGATGGCGCATGAAACAGTTCTGGTTTTAACTTAATTGCTTTCGATTCAGCTAGCGGTGTCAGTTATATCTGAACGGCTGCTGCAGAAAAGACTTCCATCTACGTAGGTAAAGCCCATGGTTCCTAACCTGTGCCAGCCATCCTCTTCTGCTACCTCTCTTTTAAAAGCCTCCCCTCTCTCTCTCTCTCTCTCTCTACCTCCCATTTTCTTGTTAGTACCTATAAAGGAGGGATCTGAGCATTTTTCCTCATTTTATTATTCTTTATTGCAATTATTGTACCCATCAGCCGTACTAAAAACGGAGAACTGTTTATGCTTTTTGAAGAAGAATTCATCACTTGTTCAGTTTATTAAGTCGTCTATGTATTCTTAAATAGTAGTATGAATGGACTTTGTTCCTCTACGTATGTATTTTGCATGGACGGAATTGTAGAAAATATATTTTACCCAGTGAATTGCGCCACCGGACAACAGACAACGCTGATGATTCGATCATGTCACCGTACATTTAACATAGCCAGGATGATTCTCGTCATTTGTCGGCCATGCGAACACCAGACATAATATTTTCTAATATGAATAAGAGAAATATTTATACTTGCCATTAAAATGTTAGATATTTATATATATAATTTTAAATTTTTTTCATATTTATCACACAATTCTTATGTTTTCATTATCTAATACATAGAAATTTTTTTTTGTGTTGCTAACAATTTGAGTGTTTGATAAATAAATATTAAAATTTAAGTGTTAAATATGCAAATACATATGAATTGTTGTGTAATTATATAAAAGGCTCTTTAAATAATTAAGTTTATTTACACTGTGCTTCAATACCTAATTAAAAAAAAAGACAAATATGAATACATGACATACAATTTTGATGTATGTACATATGTAGCACTCAAAGCTTAGTTTTTATAATTATAATATTTTGGCATTATAAACCTATGCATGAAAAAACTATATTTCACTTTTAAAATTAATTGTGACATTTCTATGTGATGTTAATGATTTGAGTGACATGTTTCTAAATGTATCTTTTTTAGGCATGTACATACATACACCTAATTTTTTTATGTTTATATTTGTAACATCTAAACCATTATATTTACACATAGAGCACTCAAAATATTTTATATCACGTAAAAAATATTATTATTATCATTTTTAAAAATGAAATATATTCTTTCATGCATAAATTTAAAATATCACGATACTATTATATAAATATAAAAGTTTTTTACTCTTTTAAATGAATGCTTAGAGGTCATTATACGAGCTTTCAGCCACCTCTAATGTGCCTCACAGTTTGAGAATCACCTCTTTATAGGCAATTGCGCATTTGCGCCAGAAAGGATTCAAATCTCCTATCTCAAATCTGAGCTGTCTTATATCATGGATTCCAACTAACAAACCGTAGTACCTGACATTATAAATATAAATATAAATTTTTTTGATGTGAGATATATAAATACATAAGCATTTTGTGCTACATATTTGATTTATTATTATTATTAATCTACAAAATACGGTTTGGCACACTATTCCTTCTATGTATAGGGGGTGGAACCGTGGAAGGCGACATTAGCAGAGTAAAAGTATGGGGGCAATAAATGTGTGGTTGTGAGCTTCTTTTTATGCGATGGCCATGAATTAAACACTCGGACAGAAAGGGACTCTACAGTCAGGATTCAACGGTTTTTATCAGAAAGCAGGGGAGGCTGCTGAGACTACTGCCCGTCCTGCCCGCTTTTCCAATCCGGGCAGGAATTATTTCGGGTTTCCCGCCCGCCAACCATGCCGTCTCCGCCTCCATTAACCGTATCTCCGCACGATGGGTCATTATTTATTTTTTGCGACTGTTTAATAAGCTTGACCGAAGTCTTTTATGTTAAATTTATATTTGCTTGTGTTGAGTTATAATTTATTCGTGAATTTCATTCAAGGAATAAAAGTAGAGACAAGAGGGAGAGACATGTAGAGACGTAAATTGAATTGTTGACTAGTTTTTTTTAGTAAATGATTCTTATTTAGAAAAGAGGGATTATAATTGTTGCCCCTGTGTTAATGAGAGCGTTGTAAAATATTTTAGGTATTATATATATTTATATAGTTATGTGGCTTGGCGGCCCAATCGGTTGGAATTAATTAGTCATGATTAGGCAAGACATGCTCGTTCGTCTTCGTCGAGTCGGGTTTGCTGCACATGATGATTTTTCAGTGATGAGACTTGATTCGATCGGGTTAGTTTTGCCGGCTGGCTAAGTTTGTTAGATTGCCGACTATTGATCTCTTAATAAGAAATTTCTGTCAGTATAGTATACTAGGTTATCGGGTAGAGGGCGAAACATTGAAATTTGACATGTAGCTTACCCGATAGGGCAATTCTTCTAGAGTCGTGTGGTTATGTGGCGGCTAGTTCTCACACCCTGACGAGGAATCCCAGAGGGCGTGTGCTAGATAGCTGGTCGGGTTTTGTGTTTTTCACTTGAGTTGGGTTATGACAAGAGACGGATCAATGCCTCTGCTCAATTTTATAGGCTTTAGTCTTTGGTTTGGATGACCTTCGCTTGGTCGGCCTTCAACGACGGCTTCAAGGGTTGCACTTGGTCAATTGTCTTTCAATATTTTGCTAATAAATGCTTTGCTATCTAATGTTGGACCCATAGTTATTCGCCGACGGACCTTTTGTTTTCCACCCGTGGTGGCGCTCCTTAACTTAAGTAATGCTCTGTATTTTTTAACCATTAAGTTTTCTCAAACAAATGTGCATATGATGTTCATCCAATGAAAATCACAAATCAGAAAATTGTAAACATGATAAATAAATAATTTGAATGCTAAAAAATGGAACATACCATTCGTTAGATGCACTTTAAGTTTAAAATGAATTTTGAACTACTAAATATAATAACTGAATTAAATTTTTAAAAAATGGTAATATTGCTATGATTCATTTAATTGGAAAAACTAAAACTCCCTGCTTTTCTGAAGATCACATTATGATTCCATTTCCTAACGGCGAATTAACTAATTTCATAAGGCTCTGTCTTAAATAAGAAATTATATAAAAAAATAACCATATTTCTTAATACAAAATTCGTTGCAGAAAGTGGGTCGCTATGTTTCTCTATCATGAGTATGCAAAATGGGAATACTGCAAAAGGCATGCAGAAGGCAGAAACCCCTCTCAAAGAGGAGTTGGTCGATCGGCATCTTTCTGCAACCGATATCACTCCATGCTTCCTCCTGTTAGAATCAATAAATGTGGAAAAGTAGCCGAAGGTTGGTTATAAATATGCGCTGCGGTTGAGTTATTTCACCTCTCATGCAGCCATTTTTAGCAATTAATATCTTGTAGGTAGGGGAAGGAATTGGAAGAGAGAGCTGGCTTCATGCTTTTCTGTCAGGTTTGTAAGAGGAGGGGAAGAAAAGGATAAAAAGAAAAAAAAGGCTTAGCCTGTCAGACTTCATTCATTCAGAGCGAGAGAGATAGGGAGAGAGAGAATATTTATTTGAGGAGGTAAGAGAGAGAATTATGGGGAAGAAGTTGGATTTTTATGGGCTGTGGTCCTCTGAATATTGATGATGCTGTTTTCCTTTTATAATATTAAGCAATATTAATAATGGTGCGCACCAAGGCATAGCTTGCTTGATCATCTGAATAATAAATGACGGCCAGCAGAGAAAGAGACGAGAGAGAGAGAGAGAGTAAGGTACTGGTCCACTAATGAGCTCTCATGCATCGCTCGCTTTCTTAGAAGGCCCCACGCTTACACATGTTCGTAGCTAGACCTACCACCATCTTTGTTTTAGAGAAAACTTCCTTTTCTCTCTCTAAGTATCTCGGCTAACATGGCCATCAACAAAATAGCTAGGCAGAAGAGGATCAACCGTCGTGTATGAAAACCCTAGGAAGGGCCCAAAGGACCCACTCCATTGAAGAGAAAGGGAGTGGACGGGGGCAAGCCACGCGGCAAAACTATATTTGTGGACAATATCCTTTCCCTTTTTTATACCTAATTTGAACGATATAAAATCTCAAATTAAGGGAAATATTTGAATGCTTTTAGATCTGGATTGCATAGTCTTTATAGTCGGTGGTAAAGTTTTCATACATTAAACTAAAAGGAGCCCTCAAATATATTTACTATTACTAAATTTGTAATAATTTCATCATTATCAATCTCTCTCTCTTTTTCTCTCTCACATGTGTGTTTCGTGGCCGATTGTTAGAGCAGTCTCTCTAAAGTTTGTAAATCCCCTCAATTCAAGGGTTTGAATCTCTTGGTGGCGCATTGCAGCATTAAGCCAGGCGGTAATCAAATAATTTGCACATTGGGTCGCCCTCATACCTAGGGGGTTTGAGCCAAGTAGAGTGGGTTGGGGACCTCACAGTCCAACCAATTCTTTGAACACACACACACAGACACAGACACACACAGAGTGACACAGAGAGAGAGAGAGAGAGAGAGAGAGAGAGATGAAGATAAGGTCTCGGTGGAAAGATTGTCACCTTATATTAGACAGAGAGATGAAGATAAGGTCTCGGTGGAAAGATGATCGCCTTATATTCAATAGGGATCTAAAATTTCAATTAATCTAATTAAAACAATTAAAAGAGTCTAAAAATTCAATTGAATATTGAAATGAAAGGAAAAAAATTAAAAAGTTTAAATTCAGGAGTTTTGATATAGTAAATATTAAAATTAATTTAATATGATTTAAATTATCTAGTAATGTGCAATAATAATTTTTAACAACTCAATGTACAATGCTTTGATTCAAGATATTTTACTATTGAATATTTTATTCTAAATTAAAATATTAAGACATAATAAATATTTTTTTAATAGGGCAGGGAGATCCATTCAATTAAAATACAAAATAGTACCCAAAAAAAAAAAGAAACTTTGTTAAGGAAAAAGCTGCACTTTGCAATTAAATGATGAACAAAATAATTCAATCAATTCGACATTGAGAATTCATAGCTGTCAGATTCATTGGATTCATGATGTTTAGTTTCAAACTGACAAATTTCGTTCGGAAAAGGCTACAATTTACAATTAAGTTCTTTGATCACTAACGCACTTCATATATTTTTTAAGTTAGGTGTCCATCATCTTTCTAATTAAAGATAAACCCCTTTTAGAAGCATGATTTTCAACCTGCAACGTGCATAAAAACAATTAAATTTGTTTTTCAAATATGAACAAATTAAATGCATTTGACAACGCCGTGCTAAACTCAAATTCTCATGAATCTAAGCGCCGCAAATTATTTTTTACTAAGTAGACCATCAAAATAATTCTTACTTATTTTCGTGCGGCATGTTAATTTAGTCCCAGAATTTATAGAAATGTTAAAATAATATCTAGACTCTTTAAATTGGGGTTGAATAGTATTCGTCGAGAACTATTTTGACACTTCTATGAATTCGAGAACTAAATCATCTCATGTAAATAATCAGAAACTATTTTACCAGTTTACTCATTTTACTATAGTAATTCTCAACCAATGAAGCAATATGAATGTAAATGCATAAGAATTGAGCGTTATGCTTGTAAATCTTCCAAAAAAGAAAATAGTCCTCCATTACCACACCAACCAACATGAACAGAGGAGAGGGCCAAACCCTAATTACCAAAGCACCTATACGTTGTATGGGGCCCATGCAGGTGCCCGTGCTCGTGCCCACTCCTCTGTCCGGTCCTAATTGCGCCCTACTCTGCACGGGTCGCCTTCAAAGTGGCCGCCCTCCCCCATCACCTATATATAAATATATATATATATATTCATGATCTCCTCTCCATACGTACCATCTCTATCATCTCATACGCAGTACAATATACGATGCAGCTGAAGCTAAGCACCGGATGGTCCCTTGTAAGATAAACCAAATGGCTAATCTCTCTCTCTCTAACATGTGCACCGTACGATGGCTCACAAAAGATGCTAAACGGGCCAGCCATCAGTTGTCGTAGTCCAGCAAGGTCCCCTCTTATCTCGTGGGAACAACGAAATGGCCCATCTCCATCCATCCGAAACGTATCTGTATAGTAGAAAGAGCTTCTTCCTTCTCTGGAGTTTGGATTTCTGCACATCTCAGGACTCGAAAAAAGTCTTATATGCGTGATATAAGGGATAAAAGATTAAAGTGAAGCTCTGGAAGTAATTTGTGTAATTATAAAATTTATCGATCGCGAGTGCATCACGTGCTTTTAGTATTATATAATAACATTTTTTTAATTGTCATTTTGTGCAGTTTTATTGTTCTGCAATTTATTTATGTGCCTTGCTTTCTAGTGTGTGCGTGTGCGCGCCTTTCTCTCTTTCTCTCTCTATATTATGTATCATTTTTTATCTTTATTAAGAAATAAAAATCATATCTTTGCTCTTATTTCCTTGGAAAAAAAATTATAACAACGTAACTTTTGATTTTATATATATATATATATATATATATATATATATATATATATATATATATATATATATATATATATATATATATAATTAAATGAATTTCTGAGTCCCAATCATCCCTAATGCGTCTTTAATTAAATTACCACACTTTACATGTAAGAAATCGAACCCCTGACCAGAGGGGACATACACTGCTGAAACAAATACTCTACCAACTGCTCTCACACACACACACACACACACACACACACACACACATATATAGATAAAAAGAGCAACTCGTGACTCTTTATGCGTTAATTAAAGTAAAAACTAGCAACTCGTGACTTTTTATGCGTTAATTAAAGTAAAAACTACAGAGCTTGATTGAAATTGTTCAAAAGTGTGAATATTAATTTTTATGCGAGCAACAATTTTTTATAAGAAAAATTATTTATTTATGAAGAATTTTAATTCATAATATATTTACCTCATGCATAGTGTTTAAAATGTAATTTCTTATAAAGAAGTCATGATTCGAATAGAACTTAATTGCCATTTGTGCCCCTTTCCCAAAAATAAAAAATAAAAATCGTACTTCTGAAGATATAATTATAAGATTAAAAAGCAGCTGAATTGTCTATATTTGTCTCAGCTTTAAACAATATATATGATCCAGATTTAATGTTTAATTATATATGTAAATAGTATATAATTTTGGAGGGCAGAAAACTACAGAGGACTAAATACAAGTTCTTGTACTCACTGCTTGGCTCAAAGGTCCATGTTAATTAGGTGCAGAATAGAGTAGCCTAATTCATGCTTGATTTCACAGCTAGCTATGCATGTAGTGAATGAGCATAATAAAGTCGAAAGAAAATGACCGAAGAGTAATGATGCAGGGGGCTACAAGTGTTTCTTGTACAGCAGTTCATGTGCTGTATATATTATGCAGTGTTTTATTTGGTAAGATTTTGCAAATTGGATGGAAAGGCAAAATATTCATAGCAGAATTTATACATGTTGGGTTTGGCTAAACGTCTCTGGAGCTTAGTGGACATAAAAGTGCTTCTTGGTTCTCTTTTCGAAAGGAAATTTGAGAGACTTTTGAAATCTCCGCACTTTAAGGCGATCTTCGTTTGATCTCAAGCTTTCTCTGAACTTATTATTAANTTTATAATTATAATATTTTGGCATTATGAACCCATGCATGAAAAAACTATATTTCACTTTAAAAATTAATGATTGTGACATTTCTATCTGATGTTAATGATTTGAGTGACATGTTTCTAAATGTATCTTTTTTAGGCATGTACATACATACACCTAATTTTTTTATGTTTATATTTGTAACATCTAAACCATTATATTTACACATAGAGTACTCAAAATATTTTATATCACATAAAAAATATTATTATTATCATTTTTAAAAATGAAATATATTCTTTCATGCCTAAATTTAAAATATCAAGATACTATTATATAAATATAAAAGTTTTTTTATTCTTTTAAATGAATGCTTAGAGACTATTATACGAGCCTTTAACCACCACTAATGTGCCTAACAGTTTGAGAATCATCTTTTTATAGGCAATTGCGTCAGAGAGGATTCGAATCCCCTATCTCAGACCTGAGCTGCCTTATATCCTGAATTCCAACCAACAAACCGTAATACCCGACACTATAAATATAAATATAAAATTTTTTGATGTGAGATATATAAATACATAAGCATTTTGTGCTACATATTTGATTTATTATTATTATTATTCTACAAAATACGGTTTGGCACACTATTCCTTCTATGCATAGGGGGTGGAACCGTGGAAGGTGACATTAGCAGAGTAAAAGTATGGGGGCAATAAATGTGTGGTTGTGAGCTTCTTTTTATGCGATGGCCATGAATTAAACACTCGGACAGAAAGGGACTCAACAGTCAGGATTCAACGGTTTTTATCAGAAAGCAGGGGAGGCTGCTGAGACTACTGCCCGTCCTGCCCGCTTTTCCAATCCGGGCAGGAATTATTTCGGGTTTCCCGCCCGCCAACCATGCCGTCTCCGCCTCCATTAACCGTATCTCCGCACGATGGGTCATTATTTATTTTTTGCGACTGTTTAATAAGCTTGACCGAAGTCTTTTATGTTAAATTTATATTTGCTTGTGTTGAGTTATAATTTATTCGTGAATTTCATTCAAGGAATAAAAGTAGAGACAAGAGGGAGAGACATGTAGAGACGTAAATTGAATTGTTGACTAGTTTTTTTTAGTAAATGATTCTTATTTAGAAAAGAGGGATTATAATTGTTGCCCCTGTGTTAATGAGAGCGTTGTAAAATATTTTAGGTATTATATATATTTATATAGTTATGTGGCTTGGCGGCCCAATCGGTTGGAATTAATTAGTCATGATTAGGCAAGACATGCTCGTTCGTCTTCGTCGAGTCGAGTTTGTGAGTCTGCACATGATGATTTTTCAGTGATGAGACTTGATTCAATAGGCTTAGTTTTGCCGGCTGGCTAACCTAGTTTGATTACTGACTATTGATCTGTTAATAAGGATTTCTGTCAGTAGAGTATAGTAGGCTATCAGGTAGAGGGCAAAACATTGAAATTTGACATGTAGCTTACCCGATAAGGCGATTCGTGTGGTTATGTGGCAGCTAGTTCTCACACCCTGACGAGGAATCTTTTGGGGCGCGTGCTAGATAGCTGGTCGGGTTTTGTGTTTTTCACTTGAGTTGGGTTATGACAAGAGACGGATCAATGCCTCTGCTCAATTTTATAGACTTTAGTCTTTGGTTTAGATGACCTTCGCTTGACCGGCCTTCAACGACGGCTTCAGGGGTTGCACTTGGTCAATTGTCTTTCAATATTTTGCTAATAAATGCTTTGCTATCTAATGTTGGACCCTTAGTTATTCGCCGACGGACCTTTTGTTTTCCACCCGTGGTGGCGCTCCTTAACTTAAGTAATGCTCTGTATTTTTTAACCATTAAATTTTCTCGAACAAATGTGCATATGATGTTCATCCAATGAAAATCTCAAATCAGAAAATTGTAGACATGATAAATAAATAATTTGAATGCTAAAAAAATGGAACATACCATTCGTTAGATGCACTTTAAATTTAATATGAATTTTGAACTACTAAATATACTAACTGAATTAAATTTTTAAAAAATGGTATTACTGCTATGATTCATTATGAAGATCACATTATGATTCCATTTCCTAACGGCGAATTAACTAATTTCATAAGGCTCTGTCTTAAATAAGAAATTATATAAAAAAATAACCATATTTCTTAATACAAAATTCGTTGCAGAAAGTGGGTCGCTATGTTTCTCTATCATGAGTATGCAAAATGGGAATACTGCAAAAGGCATGCAGAAGGCAGAAACCCCTCTCAAAGAGGAGTTGGTCGATCGGCATCTTTCTGCAACCGATATCACTCCATGCTTCCTCCTGTTAGAATCAATAAATGTGGAAAAGTAGCCGAAGGTTGGTTATAAATATGCGCTGCGGTTGAGTTATTTCACCTCTCATGCAGCCATTTTTAGCAATTAATATCTTGTAGGTAGGGGAAGGAATTGGAAGAGAGAGCTGGCTTCATGCTTTTCTGTCAGGTTTGTAAGAGGAGGGGAAGAAAAGGATAAAAAGAAAAAAAAGGCTTAGCCTGTCAGACTTCATTCATTCAGAGCGAGAGAGATAGGGAGAGAGAGAATATTTATTTGAGGAGGTAAGAGAGAGAATTATGGGGAAGAAGTTGGATTTTTATGGGCTGTGGTCCTCTGAATATTGATGATGCTGTTTTCCTTTTATAATATTAAGCAATATTAATAATGGTGCGCACCAAGGCATAGCTTGCTTGATCATCTGAATAATAAATGACGGCCAGCAGAGAAAGAGACGAGAGAGAGAGAGAGAGTAAGGTACTGGTCCACTAATGAGCTCTCATGCATCGCTCGCTTTCTTAGAAGGCCCCACGCTTACACATGTTCGTAGCTAGACCTACCACCATCTTTGTTTTAGAGAAAACTTCCTTTTCTCTCTCTAAGTATCTCGGCTAACATGGCCATCAACAAAATAGCTAGGCAGAAGAGGATCAACCGTCGTGTATGAAAACCCTAGGAAGGGCCCAAAGGACCCACTCCATTGAAGAGAAAGGGAGTGGACGGGGGCAAGCCACGCGGCAAAACTATATTTGTGGACAATATCCTTTCCCTTTTTTATACCTAATTTGAACGATATAAAATCTCAAATTAAGGGAAATATTTGAATGCTTTTAGATCTGGATTTCATAGTCTTTATAGTCGGTGGTAAAGTTTTCATACATTAAACTAAAACGAGCCCTCAAATATATTTACTATTACTAAATTTGTAATAATTTCATCATTATCAATCTCTCTCTCTCTTTCTCTCTCACATGTGTGTTTCATGACCGATTGTTAGAGCAGTCTCTCTAAAGGTTGTAAATCCCCTCAATTCAAGGGTTTGAATCTCTTGGTGGCGCATTGCAGCATTAAGCCAGGCGGTAATCAAATAATTTGCACATTGGGTCGCCCTCATACCTAGGGGGTTTGAGCCAAGTAGAGTGGGTTGGGGACCTCACAGTCCAACCAATTCTTTGAACACACACACACAGACACAGACACACACAGAGTGACACAGAGAGAGAGAGAGAGAGAGAGAGAGAGAGATGAAGATAAGGTCTCGGTGGAAAGATTGTCACCTTATATTAGACAGAGAGATGAAGATAAGGTCTCGGTGGAAAGATGATCGCCTTATATTCAATAGGGATCTAAAATTTCAATTAATCTAATTAAAACAATTAAAAGAGTCTAAAAATTCAATTGAATATTGAAATGAAAGGAAAAAAATTAAAAAGTTTAAATTCAGGAGTTTTGATATAGTAAATATTAAAATAAATTTAATATGATTTAAATTATCTAGTAATGTGCAATAATAATTTTTAACAACTCAATGTACAATGCTTTGATGCAAGATATTTTATTATTGAATATTTTATTCTAAATTAAAATTTTAAGACATAATAAATATTTTTTTAATAGGGCAGGGAGATCCATTCAATTAAAATACAAAATAGTACCCAAAAAAAAAAAGAAACTTTGTTAAGGAAAAAGCTGCACTTTGCAATTAAATGATGAACAAAATAATTCAATCAATTCGACATTGAGAATTCATAGCTGTCAGATTCATTGGATTCATGATGTTTAGTTTCAAACTGACAAATTTCGTTCGGAAAAGGCTACAATTTACAATTAAGTTCTTTGATCACTAACGCACTTCATATATTTTTTAAGTTAGGTGTCCATCATCTTTCTAATTAAAGATAAACCCCTTTTAGAAGCATGATTTTCAACCTGCAACGTGCATAAAAACAATTAAATTTGTTTTTCAAATATGAACAAATTAAATGCATTTGACAACGCCGTGCTAAACTCAAATTCTCATGAATCTAAGCGCCGCAAATTATTTTTCACTAAGAGTAGACCATCAAAATAATTCTTACTTATTTTCGTGCGGCAGGTTAATTTAATCCCAGAACTTATAGAAATGTTAAAATAATATCTAGACTCTTTAAATTGGGGTTGAATAGTATTCGTCGAAAACTATTTTGACACTTCTATGAATTCGAGAACTAAATCATCTCACGTAAATAATCAGAAACTATTTTACCAGTTTACTCATTTTACTATAGTAATTCTCAACCAATGAAGCAATATGAATGTAAATGCAGAAGAATTGAGCGTTATGCTTGTAAATCTTCCAAAAAAGAAAATAGTCCTCCATTACCACACCAACCAACATGAACAGAGGAGAGGGCCAAACCCTAATTACCAAAGCACCTATACGTTGTATGGGGCCCATGCAGGTGCCCGTGCTCGTGCCCACTCCTCTGTCCGGTCCTAATTGCGCCCTACTCTGCACGGGTCGCCTTCAAAGTGGCCGCCCTCCCCCATCACCTATATATAAATATATATATATTCATGATCTCTTCTCCATACGTACCATCTCTATCATCTCATACGCAGTACAATATACGATGCAGCTGAAGCTAAGCACCGGATGGTCCCTTGTAAGATAAACCAAATGGCTAATCTCTCTCTCTCTAACACGTGCACCGTACGATGGCTCACAAAAGATGCTAAACGGGCCAGCCATCAGTTGTCGTAGTCCAGCAAGGTCCCCTCTTATCTCGTGGGAACAACGAAATGGCCCATCTCCATCCATCCGAAACGTATCTGTATAGTAGAAAGAGCTTCTTCCTTCTCTGGAGTTTGGATTTCTGCACATCTCAGGACTCGAAAAAAGTCTTATATGCGTGATATAAGGGATAAAAGATTAAAGTGAAGCTCTGGAAGTAATTTGTGTAATTATAAAATTTATCGATCGCGAGTGCATCACGTGCTTTTAGTATTATATAATAACATTTTTTTAATTGTCATTTTGTGCAGTTTTATTGTTCTGCAATTTATTTATGTGCCTTGCTTTCTAGTGTGTGCGTGTGCGCGCCTTTCTCTCTTTCTCTCTCTATATTATGTATCATTTTTTATCTTTATTAAGAAATAAAAATCATATCTTTGCTCTTATTTCCTTGGAAAAAAAATTATAACAACGTAACTTTTGATTTTATATATATATATATATATATATATATATATATATATATATATATATATATATATATATATATATATATATATAATTAAATGAATTTCTGAGTCCCAATCATCCCTAATGCGTCTTTAATTAAATTACCACACTTTACATGTAAGAAATCGAACCCCTGACCAGAGGGGACATACACTGCTGAAACAAATACTCTACCAACTGCTCTCACACACACACACACACACACACACACACACACACATATATAGATAAAAAGAGCAACTCGTGACTCTTTATGCGTTAATTAAAGTAAAAACTAGCAACTCGTGACTTTTTATGCGTTAATTAAAGTAAAAACTACAGAGCTTGATTGAAATTGTTCAAAAGTGTGAATATTAATTTTTATGCGAGCAACAATTTTTTATAAGAAAAATTATTTATTTATGAAGAATTTTAATTCATAATATATTTACCTCATGCATAGTGTTTAAAATGTAATTTCTTATAAAGAAGTCATGATTCGAATAGAACTTAATTGCCATTTGTGCCCCTTTCCCAAAAATAAAAAATAAAAATCGTACTTCTGAAGATATAATTATAAGATTAAAAAGCAGCTGAATTGTCTATATTTGTCTCAGCTTTAAACAATATATATGATCCAGATTTAATGTTTAATTATATATGTAAATAGTATATAATTTTGGAGGGCAGAAAACTACAGAGGACTAAATACAAGTTCTTGTACTCACTGCTTGGCTCAAAGGTCCATGTTAATTAGGTGCAGAATAGAGTAGCCTAATTCATGCTTGATTTCACAGCTAGCTATGCATGTAGTGAATGAGCATAATAAAGTCGAAAGAAAATGACCGAAGAGTAATGATGCAGGGGGCTACAAGTGTTTCTTGTACAGCAGTTCATGTGCTGTATATATTATGCAGTGTTTTATTTGGTAAGATTTTGCAAATTGGATGGAAAGGCAAAATATTCATAGCAGATTTATACATGTTGGGTTTGGCTAAACGTCTCTGGAGCTTAGTGGACATAAAAGTGCTTCTTGGTTCTCTTTTCGAATGGAAATTTGAGAGACTTTTGAACTCTCCGCACTTTAAGGCGATCTTCGTTTGATCTCAAGCTTTCTCTGAACTTATTATTAAAAAGAAAGATTTACAAATAGCCAAAATAAATAAATAAATAAAAGCCCAAATAATAATCCAAAAAAAAAAAGGAAAAAGTATTGTGTCCTCAAGATGTCGGGATTGTACGGTGTTATTTTAACCTCAAATTATTGAACTAAGTTAAAAGACCACTTTTGTAATGTGGTACTACTCACCTACCACATCTCACCTACCGCTCACTCACCGCTCATCTACCGCTCACTTACCTCCCACCTACCACTCTCTTGCTTCTATAAATAGAGAGGGTTTGAGGGTTAGGAGAGCAAGAGAAGAGATCTTAAGCTACTACAAAAGAAGAGATAATAGCTAGAGAGATAGAGAGAAGGAGAGCATCTTGAGGTTTTGTATCGAAGTATCGCTTGAGAGGGAAACCATAGAAGGAAGATGATGACTCATCTCTATGTATAAGTTATGTATTCTCCATTTCTTTTGCCTTGTGAACTATTTGATTGATTCCCTCCCGTGGACGCAGATCCAGTTGGATCGAACCACGTACCCGATCTGTGTTTGCTTGTGTTCTTTGCGTCTCATCTCTATGTCAGGAAGTACATATCTCACAACATACGACGTGGTATGATCGATACTGTCGTTTAAACCACACCTAATATTTTCTCCAAGAAAAAGATTGGTTGTACTATTTCTTTTTTTTTTAATTAGTTATAGCAAGATACAAAATACGTTTAAATGATAAATAGGGTTGAAAATAGCTAGTTTAGTTTTGGACGCAACTGTTTCAGTTTTGACGAATTTAGCTCAAATTGTTCTTTATAATTTTTTCAATATTTTAATACTAGGCAATATGCATTATTGTAGAAATATTACTTATGCTGGCTGCCTAAAATTTTGATACGGTGGAATAATAATTTAATATTTTAGTGTTGCAAGAATATACAACACACATATAGATAATAGAGAAGTTATATGATAAGACATCAAGATTTTTACACAGAAAAATCTAGAACTACATGAAATTGGTGAACTTGTATTAGATGTAACGTTCGGCTTTTTTGACCGAAAGTTAGTGTAGTATTTACAAGATAAAATGATTTGAATTTGTTTGCAGAGAAGTTTGCATTGAAATAAATTCACGCTAACTATTAGGGTTGGATTTATCATCACCTACGCTCCGACACAATCTTTTTTGTCGACCTTGACGTTGACATCTGCCAACACATTATAGTCACTTACTTAATAGTGGCAACCTTTCCGATGGTAAGCCAATGCTAAATAAGTTGTGTAGAAAATTGACAAACACAAATCTGGCGTAAATGTCCTAAAATATTGTTCCCCCTTCGCGCTTCTGTTCATTCCTCCTCTCTACGCTCCGACGACTCTGGTGACAATTTTCTCCACAGAGCAGTCCGGCTTCTCCGACGTGGGCAATCCACATCTATGGCCTCTAGGTATATTTTTCTTCTCCCTTGAACCTCCCCTTCATGAGATTTTGGTTTTTTGATTTCTCCTTTATATAAAAATTGAAATTTCGTTGTTAGATATGGAATGCATAGGAATTGTGTGATTTTTATGTGAAAATTTATGTTTAGGTGTTGGATATGTAATGCATAGAAATTATCTGTTTTTTAATATAATTTGAAATTTAGGTATTTGATATTTAATGTGTATAAATTGTGAGATTTTTATGTGATTTAAGTTTAGGTGTTAGATATATGTTGGCCTAGAGAAACATAAAACTAAATTAATTATTGCTGATATAAGAGTGCTTACTAGGTGGATGAGCCACTTTAGGCTCAGAGACAAAATGTGATACAAATATATCTGTGAAAGGGCTGGTGTTGCCTAATGATAATATTAAAGAGAGTCATTTTAGATGGTTTGGTCACATTAAATGTAGACCAGCTGATAATCCTGTTAGGAGTTTACGTTTTAGATATCTTTGGTCTATTCTTCAAAGTGATGGTGATATAGATGGTGATGTTGTCAGTAGAATTCAAGTTGGATGGTTGACGTGGTGGAATGCATCGTGCCTATTATGTGATAGAAATGTATCTCCTAGGCTTAAAGAAAGTTTTTATAAGATGGTAGTAAGTTTTGCAAAGCTTTATGACGTAAAATGTTGGGTTGTAAAAGTGAAACATAAAATTAAATTAAATGTTGTTGAAATGATAAGCCTCAGGGTGGTTGAGTGTCTTTACACTAAGAGAAAAAAATGAAACAAATATATCAGTGAAAGGATTAGGGTAACTCCAGCGGCACACAAGATTAGAGAGCCACATTAGATAATTTTTTCACATTAAATGTGACCGATCATCTAACAACTCTATTAGGACAGTAGATGTTTTAGGTTTGACTTTTATTTAGAAAGGAAGAGGTAGAAGTAAACCTAAAAAGAGTTGGAAATGTTGTATGAGAAAAATCTTGATCTATTAGAATTAAATGAAAATATTTCCCTTGATAGGACACAACAAAGAAAAAAGATTCATGCAGCTGACCCCACTTAGTGGCAAAAAGGATTTAGGTTTCACTTATAATAAGAAAGGTATAGATAGACCTAAAAAGACTTGGGCTTGTTGTGCAAAATATTGTCTTAATCTGTTAGAATTAAATGAAAATATGATGCTTGATAGGACATCTGATAAAGATTCTTGTAACTGACCCCAATTAGTAGGAGAAAATGCTTTGGTTGTGTTGTTGTTGTACGCAGAAATTGAAGTTTAGTGTTTGATATGTATTGTATAAGAATTGTGTGGTTTGTGTGTAAATATTAAAGTTTAGCTTTTATATGTGTAATACATAAGAATTATGTGGTTTGTTTGTAAAATTTAAACTTTAGGTCTTTGATATGTAATGCATAAGAATTGTGTGTGGTTTTGTATGTAAAGATTGAAGTTTGAGTGCTAGATGTGTGATACATAAATATTAAATGAATATACGACCAATTTCTAAATGTACTAATCTATAAAGCTACATATAAATTACAGATAAATATCTATAATATTTAGTTTTGCTCCTTCGACGAGCTATGATCTTCCACCGTAATATACTTTAAGTAGATTTGAAGAAATGGTCTTCGATGGGACAATACCTCATTACTCGAGTAAGTGAAGGAAGAGCCAACAAACCACGAAGCTCAGATGTTTTATGAAATATTGAATGCGGCTCAAAGGTCATTGTGGGAGGGTTGCAAATCTCATTTTGAGTTATCTGTAGCTTTTAGAAAGTTAAAAATTAAAATAGAGTTTAATAAGCCCCAAGCATGCTTCAATCATTATTGAAGAAGACAATTCTACAGAAAAAAAAATAGTTTCTGAAGAATTACATAGGACAAAAAAGCCAGTCTCCAAGTTAGATTGAAATCAAAGAAAATTGATTATTGTGTAAACAAATGCATGTTATTTTATAAGTCTAGTGTAATAGAGACTCGATTCTAACAGTATCATAAATTCAAATCTCAAAATAAAAATGTAAAGAAGCAGAAGGGAGTTTCATACATGCTTTTTTTCTATCTATTGCATATTCTACGTCTTTAGAGATTATTCGTTTCTATGTGTATTTCATCACATATGATGTGACATCCTAGAAGATCAAGGGAAATCAACTGAATGAGTCACCTTATAGACAGAGAGACATGTAAATGTTTTTATCGCACATTTCTTGAGTTTGCTGCAAAGACACATAATGTGTTGCTTCGCTTGTACTATGATGGCTTCTCATCATACAGCCAGACTTCATCGCCCGCCCTTGTTCACCAGTGATCATTAAACCATACAATCTTCGACTTGAGATGTGCATAACAACTTCAATTTTCTTCTTGACATTGATTTTACCATACTCGAATGGACTTAAAAGTATGATTGATGTATATTTGCACTCATTGGTAGATGAGCTACAAATTCTTTGGAAATAATGTATCACTACAAATGACATTTTCATGAAACATAATTTTCTAATGAAAGCAATTTAATGTGGATAATAAATGATTTTTTTAAATATGAAATATTATTTAGGTGGAGCACGGGAAAGTAAGTTTTTCCATATTGCATGGATTCATTTAAGACATTTACGCTTCAACGTGGCAAAAAAAATTTATTATTTGACTATCATTGTATATTTTTAAATGTTGAACATCCATTTAGGCGAAACAAGAATGTATTTAGAAGAAACAAAGTTAGGAAGTCAGTGTCTCCTCAAATAGTTATCTGGGATGATTTTTTCAAATTGTAAATGACATTTCAATGATTATTGATTGCCCTAAACTTACTTTGCATCATTCACAAGGCTTTTGCATTACTCATAGTTGGACAAAAAAAGTTCAGTTTTTTGTATTTGCCTTACTTGAATGTTAATATCATCAAAGACAATCTTGATATGATGCACATAAAAATATTTTTTTGATAATATCTTTAACACTATGATGGATGTTAAAGGTAAATGTAAGGATAATGTGAATTTCAAAAAACAAAAAATTGAAAGAGATTTGCAAAATATGGAAGTTAGAGGTATAAGAAACGGTTACAGGAAAGCTTATAAAGCCTAAAGCAAAATGTTATCTTACTTTGGTGCAACGAAGATCAATTTGTGAGTGGCTCCAATCAATAATATTTTCTAACATATATGCTTTAAATTTGAGCCATTTAGTTGATGTGGGAGCAAGAAAGTTCTTTGGAATGAAAAGTAAAGATTATCATATTATTTTTACAAAATATGATGCAAACAAGATTTAGTTGCTTGCCGAAAAAAATACTTAATCCATTGATTAAAATTAATATGTTATTCAAAGACTTATGTGAAACTCATTTAAAATCTGATGGTGTACGGCTGTTAGGTGCAAACATTCCACTAATAGTGTCTAAGCTTGAAAAAATACTCTTTCCTAATTTTTTTGACTCAATAAAGTAATTATCGGTACTGTTATACGAGACATTAATTTGCGGTCCTGTTAATTATTGCTGGTTGTATCCGTTTGATAGGTAATAACCCATGCACTGGTGGTTGCTCCTTAAATGAAATTATTAAAATGTGAGGCATTGCGAGGAAACGACGACTTTTTGCTTCTACTATCTTGGGTAGAAAGAGCCCATGAAAGAGTCATTAGGTGTGTGCCTCCCTCAACAATTTATATTTTCTAGGCGCCAAGTGAAACATCTGGGAGGTACACATCACATTATTTTAACAATTATGAACTTTGAGTAGCGACCCTTTATGTTTTTCTCGATTGTGATGAAATTCAACTATATAGTGAGTTAGACATCTTTGAATTAAAAATTGTTAATCTTTTTTACATCAAATATTATGATCACCTAATCCATAAAATTTTCAATGTGTGAACAACTTATTCATA
>NEWO01000040.1:1396588-1431856 GCA_003013225.1 Phalaenopsis aphrodite | reverse complement strand
ACCATATTTCGTCGGTTATTTACAAACCCATCATTTGGTGGGGCATTGACCAACAAGCTTTTTTAGTAACTGATGGCTAATGCCATCAGTACTAATTTTAATAACCTATGGATTTGAAGCTGTGTGTAAGCCATCAGAAAGAATCATTTTTTACCGCTGAAATTCAGTTCGCCCCTGAACTTGCCCTAATCCTTTGATCCCTCTCGATCTCTCCCTCTCCCTAGTGCCCTATTCCTCCCCTACCCTCTCCTGATGACTCCAGTGTCCCGACAACTACAGCTCCGGTGACCCCAATTCCAATGACTCCAGCTTCGGCGACTCACTCTTTCCCGCCCTTGAAGGTATGGTTGGATACTCTTAATAGACATTTACATGAGGATGTATCTTGGTTGATGATTTTTATCATTAATATCCTTCTTGTGGATATATTTAAGGTGCAAACGCCGTAGATATCTCAAATCTAGTGTTCTAGGTAATTGTAATGTAGAAGGGGGATGTTATTAGTAGAATTCAATTTGGTTGATTGAAGTGGAGGAATGCTTCAGGTCTATTGTAAGATAGAGAAGCAACTCTTAGACTAAAATAAAAATTTAATAAGATGGTGATGAGACATACAATGCTCTGTGACACAAAATGTTGGCCCTTAAAAGAGAAGCATAAGACTAAGTTAAATGTTGTAAGATGAGAATGCTTAGGTGGATGAGCAGAAATATACTTAGAGATAAGATGCAAAATGAGTATATCTGTGAAAGGGTCAGTGTAGCTCCTATGGCAGACAAAATTAGAGAGAATCACCTTAGATTGTTTGTTCACATTAAACGTTGACCATCTGATGATCCACTTAGGAGAGTAGATGTTTTAGGTTCATTTCAGGTTAAGAAAGGCAGAGGTAGACCTAGAAAGATTTGGGCATATTGTATAAAAAAGGATCTTACTTTATTAAAACTAAATGAAAATATGACACTCAGAGCATGTAATGGAAATAGAGGATTCAAGCAGCCGACCCCATCCAGTGGGATAAAGGCTTTTTGTTGGTGGTGGTGAGATATGCAATGCTCTATGGTACAAAATGTTAGCCTTTAAAAGAGAAGAACTGCTTGCCTTGGCTTCTCTAAGAGAGAGAAATTGAATCCCTCAAGAAATCTTCTTGGAAGCTCCTTAAATCCTCTTCTTACTCCAACTTCTCCTCCTCTGTAAATGGCAGCCGATTGTTGCAAATGAGCCTCTTCCTCTTGGTTATTTAGCCATAGGGAGTTTATCTAAGGCTTCAAGGCTGACTTCCCAATTTGGAATGGGCCTAAAATATCTTTTTTGCCTTATTTTAGTGAAGAACAGGAAAAAGAGGAAGGATCAGCCATCCTTGCTGCCTTGTTGGTGAGAATCCAGAGACTAGAGGGGCAAAATTCACCAACTAGTACCACCAACATAGTCACACCACATTCAGGTGTGGTCACAACTCTGTTCAAAATGTCATAGATGGAGGCCGACATGACCACATCCAATGCCCCACATAACCACACCCAAGGCTTGACGTAATTACGTTGTGCACTCTATTTGGAGAGTGTGGACATGCCACTTGTGAGCGTGGTCACATAGGTCGACGAACTTGGACACCTGCTAAAATTTGGGTGTGGTTACACCCAAATTGTTGCATAATTATACCATAGCCTCTATTTGTCCAACGTGGCCACACCACTTTCATGCATGGTCATCTCGACCACAACCCTTTTGGGTTTTGTGAAGTGATCTTGGTGTGGCCATGCCCGTTTTAGGCATTGACTAGGTGTGGTCACGTCGGACCCCCAAAAAATTAGGCTTCTGGAGAAGCTCGCTAAGGGGGGTTTTTGTGTGTCATGGGATCTTTAGGGCAATGAATGTGAGCAGATCATTATCCTTGGACCTCCGTAGGAACCATAAATGCATCTCAAAAGAGTTGGAGAGGCCAAAATGCTTGTGCATCATCAAGCAGAGCATTTCTAACATAAAATCTATCTATCCAGGCCTTGGACTTAAGGTTGGAACATGTTGCCAGGTACTCCACTTGAAGATCTGCGCCACGGTAGTTCTCATATCAGTAGGATACAACCCTATGTAAAAGGAACAAATATTAACCTGAAAGAAATCGTAAGCAATGTTGGCTTGACCATGATCGACTTGGGGCTGATAGTGTATACCTCATTTACAGTGTCGTGCACTCAATAAGGATGTCCTGTGTATAGCGCATCAGAAATGGATGAGAATAAAATGAGCATCAAATATTGAGGGAAACAGGCTTGCTGACTCATGATATCATTACGAAACAAAATTTCAACTGAAAGCTGCTATTTTGTAGATCATTAGTGTTTTCCCGGTTTATAGGATGCTATCTAATTGGAGAACATCCAAAAAATTGGTTGTAATTACTACATGGATATGTTCAAGGCATTCACTTTAAAGCATGTAGAAAAATAAAGTCCTCTTAAACCTAGTTTAATGAACATTGAAACTTTTTTAGCCCGCGATAACTCAATCAGAAAAAAAATTGATGCATTTTAAAAAATAAAGTTGAAAAATGAAATCCACCCCGAGGATAACTGGGGCCAATTTATGACCAATGAACAATGAAATATCAAAGATCACTGAGAGACCAGAACTGACTTCAAAACATCTTTTTGATTTTAGTGTTACATATAACTAGACGAAACATAGTATTTTCTAGGATCTTTCATGCAGGAGGACTAATTTGATTAGACATATTCTTGATGTTATGCATATTGAGAAGAATTATTTTGGTAATATCTTCAATACTATGATGTATATTAAGGGCTTAATAAAAGATAACATCAAATTAAGATTGGACTTGAAGGAGTATTGCAAGATGAGGGGGTTATAACTTCAAGAGACAAATATGTGTAAACTAATAAATCTCAAAGCTACATATTATCTCACATTTGATTAATGAAGAATAATATTTGAATGGATGCATTCCTTGAAGTTTATTGGTTGACGTGTATCAAACTTGAGTCGTTGTGTTGACTTGAGCATGAGGAAGATATTCAATCTGAAGAGTCACGACTGCCATATTTTTTTTCAGTGCTTACTACCACTTCCTTTTGTTGCCTTGCCAGGGTTGTTTTTTATTCCTTTGTTCAAATTCGTTTTTTTTTTCAGGTTTTTTTGGTTGGGACTTTTAATTTTTGCTTCTTTGGGAAACTTTGTTTTGGTTTTTCTTTTTTTTTTTTGCAGGTTTGGTTGTTTTTTTTTTTTTTTTTTTTTTTGATTTTTTGGGGCTTCCTCACACATCTATGTTATGAGGTTATACTGATGGGTCTAGTGCAGTATAGATTGATGCATTCCATTAAGAGGTATTTCTTCTTGTTGTGTAGAGTCAAACACTGCATTTTATTTTAGACTAATATATTAACATATTTATTAAAAAAGCTATCTCCATCTTCCAGATTTTTAAATAAAATATAAAAACTGTTAAAACTAAAGCATATCCAAAGGGCTCAATATCTGAGGCATACTTCCTGCATGTGATAATTACTTTCTGTTCATACTGTTTCAAGCAAGTACAATAAATACATCAATCTGTTGGTAACATTCCTTCAAAAACAAAAGTATCTATATTTCAAATATTAGGAGAACCATCATGGAGGCATAGCATGCCACCTCAACAATAAAGAACTTTGTGTAACTGCATTATAAATTTTATTGAACTAGAACGAAGTGCAGTCGTTTATAGAGTAAGATTTATTAATAATACATTTTCTCAGTTTTTATTCATAATGTTATACTAATTAACTTCAAAATATAAGTAGAAATGATGTGTTTTGGTTATTTAACAGTTTGAACATAAGATATGACTCTCTAATAAGCAAGAAGATTGAAGAAGAATTTCTAGCATGGTTCGATCTATATGTACGTTGAAGTAACTTTTTAATTCACCGGTACGTAATATAATTTTCATGTTTAAAATAAAACTAATTATACTTTGAACCTTATTATAGGTTCATATTATAAACAACATAATTATGGATCATAGTTTATTAGATATTGCTTGAGAGCCTAATCACAGCGTCACTAAATGACAAATATTTGTTGTGAAAGATTATATATTTCACACGAATTATTGGTATGAAGGGAAGTAGATGTATAATTGTGGTTTTTGTGTTAGAGGAAACACACACTCAGATAGTGATATTAGTTATTATAACATACTTGAATAAGCTATGCAATTGAAATTTCTTGGTTATATCACACGCAATGTATGTTTGTTCAACAATAAGTGGTTTGATCATATTTCTAATTGAGGAATACAAACACTAAGCTCATATGATACTACTGAAGTTAAAATAAACATAATATATATGAAATTGATTCATTTATTCTAGCACGCCAAGCTAGTCATGTTTTTTATCTTCGATATCAAGGTAGAGCAAGGAATAAACTTGATTGGGCCGTTGTATGAAGAATAAACTAAGGATACAAACTATTATTGAACCCATCCATGAAGAGCAATATATGTTAGATTTTCTTATTCAATCTATTTCAAAAAAAATAAATATTTACCCTAAAGGATACCAATGAGATTTATAAAGAAAGTTTTCAAAATATGAATGACAATAATGATAACATTGAAGAAGAAATTTTAAGTTAACCGTCAACTGGCTTCTGTAATGAAACAAACTAAAAAGTAATATGTATGTTTAGATGATTAGTTTCTTTTTTTTTTGTTTTTTTACTTTTGTTGTCTTTACACGTAGTAATGACATATTTTTGTTTTGATTGTCCAGATTTCAACTTTTATTTTTACACATAGTTACTTCATGCTTCCTGTTTTGATCATGCACTTTCCTGCTTTTACTTGTGATACTTATATTATACCAATTCCCCCATAGTATGATGCCAAGTTTTAAAAATTTATGTTTCTTGAAAGAGAGCATACAAAATAATATTCAAGAAGTTATATCATTTGCACTAGAAACTCATGTGATTTAACAACTCATTAGTGAAGCATTTTCTTTATGGATGCAATCTATTACGCATCGATGATCTTAAATTTCCGATATCCATTACTATCCTATAGATTTAAGAACATGAATATACAACACATCAGTTAAGTAGATCTTTTCATACATAGGTATATAAATAATGATTAGAATTGACATCTTTGATATATAGATAAATACATACGTAACACCCAACCTTAACATATCACACAAAAAGTATCGCCATTTTAACTTTTTAAAAGTTAAATTAGTACACCTTCTCATACATAACTAATTAATGTGGTATGTAAGAAATACTAAAGTTTAGGTGTAAATTTCCCAAGCATATTTGTGAGTTGGTTTGTTCTCACTTTGATAAGTTGCTCTTAAGTTTCCCGAGCGAGGTAACAAGCCAATCTCAAGCCAGACTCGACTCACCTAGATAGAATGATAGAGATTTTGGTGCTCCACTTATCCTTTAGTAGATGTGATGTATTTGAATATCACAAAATATCCTACAAGGTATGATGTGATAGAGGTAATAAAAACCGTCTTCATTTAAAAGAGATCATAGTAAATACTAAAACTCAAAGTTAGTATTTACTTTGTTACTCTCCAATTACTTGCAATGATTTCTTGTGTTGGCAGTAAATATTCATTGATATCAAATCCATGCCAATAATTAGGAGTGTAAATGAGTCGAGTCGGGTTCGAGCCACTCTAAACTTGAGCTTAATCTTGATTAATTAATCGAGTTTGAGCTTGAGCTCAAGCTTACTTTTATGAGTTTGAGCTGGGTCATACACTACTTCTTTATTACTAAAAATCAATTATAATAGAAGTTCCATTTTCCCAAACCTATCTTTCCCTTTCTCTCAATTAATTAACTTGACCCATGTCATAATTCTTTTATGAACCATGGGTTAAATAACAATATCATTAGATTTGTATTATCGAGATAATTAATTTAATTATAATTTACTAAAATCAAAGCTCAGATATTCTTGGAAGCTTTCATTCAAAATTCATTAAAATTCGTGCCCCTTCGCGCTGATTTCTGGTAATATATCATTAACATTTTTTATTAATTATGTACCGGATCTGATTTGAAACAATAGACGGTTTAATCAACTCTCACATATTAGATGCATGTGACGCCCAACTTAATATTTATTTATTTATTTGTCCTCATTATAAGCAGATTACTTAGGCCTAATGACATTAACTAATTACATAATTAAATAATTAAAAGTATAGTTATGGTATTTGATTAGTCCCTGTCAGGGGGAGGGTGTTTCAGGTGTTAGGGCGGGGATTAAAATTCTTACTTAAAAAAAGTGGGCCCCGACGAAATAAAAAGACATCCAGAACGCGACAACTCCTCCATCTCCGCGCCTTCTGGCTTCCATGCGGTGCGCGTTTTTAAAAATATTGATAAAATAAAAATCTTAATTAGCTATAAAAAGTACTCTTCAGGGACTTAATTATTGGTTTTTTAATAAATATAATTGCGGGCAGAGCGACTGGGCCGGTAAGCGAGAAATAAGCGTGAGAAGAGAAGAATCTCCTGTTTCGATGGCATCAACGGTCAGCTCCCGAGCTCTGGGATCTGACGGCCGACGCCCGGCGCAATGGCTGGGCGGGTCATCGGGTCCACAAAAGAGAAAAAAATTAAAAATAAAATAAAATATCAAATTGACACCTACTATTTATATGAGACTCTTTTAATCCTAAAATTTATAGGGATATTAATATAATATCTAGACTCTTTAAATTGATAATGTATTAGTAGACATAATATTAGAGCTTAATTAAAATAAAATAAAGTGTCAAAATAGTTAACTGACTATTTATATGAGATCATTGTAGCCCCGAAATGTATAGAAGTATTAAATGAATTCCTAAATTATTTAATATGGGATCTAATAATCCTCCATAAGAACTATTTCAACCCAATTTAAAGAGTCTGACATTCTAAATATATTTTAGTAATAAAATGACCCATGAAAATAGAGAGGGGACTGTTTTAACACTTTACTTATTTTAAAATAATCGAGAATTTGAGACTTCAATAAACTGTGGGATGAAACACCCCCTGTAAATTGTCTGGAATTATTAACAAGCATATCGCTAACTTTTCTATAAACTTCCATATCTAACACCTAAATTCAAATATTGCACATAAAAAAAAAATATATTATTTTATCTTGAATTTGGGTTAATTGTAAATACATAAAAATTTTGGTGGGATGTATGTAACTAAATCTTCCTTGAATTTTTTTTTATTATATAGTTTAAAAAGAAACACCATTATCTTCTTTTTTTACTAAATTTTACGACATTAAATTTTTGATTTAGTGTAATACATTTATGCAACCTTGTTATAATACCTCTCAGATCGAGGGTTAGAATCCTCTCATGTGCTACATGAATTATTAGACACATTAAGAGTGTTTGAAGACTCGTATAATAGGCTCATATCCTTTTATTTTTAAAATAGTACTTAGTTTATTGTAGGTCTTCAGGGTAGGGATTGGAACAGAATGTACGGCAGTATTCTATATTTTCTTATGTACAGCACAATATAAAAATAATAATTCAATTTTGATACGCTTAAGCTGTACGAATGCGTTTAAAATAAATTGATAAGTGTTACCTTAAAATGCGAAATAGATACAAATTTAATATTCTGTCCGGTGCAGAAATTTCAGTTTATTTTAATTAGTTTCGTTAATCACAACGGATTCCATCTTCCCGCCACTTGTTTGTAATATAAACCCACGCCGCGGCCATGCTGACGTCGGCGTGACCTGAGCTTAATTATAGTGGCACCTAAGATAATAATGCTCCGGTGATTAGACAACTGGGTGGGCCTAACGGTTATTAAGGGCTAATCTACAGCCTAATCAACGGGGCATATTAAATTAACAGCTTTTAAGTACGAAAGTTAGTAGCAAATCACTTTTTAGTATCCCATGTGGGTTTTCCTCGGCGGAATTAATATAATAGGAGAGGGTGGATGCTAATTAATCTCAGATTAAAGGAGTCGAGCCATGATGGAGTCAGGGGATTAAGGGTTTAATGATTTAATTAAGGGATGGGGGGCGACGTGGCCGACTTGAGGCCTGATGCTGGGGGGTTTAGGAAACTTGGGTTTGTATTTATATGGAGGAGGAGAAATCAGTCCAGGGTGGCGTTGGGATTTTATTAATGACAAATAGCTGGGGATTAGGTATGGTACTTTTTGGCGAATGTGAGCTCAGTAGTTGAATTAGTCTCCAGGAATGGATTGGCTCTGTTGGTTTTAACTATGGTTAGTTTTGATTAAAATAATGGGCTGATTTAACTCGTGGTCCAGATAAAACTATGAAGTGGGTTAAGTTAAGCAATTGAGCCAAAGGGAATGATAGGTTTGGGGAAACGGAACTTCAATTGTAATTGGTTTTTAGTGGATTTCAATTGTATAACCAGCTTAATATGAATTGGATGAAGCTAGACTGACATTGGGCAAATATTCACCACTTCGGCTTGAAAAGTCAATTTTTAGAAAGAATATTTAAGAATGTGGTTGAGAAACGAGCTTTCTAATGTTGAAATGGAAAACCTAAAGTTGCTCTGAATGAGACAATTGTTGCGGCATTGGTGTAGGCCATGACTTCATTTTTGATAATGGCCTCTTCATTGAGTTATATGAAGTTGTGAAAGAATGAGAGAATTTTGGAGTAAATGCAATGAAGGTTGTGTGAATGGATATCATACGACATAAATAAATTTTAAATGGTAATTGTTATCTTTACTTATTTTGGGTTTAAATATACATGTTAGCCCTAGATTTGTTCGTGAATCACACCCAACTCATAGAATGTAAATAAGGAAAGAAAGAAAAGAGCTACATGAGTATAATATTAGTAATATTCCTTTTTCCTAAAAAAAAAAAGAGATCTCATTTACATGCTTTTGTTCATATATTTATAGTAAATAGAAGTTACATTGAAGTAGTAGAAGGTAAGACAAAAGAGGGCCCGCCAACGGAATACCAAGAGACCCACTGAACCGACCAAGTGTCGTCTGAGCCAAAACAATGAAGGCCAAATCTAACTGTGCCACAAAAGATGACCAATTGACCCGAATTCAAACCATTAGGTCAATGAGAAAAAGAGGCATTCTAGCTAACGAACATGGAAAAAGCTAACTTGAAGGAGGATCTAGCTCCTCGAAACCTTCAATCATTCTAAAGGTATCCAAAAGCCAAACGAACCAGTTATGCCGCCCCAAAATCAATCGAGCTCATCGAACCGATGATGCTTACTAAACCCAACTGATCGAACTAACTCTTCCAAGGTGAAGCCATAAAAGCTCAGTCAAATGAGCTAGAGACCATCTAGCAGTCACAAGATATGTTTATACCTCTAATATACCTAAAATATCATGTACAACTCCCAACAAAATAAGGGAAGAAATGTAACATTATCATAATGTACTCCTTTCCTAAAAAGAAGGAAATCGTATAATGTACAAATGAGGGTAGATACACCCAATTTCAGCCAAAAAGATCGAGAAGGGTCTACACAATTAAAAAAATTTACTCTTCATCTATTGTCCGCTCTTCTCGGTATCTTTCTCTTTTTTTCTTAAGCTCTAGTCCTTGGGGTTTGATTGACGAACAAATCAAGATTTAACAATCATATATAAAATAAAAATTACAAAAAAATTCAGTTATTGTTTATTGGTTGAGCTAGCCCAAACCCTTGATCTCGGAATGAGAAGGGATACACCAAAATAATATACCGTTTTAAGTACATATTTTATGCTTATTTTTTGTGATATTAAACTTTAAATAATGATATTTTTATGTTTTTGTTGCACATATATCATTTTTAGCATTTGGAGCAAAAATGACAAAAAAGACGAGATTCAGAACAAAAACAACGAATTTTGGGATTCGGACGCATGATGCGCCAGATCGGCGCGTGATGCCCCAGATCGGCATATAATGCGTCGTTTGACAGAGAACTGACACATGATGCACTAGAGACAACATTTTGCAAATTAAGGCAGTTCGATATTGAGTGAATTTTTAAAGGGACATTTGTTCTACACACCCATTGGAGTAATTCAATGCATCTAGAAACTTTAGAAAGTTTTTTTTATGAAGGGATATCTCTTAAATCAAATGTCATATCTTTTAAATTCAAAAAAGTTGACTTTTGGAAGGAAATTTTGAATTCTTTTTCAATGGAGGCAACCCAAAATAAAGAGAAGACTTCATAATGAGGAAAATGATGAGAAAGGGAGAGATAAAGAAAGTTGGCGTGAGAGGCAAGAGAAAAGAAGATGAGATTTTCTTATAGGGTTGTAAGAGGAGAGAAAATGTGAGAGATTTCTTCTTTATTACACTTCTAAGAGAGAATTGAGTGAGATTGTAAAGAGAGAAAGACTTGGAGAGAACTTTTAGGATTTGCTTGGGAAGGATTGTGAGATAAGTTGTGTCTTTTATTTATTTTGTTTTGCAAACTTGTTTTTATATATGAAATTCGTGTTTTGTCATATCCTTCTCATGAATTCCGAGTAGTCTTCTTTATTCTTCTCCCTACTTTAAGATATGATTTTTTGAAGAATTGATTTTATTTTTTACGATTTTAAATGTTAATAATATGTGATGATTTGCACTCTGATCTTCATTTACTTTTTGATCTGGCCAATTGAAATATTAAAACTTGTTGAGAGATATGTTTTGAAAAGGGATATGATTTCTACAACATAGGGAGAATCACATTTGATTGCATAGGAGAGTAGGTCATCCGTGTGATTGAGTGCAAATAAATAGGGAAATATATTTTTTTGGATGCAAAATTGAAGATTTTAAAGTGACAGATTAAAATCTTCAATTTAGTTCAGTTGGTTGGAAACTGATACGAGATTGTTAGCCCTCAGGTGAGGGAGTAGTGAGAGCTCTGGAGCCGATATCCTCCCCAGTTTAGTCATGAAATTAGGGACCAAACTCTGGATTAGTTAATGTTCTTTATAAACTCTGGATTAGTTAATGTTCTTTATAACACTCGAAAGAGGGTAAAGAATATGATACAAAGATTTGAAACAAAGTCACCATCATTTCTAACTCATGATGATAGAAAGATTTTTCTCGAAAAAAAGCTTTTTCAAGTCATTTCTACTCCATGTTTAAAGGACTTATTTCTTGATGTAGGTATTGAATTTATATTCTCCGGGGTGGCTCATTAGTAGATGATGAACGGGTCGATCAATGTCTGATCAGTTTTTCGACTGCCTATCCTCATGCAACTCGGTGGACCATCTTCAGCATAAGGTCCTTAGGGGTGAATGTATTCTTTCAGACATTTTTATTATGTTACTGAGTTGTTCTTTTCTTTATCTCTTCCTACTAAAGAGCCGAATCGACCAATTTTTCCTCCACAAGGTTGGGTGTGAGCATTAAACCTTCATCATTTGCTTCTTTCCATTTAGCTAGGTTTTCTTCATCAAATGTTGAGGTAGTCGCGACCCTCTGGCTATGGTGATTATATTCAAACAATAACATTGATTCTCTTCGTGTGCCGACAACCCCCACTACTTATTTAGGATGTGAGAGACTCACTCTCTGTCATGTGATTTAGCAAGAGCATTGAAGCATCTGGGTGTTCCTATACAAAATAACCATTTTTTGGTGGCCTACTCCTTAGGTTCTTGATAATACAACAAAAATATTTTTATCAAGTGTATTACTAGGTATCCCCTCAGGTTGTAATTAATTATAGGGATACATTCCTCTGTAGACTCTTGACCCCAGAACAAAAATGTTTTCTTTTTTGTGCTTTGGTCACATGGGGCTTATGTAGAGATTCTCTTTGTGGATATTGTGTGTCAAAATACTTTGATTAAATTTTGTTCAGCGTATGCTCTCGACCCATCACACAAGGATTATCCATATATAAGCCTCCCGCTTATTTCTTTTATTATTTGTTTGCCTATATGTTGTCATATATCGTTCTTTTTTATTCCTCTTCTCTTCAAATCATTGATATGATTTGGGAAGAAAATTCATTGTAATAAGAGAATTACAAGATGACAAATAAATACACAAGCGAGTGACTCAGAGTCTTTGAAAAGAACTGAAAAAACAAATCCCTCTATTTCTAGAGAAGGAGATCCCTCTATTTCTAGAGGAGGGGATACAATATGTGAATTTAAATATTTGTCTCTACTTTAATGGGGGGTGATATAAGATATTTCGATATTTTATATATGTTAGCCTTGGCTCGACTATTTTCTAACTCGGTCGGCTGAGCTTGGTAGACATCGATTCGATAAGGCTTCTCGATCCGTTGATCTTATTTGACTTTGGGTATGTAAGACTGCTTTCAGCCAATCAGATGTTGCTTATTGGTTGAGTTAGTCATGATATTGACCTTGATCCTTGAATGAGGAGCTTATGTCGGTAGATTGAGATTAGGCTATCAAACAGAGGGTTAATCACTGTAACCCAATATATAGCACATTCTTTGAAGAGGGGGACATTTAGGATGTTTGGGGTTATGATATTGCAAATTTTTCACCCATGATGAGGAATCTCAAGGGCGTCCATGAGACCGTTGATGATGTCGAACTTTTTCTCTGAGTCGGATTGTGATGATAGTCAGGTTGATACCTTAGCTCGACTCGATTAGCCTTAGTTCTGAATTCAGTGATCTATAATTGAGCGATCTCCAACTCCGTTTCAGGGGGTTACATCTGCTTAAGTATGTGCGTCGTTTGGTAATCCGTCAATGGGCCCTCCTTAGTTGTACTTTCAATCTCATAGATCGTTGGACATCCTCGAGATTTGTACTGATGCATTCCCGATGTACAACATCCTACCAATGTTAATGTTGTTAGAGGATTCGTCTTTTGCCAACCGCAACAACGACAATGCAGCGTACAAAGACATTAAAAACTCCCATCTATCTCCTCCTTTAGCTCGTCCTACCGCACTTACAGGAACACGACAAAACAAGACCTTCGAAACTCCCATATTTATCCTCCTTTTGTCGTGATCCCATCGTTGTTGATGCTCCTACCACAAAGAAAATTGGGGCAAATAAACACCGTTGAAGCTCCATCTTTCTCTTCCCTCCTCCCCAGTTGTGCTTGAAATAATTGAAGAAGACATCCTACCAACATCAAAAATGACAAATTAAAATTATGCAAGATCTCAAATAATGCTTCGCCTCCTCCCATTCAGTAAAAATGACATCTTTAAACCCCACAGTTTCCCAAATTTCGTATTCCCCCATTTTGTTTTAAGTTAGTGTACGAGAATTAGAGAAGTTGAAGCTAAGAGCGGGGTAAAAGGAGGAGAAAGATGGGAGTTTCAGATATCCTTTCGCTGCCTTCCCAACTATTTTGGAATTTCAACGACTTCATCAAAATTGACCAACCGCGAAACTTCATGAACTTGACGGGGCTATGACTTTAGCAGTGAGGTGTTACTTATATATTCATTTCAAGAGTTTAGGTGCCAAGGATATAAATATTTAAGTCTAGCTATGAAATATGTAATTCTAATAATTTTGAGTGCAATGCATTTTTGAATCTCTCTATTTTCAATTATATCAAAAATATTATCTGATTCAGCTGCCCATCACCAGTGAGGCATGTGATCAAATTCGACCGAATGATTTATCATCCATTTCAAATCAATCAGGTGCATTATAGCTTCATGTTCTCGACCTTATTAAAATAAATATTTTCTTACTCCTGCAATTTATTTATTTTTAATTCATTTTATAGAGTGGCCATTGTTTTAGTACTACACCATGCAGCAAATAGTGAAACCAACTATTGCAATCCACATAGAAAAATTGAAAAGTAACTTGCATCATTCCCCAATTAACAAGTGCTGCGTCACAGTACAATAGAAGAACCCCTGCTTCTCATAAATAAATGCAAATAAATAAATAAAATAAAGAAGATTTATTTACATACCACTCAATTCTCATGTATTTACATATCTAACGCCTAAATTTTGATTTTTACATGTCTTTTTGCCTGCACATGAAAGGCGTTTTTCAGATTTAAAAGCAAAAGTGATAGTGATATGAAATATTTTAGTGGTATAAATATAAAAAGTAATGCTTAGGTGCTAGATATGTAAATACATAGGAATTGGGCGTTTTGTTTGTAAATGCTTAAAATAATGATCCTCATTATCTACACGAAATTTTAGGCAGGATATTCAAGCACATGAACAAGGTGAGGAGGGTGGACGTAATTTGCAAATTGTGCATTTACACAAATACTGACAAACCCCTCAATTCTAGTTACGTATTTTCATATCTAAGGCCAATATTCAATTTTTATATTTATACCGCTCAAATTTCACATAAAAAATAGCATTATTTTAACTTTTAAAAATTGAAATATACATTTTCATACATATGAAAGATGACACATATATATAATTTAAGTTTAGACGTCAGATATGTAAATACATAAGAATTGACTCGTATGTATGTAAATCATCCTTCGTAAACAGAAATGTAACAACACCTATAGTTAACTACAACTAACTCTACATGAGAAAATATTCCGTTTGGACGATTGCACGTTAGGAAGAACAACCACGGGGTGTCACGTCACCCACAAATTCGATGTATGATGATATAGGGCGTGCAACGTCCGGACGTAATATTTTCTCAATTGTAAATACTTCATCACCCAATTGAATGGATAAATTTGCCATGCGTCTCATGGAGATTGGCGATGAAGAAGATTGATGTAATTCTACTAGTATTTTTTATATTTTTTTCTTACATGTCAAAAAACATGACATCCATGACTAGCTTACATCGTACCTGTACGTATAAATCGAGGCTTTAGAGTAAGTTTTGCTAAGAAGAAGAACAATCTTTGGCCTTTATCCACGAGAAAGCATTTACATACATGCCACACACTTCTTATATATTTAGATATCTAACACCTGCATTTAGATATTTACATGGATATATATCCCTCAAACTTTTGACCTGGCGCTACTAGTAATTTTTTAAAAGTTAAATAAACCTTTTCATACATAGTTTTACAACACCCGTGTTACAAAATTTAATATAAAATTTTAGGGGTTGGATATATAAATACCTAAGAGTTTAGTGGCATATATGTAAATTAATTTCCCTACATAAAAAAAACATATGGCTAGCATCTAGACAATAGAAATGATCCAAGGATGTCATGAATGGCATGTGGATGTGCATGCGAAGCATTATATCATGGAGTTATGAGGCAATGGTTGGACCACCCAAGTGGTCATGGGCATGGAGAAAGGATAGGCTACTTGCCCAACATTGGGTGAGATCCATCCCTTTTTTTTTAAATTGGAATTTGTCTCCCTCTCCTTAGAATTGTGTGGCTGATATAAATGACTCCATTAATTATGTTTAACTTAAAGCTACTTAATTTTGTTAGCTTTATTTAATTTCATGTCTTGTTTTTTCTCCTCATTTTTCTCCATCATGTAAACAGTGATTTTTAAGATATTTGTCTTCTTTTATTTGACATTATTTGGATGGAAGAATGAAGAAGCAAATGAAAATAATTAATTTACATTAAATTGAAAAGGTAGCTACTTTAAATATTTTATATATAGCATAAAAAAAGATTTACCTTTTAACCTGTGTGGGTTGTGGGCCACCCTTGCTCTCATTTTGCCTTCAAACTCTTATTTTTAAGGGTAATATATTTATTATTCATAATGACTAAATCTTAATATTTGTTTGTATAATACTTTAGTCTCAATCATATTAAAGCATATACACGAAAAAGTTTATTTTAACTTTAAAAATAATTAATAATATTAAAATTTTTTTATGTGATTTAATGATTTAAGGTATGTGGTATGTACAAAATGTCTCAAATCACACCGAAGTAATTGCACTGTAAATAAAGACAGAAATATAAAAAAAGATATTTTAGAATACAATATTTATATATTTGATTTTCCCTATTAAGAATAATGCTTTTCTATTTTATAGGAGAAAATTTATCATAAATTATACTATTAGTTTTATGTAGCCGGCTGTAAATGGCCGACTGGAGTTTGTCTGACCAAGCCGAACAGAGCTTGGTCGAGTTCATCAGATTCTTTGGACAATCTCAACCCTTAAATTAGTAAATAAAAATTCTCTCTTACAATATCCAAATCTTCCTTTAATTTTTAAACAATTTTTTTTTTATATTTTTAATGAATTGTTGATTATATGTATCCTCATTGATGCGTGCTAGAAAATTCGCGACGGTAGAGTAATGAATTATCGTCTTATCGTTGCACGAAAATTCAGCACACACTCAGATGAAAATAAATCAAGCTGTAATAAAACCAGAAGTTTTTACGTGAAAAACCCTTAAAAAAGGAAAAACCACGCGGTCTACCCAGTTGTAAAAATCTACTATAAGATGATGATTACAGATACCCCTTGTCCCACAGGCGGGAAAATGTTACTAGCTTTTCACGTTATAACGTCGACTGATTGCGTCTAGTAAGTGGTGGTTGACGGAGGTCAGCGGTGATCGGCGGCGTTCAACGGTGGTCGACGGTCGTTGTTGACGGTCAATGGTGGTCGACGACGATCGACGATGGCGATGATGATCTTGGACTTGAGCTCCTTCTCAAAGCCTTAAGTTCTCTCTTAAGCCTCCTCCCCCTTCATGTGAGGGGTGAGACTCTATTTATAGTGTTTTGAGTGCAAATAATGCAGGAATATGAACCATTTTGATCGAGCGGTTCGGAGAGCTTCCCTTGATTAGATGACGTTTGATGGACATTTGAGTGCCTTAACGATATCAAAATTGAGTAATCTTGGGCTCGTTGGATTCTTCTTTTCGAGATGCTCGATTCGACTATAAACTCGCTAGATTCGACATATGTTTGACCTTTCAAATGCCTCCGAAAATCTTGTAGTAGTGGTTTAATGACTTGATCCGAGCCTGATTTGACTCGGATTGGACTAACATTTATATCATTAGGTCCGTTTTATCGAGCCGATCAGTTTGACTATAATTTTGCTGAAATCGGAGTTCCGGATGACTCGTAATCGAAGTTTGAATGTTCGTGCTCAAAATATTGCATCGAGATTCGTGCTGGATTATGATAATTTTTTTGGTGGCATATCACTCATAAAATTCAAGCCATGTTTTCTGAAAGGAATTTAAAATAATATCCGTTCGATGTTACAGCTCAAATCTGTAACACTCCTGGATTAATAAATAAACTCAAAATTTATAGGGAGCACCCTACAAAATGTGAGCTCGATTTGTAAACCGAGAATCCCAAAAAGGCCGAGTCAATGCAACGTCCAAGTCTTCAGATTTAAATCTTCAAACAAAAGCAAAAGGTTTTTATATAATTAAAAATACATTATAGTTAACTCTTAATTGAAACCATTAATATATAAGAGCTTTTTTTTTTAAAAATAAAATAAAATAAAATATTGTGTTATCAGGTAGAGTAAGAGGTGTGCATTTGGGATTCACATATTCGGGCATTTTATATTCATCGAAAGCTTGTCTGAGCAATATATTTTCCTCATTAGAATGAGAGCAAGAAAGACAGAAATAATGGAGAAGATGATAAATCATTCTCTCCCCCATTAGTTTTAAAAAATCAGATTATATCGTCTGGTCAGACTGCCAAATCATTGTTTAATAGAGTTGTACGGTGAACTTTTTTATTTCTTTTCGTTATTATTTTATTGTATATAAAATTATGTATATTTATGTGCTATGTGAATCAAATATTTTTGTCATTGGCATAAATTATTTGTTAGCTCGTGGTGAAACTTTTGAACTGTCACATGCTGCAATTGGCATTCCGATACATTCTGTATCATTATATTGATCCAATTTCTAGCTTTCGCAGTTTTATATTTTTTACATTGTTCATTTCATTATATAATTACTTTGATATTATTTGTCTTCTTGGTATCCATGTGTTAGGTATGACTCATATATCAGATAAGGAACATATGTTGGAACGAAGCGGAGCTCGCGAGCGTAGCGGAGCGGAAGTATTTGTCCAATTGTGGAGTTTTGTTAAGTGGGCTGGGGGTGTCGGGGCAACGGTTCCGCTATACGGTACAGTATAATTTTTTATTTGCATAAAATACACTGGGGTTATATATATATGTTGTATTTGTAACCCTAAGAGTATGTACTGTTTTCAAGAAATCAAAAAGCCGATGCCGCTCATTGCTCCCTTGGATGTAGGCATATTGCCGAATCTCAGTTAAAACATTGTGTTCTTTCTTGATTGTTATGTTAATTCTTACATTTTTTTGCCCTAATTTTTCAACACCATGTTGCTTTACAACACGCTTTGGATGACTCCCTCTCCTCATCCCAAACCAAGTGAGCTAAAAATTCACTGTTTCTCAATGTTGCAGAACTCACTGCCCCATATTCTCAGAAATCTATGATGGATAATATCAAAATTATAGCCACGGTTACCATATATGTAGAGTTCGCAAATACTGAAGCTCTATAGAGATAATGGATTCGATTTTTTAATTTTTTATTTTGAATGAATCTACCATTTGCCCAACTAAAAAATCATTTGATTCCAATAGACAACATGTATTGAATGTTAATCATAATACCTGAGAGGTCGTAGATCAAAATTTAGTAATAGCCCTTTTCTCCGCTAATTTTTCATCCATTCTTTGATGTGCCCTTAACTTATGGTTTTGTTTGGGATAACTTTCTATCTGCTTTGCATTTCAAATTGCTATCATAGCTCCATTTGTGGAACTGCTATTATATATTGAAATACCGAGTCTCGAATCTTGGCCTCATTTTACTTAAAGAACCAAACTGCCGATCATTCGAGACCCCTTCATCTTCGGTCATCCAAAGTACTTCGATCTCGTTGGAAGTGATGCTTGATTTATAAAAAATGCATTCGACTATTCCTAAGGCAATCTGTTGATCAAGAAATAAAGGACTCATATCAGATCACCGACATGAAGTTGTCCCCCTAGTTAGACATCTTGTCCTTATTAAAATTCTCTCTTACATCAGGGTGAGTGGAAGAATTCTTTTTATGGGTAAGAAAGGCCCAAAGCATGGGGGAGTCCCTCTCCCTTGCTGGGACCTTTTTCCCTTTTTCTTTTTTTTTTCCCACTGGATACAAGAGAATTTTAAGATCTTTCATCGGATTGTGTGATATCATGAATAGTTCATGATCCTGCGTCCCAAAAAAAGATTTAATAGCTATTTTGCTATTTTTTGAAAATTTAGGTAGTGAGAAGCTATTTTGCTATTTTCTAAAAATTTATGTTTATATTTGATTTTTGTTAACAAAGATAGATGTAGACCAAAAAATATTTACGCATATTGAATAAAAATAGATTTATGCATATTGAATAAAAAATAATATTAATTTATTGAATTAAATAAAAATATGACACTCAATATTGAATCTAAATTTATTTTTTAGATACTTCTAATATAAATTGTGATCTTAAATATAGAACAAGTTGTGTTAAGTGTTTAATTATCATACACATTACAAAGAAATTTTGAGTTATAGATCTCATTGTGTTGGTTTTCATCACAACTAATTAGTTAACTAAAATGAATTAAAATAGTTTGAAACCTAAATCTATTGAAGTGACATCATAAAAATTCAATTTTATTTAAATAATTTAATATTGCATTAAAAACAATTTCAATTCATCAATTTCAATAGCAACTTCATTAACATCATTCACTAAACTATATTCAAGATAAATCAAAAAATAAAAATAATTTCTTCAACAAAATTCATTTTTAAAATCTAATATGTTTTTAAATAGTTTATTTATGTATTTTAAATAAAATAATGTAAAATATTTGCAACATAAGCCCCATTAATTTGGTATTTATTGAGCTTTTGTCAGCTAGAGATTAGGCATCACCTCCAACCAACTTAGGTTATTCTAAAGCGCAAAGAATAGAGAGGGAATATGCCCCTAAAAAATTAATAAAATAAATACAGTGTATGGGGGATACTATGCTTCTTCCGTCACATTGCAACAAATCAGTAACTCCAATGACAAATCTCATGTTCCTCCTTTCTCCACAGCAACACCCTTTTGGCGGCCTCATCCCAGCCTCTATATATAAATACCCATATCATGAACAGGACAAGGTCACATGAACCGAACCAGAACATTCATGGGCCCGCCCACCCCTCCCCACCCCCCTCCCCCTCTCCCATTCTATTCGTCTGTTATAAAGCTATAGTTCTCACCCCCCCCTCCCTCTCTCTCTCTCTCTCTCTCTCTCTCTCTCTCTCTCTCTCTCTTCCCATCTCCTCTGCACCTCTCTTCTTATGAACTAAATTCACCTCTGCTCTGAATCCCCTCCCCTTTGCTCTACGGGGAAGCTTCTTTGGTTGGCAGTGGAGGCCAGGAGTGACGTCCTAAGTTGAATCATCCACCCCCACTCGTCAAAGCAAAATCAACAGGCTAATTCTCCTGCCGAGTCCCAGAATTTCCAAGTCTTCCTTCTGCATCACAGATCTAAGCATATATGGAGCTCACCCAAGGAAAAAAAGACAGCAGCAAGTGCTTCGGGGAAGAGGAAGAAGAGGAGCATCAGTTCCTCCCCCCCGTCTCCTCCACTTCCCACTCCCCCTCCTCCTCCGCCTTCCTTCTCCACTGGACCGACGTCCCCGAACCATCCCCTTCCTCCACGACCGAACCGGCTCCAACGGTCGAAAAGGAGCATATGTTCGAGAAAGTCGTCACACCAAGCGACGTCGGTAAACTTAACCGTCTCGTTATACCGAAACAGCACGCCGAAAAATACTTCCCTCTAGACTCTTCTACCCAAGACAAGGGCCTTCTCCTCAACTTTGAAGATCGAAACGGCAAGCCATGGCGATTCCGCTACTCTTATTGGAACTCTAGTCAAAGCTACGTCATGACCAAGGGCTGGAGCCGGTTTGTGAAGGAGAAGCGGCTTGATGCGGGTGACACCGTTTCATTTGGCCGGGGTGTCGGTGAGGCCGCAAGAGATAGACTTTTCATTGATTGGAAAAGGAGGCCCGAACCGCACTTCGACTCCCCCGCATCTCTTCGGATCCCACGCTTCGCTTACCACCCCACATCCTCGCATCACCCTTATCTTCCCTTTCCCCGCTCATCCACCGTCCCTTGGGCTACCAGCCGCTTTTTCGCCCCCACTTTAGCATCCAACTATTTCTACTTCCGTTCTCCTCAGCCCAGCCGTCCAACTCTACCCATGGTGCTCGACTCCTTTCCGGTGGGCCAAGCCAAGCCCTCCGGAACGCCCAAGAGTGTTAGACTTTTTGGCGTTAATCTTGAGCAGCAGCATGAAGGAGGTGATGATATCGACGGCTCGGCAGGGTTGCTTCAGCTTCAACTACGGGCTCCTGATCTGCCCTCGCCTGAGCTACGGCTTGGTGCCGGGGGCGGGGATGCTGTCGTTCGGTCCTCTTCTTCATCTTCATCGTCCCGGGGAGGAAAGGATGGGCTTATCATTAATTCCCCGTCATTGGATCTCGACATGTGACTGGCGCTAGAGGGGATTATTAATTCTTTCTTTTTTCGCTTGCTTGCTTGCTTGCCTGCTTGCCTACTGTTTATTTGCTTTCGAAAAAGCAATAGTGCTGACTATAACTTAATTATGATTTCAAGTTCGAGTATTTGTTGTGGAAGAAATGAATGAATAGAAGAATGTAACTAGTTAGATCAGTTTCTCTTCCATGAATCCCTTGTTTCAATTGTAAATACTGCACTCTTCAATGTGTTATTCTTGACATATTTCTCTTAATTATTCTATAGATTTATTCATTTTATATGTCCGGAATGCTCTGTGTTTCAAGCTGGGGAGATGTGTTTCAGGAATTAATCTAAGGAGAAGAGTACGTAAGATCTTGAAGGAAATTGCTTGCCATGAACAATGCTTGCAGTGGAGAGGTTAGCCATCTATGATTGAACCAGTTAGTTTCTTTGTGTTTTTCTCATCTTCTTTGCTTGGGGTTGTTATATATCCCTGCATGGCTTAGTGTTTCTTATTAATTCTTTTTTATAAAGGAATTCATGCTATATTTGCATAGGTTGCTAGTAGGCTGTAGCTGAACATATAAGAATTAATTGAGATATACATATTCTCTGATTTACGGGGATTTGTGATACGGTAAGCTATTTGACTATTTTTTTACCTTTTGTATGTTTTGGATTTATGCTTACTGTACTATGCTATATATGATGGGGTCTAATTAGTTATGGGAGATGTAGAGCTATCTATATAAGGATCAGGAGGCCATGACATTTTTCTATTAAGGCTGTATGCTTCTGCGCACCTGAAAAGTTCTTAAAAGATATAAAAAAGAATGCGAGCATAATTATCTTAAACAATTAATGCACGCAGAGAAAGTGAAAGGGAAAGGAACAAATGGAGAAAGAGTTAATTCTTCATTGTTAGGAGATAGTTATTTTACTGTAGATAATTAGGCACTTAACTTTTTACAGAAGAAATTCAACTGAACTTGTAGAAGCCTAATTAAGGTTGCATTTTTTTTCTTATTGTAATTGTGTGGCATAAGCCTTAAAGTCTTGTGTTACATACAAGTACATGCCATTAGCATTAATTCATTCAGTAAATGAAGGATAATGTTAATAATTTAGCTGTTGTCTTTTTGCTACTGCATGCCTATTCTTGACTGGAGGAAAAAATTGTGCAGATGTTGCTTAATTTAAAGAATATTAGGTGTGGGATTTTAAAACTAAATGGGTTTTGTAAATATTAATTACAAAAGTTTTAAACGAAGTATAATTCTATTGTTTAAATGAAATTTGACCATCTTATTCCGCTATTTTTATTAAATATTTTGTACATCTATGATTAAGAGTTCGTTAACTAATCATTTTTTTTTCCCAGAAAGACTGGGAGATGGAACCCATTGTTGGGTTTTTATTTCCCCCATGAAGTTGAACTTTGTTTCTGAAGCTCATATAAATCATTTTAAAAATCATTTGGATGCTATATGCTACAAAGTAGATGCTGCCATGATTTCTTCAATTTGATATTTCGATATATTTTTAACTCTTTCACATCATGTCGTAGAATGATTAACTCTACAAGAAAAAATATATTTAAGTCCGGTAAATATATTGATATGTGCAGACGACTGTGTGGATTGCATCACGCTGTATCTAATAGCGGCGTGGTACGATTTATACCTTTGTTTGCACTCTACAAGCCCGAACGATGGCTTAGTATTTTCTTTTGATTATGATATATTCTCATGCAGTTTATGAAGAATTCTGAATATAAGTTGTTCTACTTTGGGTTGCTTTCGTATATGAAGTGCTTCTGCGCAAACAAAATCAACAGATTTTCAATCTCAAATGTGGGATCTAAAGAAGTTCCATGTACGAGATAGCGGTGACCAAAAATCAAATCTTATGACAGCTAGTAAGTTAATTTTTAAGATACGTCGATTTTGACGAAGGACAAGTTCATCATATATTTATATATAAATATATATAATATTAAAAATATGTTGATTTTGCTGGTACGGGAACCAATGCTCATGTTGCAGGAGGGTGGATGTATAATCTGCCCAAAGTTCTCGTTTGCAGCACTTCATGGCATAACATTTTATTAAAACTAAGTTTATTTTTGCACTAGACATTTATGGCAGTCAAATATTGGTGTTGTTATAGATCAATGAAAACATAAAAAATCAAAATTAATAAAAAAAAAATACAATGTACGTTAAGCTATTTTTTCCTTACTGGCTTTACTATAACATTATTGTGCTAGAATGTTATACAAATATAGTTACTGCTAATATCAGTGGTGATTATAATTATGATGTTTCTTATGATGGTTATTTAGGCGGATCAGCTTTAAGAAATTTTCTATTCTGAGGAAAATTTACATACATTCCACATAATTCTTATGTATTTAGATATCTAACAGTTAAAGTTTGATATTTACATTTGTAAGACATTGGTGTCATAAAACTAGGCATGAAAAGTCCTACTTCGCTTGCAGAGATATTTAGTATATATGTAAATGTCCCTCATCATCATTCCCCCACGGTGTTTACATTTATTCTACAAATTTCTTGCATTTTGTCTATTTTTTTGGTTCTTAATTTTTTTTAAATTTTAAATTTTAGCTATTTATCTGATGAGGCCATTTTATTTCAACGAACTTGGTTTTTAATTTTTAATTACTGCATAGGTATGTGTAATATTCCAACCCTCATTGCATTTTTTAAATTTTATTTTATTCTTTAATTCTCTTTTTTCCATAAATTTTCACAATATTGTCAGTTTCAAGTGAAGTTTAAAATTTTTTGCTCTAGAAAAACTGTATTAAGTGTGCTATCTGAGAAAGATCTTCATGAATTAATCGGAGGAATACGATAAAATTTCATTAAACTGTGTACATATGAAAATATATCAGCACGAATTTCAAGACAGATAAACAGTCTAGGAGAATCATGCTAACAATCGGGCATATCTGTTGACGACCGTCTTGGACTGGATGTTGGCAAGAGAGACGTCTTGTCCGAGCGATCACCGAAATGAGTCAGTAGATGTTCTGTAGGACTAGGATCGGCCCTCAAGATGATCGATAGGAGGCTCTCGTTTGGATTAGATATTGACGAATGAAAATTTTTATCAATCGGATCAGTTCCCAGTCTTATTATTAAATACGAATAACTCTGTAATTAATAAAAATTCTCCCTGAAAAATTAATAATGAGGGGGCTAATATATACTTTTGTAATGCTGGGACTTATGCTTATAAATAGAAGTTCATGTCATGAATAAATGACATTCTCTTTATCGTTTCCTCCTGTGCTCACACACACACTCACACGCACTCTCGTAAATTTCTGGCAGAACGTTTTATTCCTTGGATATGTTTTCTGGACACTTTTGGATTCATCAAGCTGTATTACAAAAAAGTTGAATTACATGTTATCACATAATTATCATTTTCTATGCTTAGGCCAGAAGAGCTCTATTTGTTAATACAGGAAGTTCTAAAATACTAAATTATGTTTTCAGTATATGGAGGAATTGATTTACGTATAAGCATCCAGTCCTCTAATATTCTCTTCAATGCTAGAATTCTATTTGGACAAGTAAATGATAATTCATTGCCATGCAGCATTCGTTGATGTATCTATTATTAGAAAAGATTTTAAAAATAATATGCTTTATGAAGTGCTTTAAAAGAGACGTATTCACCGCACGTATTTTTATAGGTTTCAAACTTATAGAAAACGTTTTTTTTTGTCAATTTATTCAGTAAGATTTATTAATTCTGTAAATCCTTCTTCTTGAATTTAGTAAATCCAAATTTAAGCCGAATCAAAGAAGGAATTTGGACTTTAAAGCCGAAAATTCATAAATCAATGACACTTTTTTTTTTTTTTTGGGTTGGATTTCATTTATCCGGTGTTAAATCCTAATAAAAAGATGCTGTCAAACACGCCCTTAAAGTGCTAATTTTTAGTGCATTAAAGAAGTCTCGATGTTTAAGTGATTTTGGTTGATAGCAAAGCTAATCCCATACGTGTGATATTATTGAATCCTGATTTGTTTATGAATCACACTCATGGAATAGAGTATAAGTAAGGAGGTGGAGGAGAGAGAGAGACGAGTGAAAATTAAAATAAAGTATCAATTGTATCTTACCATAAATGATCTCTCTATTTATATGGGAGATCATATAATGCAATGATGCTACCTTTTCCCCTACTTTAAAGGGTTTGTATAAGCTATTTTTGGTGTTTTACAATAAGACCATCACTCAGCTGCTCTTTGGCTCAGTCGGCTGAGCTTGATTGAGTTTCGGTCGGTTGGAGTGGTTCGATCGGCTATACTTGGTCAGTGTTGTTGGTCATATGATCTTGTATAATTGTTGACCTTCGATGATAGAAGAGAGGTCTTCTGGACAATTTTTGATATGATTGAAGCTGTTAATTGACTGATTCTTCCTTCAGGTTGGCTTCTACATATTGGTTTCCTCAGATGACTTGTTATCTTATTTATAACTGAACTGGTCGAACTCGAATCTTTTGGTCATCTTTTTGTCATCATGTGGCTCAGTCAACTTTGAACTCACTGAGTTCGGCTTGAAAGACTACACTTGGTCGCATAAGTGGGCCTCACATTTTCTGTCAACTGGCATTCTCTCGTCGTACACTTTTCCTTTAGACCGTTAGATCTTCTCAGAACAACATTGACATATTTTTTATGTAGATATTTTTGTTCACTTATTCTTTTACTTCTTGAAAGTGACGCGACGATAAATGTAAGATAATTTAATACAAAAACTGATCACATTTATTATTAATCAATGATGTAATAATTGAACTTGCCTGATTTATTCCTAGACACTTAGGGGTGGAACACTCAGGCGACCGATCTGACTTTCTGTCCATCAGCTCATCCCTCTACTGCGTCATAAGACTCATCAACAAAGGGGCCACACAATAAGTTTTCAGTGACTAGCCACTTCCTCAGATGCAAGAAGCTAATGGCACTTTGTTATCGTTAGGGGTTCAAGAACTGTGTTGTGTCACATCATCTGGGTTGGATATAATCTTTGGTATAAGGAATCCTGATCTTACTTGTTAGATTTGATTTTTTTTTGGGTTCCCTCTTCTTTGCATTGTCGTTTGGTGCAATTGACCTGGTTCTGATAGTCCTCGGTGACAACTCACCTCCAAGAAACATTGGTGAAACCTAACCGCGACACCAGCCAAGGGCGGCTGACTTTTGAGCCATGTAATTGATCTATGTCAATCATCCCCATAATCGAGCCTAGAAAAGATCGAGAACTTCTTCACTTGGTTGACTGTAATCTTTCAAGGTGAGAAGATATGCAAGATGATTACTCATGTGGAGAAAGTGGAGAGGATGGAGAAGGAGATGACACTCTTCGCTAGGAACTATCGAATATCCGAGAGAGATCAATCATACTTCAGGTTTAAGTTGAGACAGATCGGGTGAACTAGTCTAAGTTTGGGGGAGAAGTTTTGTTTTAGATGCTGCTTCTACAGGGATATGTCTTGGTCGAAGTGGCGACCTACCCTGTTATAAAGTATTTCCTCTCATTCTATTTTTCAAGTATTTTTTATAATTTGTAATGTCTATTTTCGTAAAAAAATTTATTTATATTTTGATTCATATTCTGATGTGATCTATCTGTTTGCGTGTTTTTGAAATTACTGTAAAATTTCATTTTTATGTCTGTGTGATAGCTCTGTTTCTTACGTTTCCTTGTATATATAAGGGTGAGGGGTTTGATGGTGATGCACTTTTACTCTGTCTTTTCTTCGCTCATTTTTCTCATTCCCTAATTTTTTTCCTTTTATGCTTTGTTTGATGGCTCTGAAGTATTCTCTAAAGGCCTTCACATTGGTCGCCTTAAATGACCGATCGTCGATGACTCAGGAGGAATTAGAGTGGCTGTCGGAGACATGTGTAATCGGTTCCATTGAAGGCACTGTTGGTCTTTCTTGAGTGGGCTGATATGGAGAATTTTGTCGCCTTGCTTTCAGACTCAGGGGAAAGGGAAGAAGAAAATAATGGTGAAAAAGATGGAGGTTCATCGAATGTATGACTTTCCCTCAACTTCATCTGTAACTTGTAAGGAAATGTTAGGAATTTTTTATAAATTTTAAATCTTAAATGAAAGAAAAATTTTAGGTTTATTTTCATCTTACAACGTGCTTTATTTTTTTGTGAGATGTGTGCACCGGAGCATACATATATGAAATTCTATAAATAGATGTGTGGACAGGTTGTTTTTGATTTCTTCACTTCTCTTCATTAGTTCATATCAAAGTAAGCTATTGGAGACTGATGACTTATAGTTACTTGAGTAGGACATTGTGCATGCTCTTCTGGTGCAAAATTCTATTATTAATGGTTTCGATTTGAGAGAAGTTTCAACAGCTACCATAGTTTTTCATTGTGCCCTAAGCTTTGGAGGACGAAGGTGCGGACAAGAAAATTCTAGTGCAGACCAACCCAATCCTTGTGAATAATTTGCCAAAAGATGTTAGTGATTTATGGTTGTCGACATAATCATCTCCTATCCACCGAATGATTCTCTCGAAGGGTGTAGCTGATTTGTTATATGAATTGGTCACCACTCATGGAGAGTTTGGGATAAATAGATAGGCAATCTCATATATTGCCAAAAGATTGGAGTTGGGTGTTGCTTCTGTGTAGGTGAAAGCTAAAGCGTCAGAGATGTGAGACTAGATCATAACTTTGGAGGAAGATGTCTCTATGCTAAAGGACTGTGTTGATGCATTGGAAGAGCAAGCTAGATCTCAGAATGCATCAAGACATGTATGAATCCAAGCTAGTTTGCTCTAGATGTAATAATGATCGAAACATCTTAATGATAATTTGTTTATTTTTGCAGGTACGAGATTTATCCAGGACAAACTCTCCTGATCCAGCTACATTGGCTCAGAAGATATTAGAAAAAAATGCCTTGATCTTTTTTATGATGATTCATAATTGCATGTGTTTTTAATCTTTAATGGCTTATTTTCTATAAGCTTGATTTGATTTATAAAAAGAGGAAAATACTTTTCTTTGTGTGGTTTTCATACCTTTAAATTCATTCTTTTTATTTTAAATACCTGCATCGAGTAGTTTTTATAGTGAGGGGGATTCAATCGACAAATGGGAATCTACATTGGGTTGTTTCACAAAGCTGAAAGGCTAATTGATGAAAAATACCGTTGAATTTAAATGGATGAGTATGATTATAGAGGGTTCATGTTACCACCTGACTCAAGTCATGTACCTCACATGTTTCACTCACTCAGTTAAGTCATTGCCTTGGTCGGGACGCACCTTACACTATGAAAAATACCGTTGAATTTAAGCTCGAGAGGTTCCTGTTCGTTGCTTCTGAATGTCTGGAGGTAACAAGTGAGAGACTGCTCGAAATCAAGTCAACTAATGACAACCTTCCCATTGCCCGTGAACTTCACATTTACATGGTAAATGAGGTGACAACCTTAAGGAGTTGAACAAGGGATGACAAAAAAATGGCATTATCGATGGAAGACAATTCGACTGCTAGGAAGTCTGCCATTTTGATTAAAGTTTATCTTTCTATTCCCAAATGCTCGTGAGGGTGATGCTTTCTAAATCTTCATTTCTCTTGCCAAAGAATACAAAGAATGGGATGACAACCACCATCAGTTAGTCGTTGCCGAGAGGGATGTTCACAGAACTATCGATGCTAATTATGGTGCTACCAATATTGTAATTTTCAATTCAAGAGACGATAACGATAGTGTCATTGTAAAGATTACCCATTGAGGACAAATCTTCATTGGTGAAGGTGATGGGTAGATGTGAACTACACTTAATCATAAAGGAGGTTGTGCATAGTTCTTCTAATCAAAGCTTCTTTAGAATGACTAGACGACATGACACTCCATCACCCACAAAGATGGCATGAACTACGCAAGCGATGTGGATTTAGTGGGCTCAGACCGGGGCATCTGCTATTTCTTCCACTTGAACCTTCCCTTATTATTGGGTTATCTTTCCTGGAGCCACAAAATCCTTAATTTTTTCAACCTTAATCTTCTTTTTAGTCAGGCTTCAGAGGGCCTAGTATTCCTCTATGTCGTACGCATGATCCTGCTGGTAGGTAATGTACTTCTTGGGGTCCCGGAGGTAAACCCAGGCTTTCATCGTGGCACTCCCTTTAAGTAATATTTATTTTGCTTGCCCTTCAATATTTCATGCTTTGAGATTCTCAACATAGTTGTCTTGGGTACTTCATATTTAGGCAATAGGTGCTCATTGTATCAAGTCGTCTGCTAGTCAGGATATTGGGTATGACTCCCTCAGTGGTATGTTCTGTTGGTCACTCTGTGATTTTTGGGCAGTCGAGGATATTCAAAGCGAGGGCATGTGGAAGGACACGAATCATGCCTTCGTCTCCACCCTTCACTGTGGGGGCCATCTTCTGCTGGTGATGGGTGGAGGACTCTACTATGGATGAAATGAGATTGGAGTAATACTCCTCGGTAGATATATGGTTGTTTGCCAGCTCTAAAAACTCAGCCAATGTCTTTAATTGATACAAACTCAACACGTATCGGTAGGGTCTTTTCTTAAACCTTTGAGCTAGAGTGGCATGAGCTACTATGGACTCTAAGTTCTACACTTTCAACTTCTCCTTCTAGAAGTGTGATGAACTAGTGAAGTCTCTTACTCTGCCCCTGTCATATATGTAGGATGGCATGCCCATTTTCTTGAGGCTTCTAGGCACTGGAAAACTGCGTCACAAATAGTCACTTGAATTCAAGGAACAATGTGATTACTCCAGGCGGTAATGCATTGAACCACATGAGGGCCAAATTTTTCAATGTGGTAAAGAAGAGGCGACATTTCAGTGCATCGGTAATCCCTAGCAACACACAGTTAACTCAAATAAGGCTATGAAGTCGATTAGATTTGTCCTCCCCTGTTGGACTGCAATGTCAAGATTTTGAACCTCTATTGAGGCTTGACCTCAGAGATTTGCCGAGAAAACACATTCTCAGGCTGTCAGGATACCTCAATATGCTTGACCCCCTGTCTGTCGATGAGTTTCAACCTATTAATGTACTTGGAGTTGCCTTTTTTTTTTCTAGGTCTTGAAGGACTCATCTGCTGTTGGGTGTCAACCCTTCCTCTTAGGAGACACTGCTCTCTTCTCTGAGTAAGGGCGCTTCGAATGACTTTCAACATTTGAACCTTCAACATCTAGAGTGTCAGTTCACGAACTTTCCGGTGCACTCCATGTCTCTAATGTCTCTATTATGGGTTTCTTCTCCATTGGCTGCTTCTCTTCTAGTTTGTGACATGAGTTGCACTCTCCGCTCCTTTTAGTATGTTAAATTATAATTGTCCTTGAATCACAACCAATAAATAGAAGAGAGAGAGAGAGAGAGAGAGAGAGAGAGAGAGAAGCAAACCGAAGAGTGAACAATAAAATATCGTATCAATTGCGTCTTATTCATAAAATGAACTCCGGATTTATAGGGGAGATGGTACAATATCATGATGTTTTATTTTTACCTACACTATAAAGGGGTTGTACAATGTATTCTTAATACTTTGCATCTATGAGCCTATCGATCGACAATTTTCTGGCTTAGTCGATTGAGTTTGATTTGCTTCGGGTTGACAACACTGGTTCAGTCGGCTAGACTTGCTTGGTGTTGCCTGTAGGCTGACCGACGACTTATATATGCTTAAAATATAAGATAAATATGGACGTAATAAATATTCAATAATTGTAAAGTCACACTTATCAACGCAAGTATATATATCACTCAAGTAATATAGGGCTCTAAGGGAGTCTAAGATATCGATCCCATAGGGAGTAGTTTAGAATTACGAACTAAGATTTTAGAAAAGCAATAATTTAATCACAACAATGAAGTTCAATTTACTTATCTGTCACTAATAGGCAATTGAAATAAATAGGTAGTTTTAATAACAATTAAATAACTAATAATACTGAGAGGGGTTTAATTGTGATATTTAATATATAAGAAAACATATTTCTCCTTGTCAAGAAATCATAGTGAATATATAAAATAAATTAGTTCAATTTATATTGTGCCAAATAAGAGCATACATATTCTTTACCCTTTGGTCCAGACATAAAGAACATTGACTAATCCTACGCTTATTTACTGAATCTGCAGCTAGACTGGGAGGTTACCGGCTATCACTTCGGAGCTCCCACGTTCCCCTCACCTGAGGGCTAACATCTACACTTCAACCCCCAAACGATAAGACCAAATTGGGGATTTTAGTCTGTCACTCTAAAATCTCCAATTCTACGCCCGATAATATTATTTCCATATTTATTTGCACCCAACTTCCAAGGGCTTTGACCTCCCTGAATCTTGGATGTAATCTTCACTTTAGTTGTAAAACTCAANATATATATATATATATATATATATATATATATATATATATATATATATATATATATATATATATATATATATATATATATATTCTATGTTTTCGCCTTTTAAAAAGCTGAAGAAACAGACGTTGATTATGGGTGATCATAATTTTTTCTTAACAAAAATTTATGGATATGGTGGTGTTTAAAACAGAGACGTGTGAAGATCAGAATGATACTAAATTCTCCTTGCGGTAAAAATGCCTTCAAACTTCAGCTTGCCAAACAAACAGAGTGCTAATCCACGAAGCGAAGATGCTCCATACCTCAGCGTGCAAAGCACATCTTTATCTGGGGTTAATTGAACTTACTTTGTGTGTTCGTGTTCCCCTCATTCAAATTTCATTTAATTTGTATCTAGCCTCCATTCGACTATTTTGAAAATTATAAATTCATGAATTGTTTTAGGCTAATCACGCTTATTTGACTGATGTTTGGTTTGAATTAGATATGTTGAATCTTGATGTGTCTGTAAATCATATCCAAAGGGTTGGAGCGGAGAAAATGGGAGAGAGATTTAGAAAGAGAAATGAATAGTAAAATATCTTGACTATTAGTCATTTCTCGTAAAATGATCTCCCTATTTATAGAGGAGAGGGTATAATATATGATAGTATATTTTTGCCCCAGCTTTAATGGAGATTGTACAAAGTATTCTAGATATTTTAGATGTATGGCCCTATGACTCAGTCAACTGGGCTAGCATGACTTTGGCTCGATAAGTCCGATATGATCGACTAGGCTGGTCGATGCAGTCGGTTGCTGGTTTTGATTAGTTTCTGGTTGGTAGAATTGACACGATTGGCTAGAGTTTGTTAATTGATTGTTCTAGTTTGATTATCGATCCTTGATTCCTAGATGAGAAGTTCCTCCCAGTAGAATAAGACTAGGCTTTTGAACCAAGGGCGAATCATCGTATTCCGATAAATAACTCATTCCTTGATGAGGATGTCCTTCAGAATGAGTGTAAGATTATTGCAATGCTATGTCTTGGTCCCTGATAAGGAACCTTAGGGGCACTCGTGAGACAGTGGATGATGGCGAAAAGCTAAATTCTTTCCTTTGGTCAAGTCTATCGAAAGGTAAGTTGATGCCTTCATTTGTTTTTTTAGCGTTGGTGCTTATCTATCTTTCTCTAGTTCGATCAGCTCTGACTCGGATCGTTCTTTTTATCATTCTCCTGACTCGGCTAACCTTCATCCTTTGTCAGAAATTGGGTAAGCAGAGTCTCTTAGTTTTTTGTCGATGGGCCCTCCTATGTCATACTTCCTTTCTTCAGGACTATTGGATCTCTTCAGGATTCATGCTAGCACAGTCTTGATGTACAATATCATATTTAAGTTTTTAAGTAATTTTTAAAAATCAATCATTTATACTTTAACAAACATTCATAATGTGATGGGTAGTTTTGATAGGTCATTTGTGAGTTATGTTAGTTTATGGTATCAGATTATATGATAAGTTATTTGGTTCTATCCTAGCCTATAAATACTCTCTTCTGGAAAAAAATTATGCTTATGCCAAATAACCAAAAACTAGTTTAGTGTTTGCTCACTCTCTTCTTCAATCACATAAAGTTGTAGGCATCCTTAAATTATTGAAAACCTTCACCTTCAATTACTTTGTGTTTAAAGTAAGCTTGAAGTTGGCTACATATCTCTATATTCACTATTTTTTGAAACATTTTGTTAGTCTCTATGATATATTTCTGACAATAGCACTCTTGTTGAGCTTCAAAATGTCGATTTTCGTACAATCTTTACTGTTCAATCAACTACATTTTTATTGTTACTCTTAGAAACCACATTTTATGCACAAGATTCTTACCATCTCTCACACTAGTTTTGATCCACCTCCTTTCCAGTCCCTTGATTCCTTTGAAAGCCATTGAATTCTAAAATCTAGTCAAATTTATTCCCAAGCATCCAAAGATGTTACTCTCACTAGAGCTAGTCAAAACTACTCCCAAGTGTTCAATCCCACTGATCATGAGATACTCTCACTAAAACATGTCAAAACTACTCCCCAGTGCCAAATCCAACTAATCTTGCTATCACTAGTCATAAACTTGTAGAGGTCATCTACTCTTCTATTGTAGATCTCTGATAAATACATTTTAATAACAAATACAAAATGAAAATCAAATTTTATCATTCTAATAACAAATTCTAACTCAAAGTTTACAATTATGAATACATAATTTAAGTAAATATATTCATATGATGGATCACATTATAACTATTATAGGTCATTATTAGCATAAAAAAGTCTAGTTTTGAAGCAGATTGTTTTAATTAATTTTAATTTTCCTTTTCAACATGAGATTCAGTCTAATACTGATCCCGATATTTCTATATGTAAGGATTTATGAAGTTGACACCACTAGTTGAATACTTTAATCCCCTGTAATGGAACTAAAAACTTGATTCCAAACTTGATTCCAAGTAAAATAAGATTTCAATTATAATTGTAGGGATTCTACGTAAGTATACGTATCGTTATCAAGTGATATAAAACTTTTTGATTAAGCCACAAATATCAATCCCATGGAGATCGAGGTTAGTCACTGCGACTTTCAAGAGAAGTTCCAGACTAGAATAACTCGCCCTAGCTTGGAAGGTTGATAAATGTTTGGTTTTGATTATATCCTATAATTGTCACTAAAATTCTACTTCTACTCATAAACTAAAATACTTAGTGAAAATCAGAAAGTGAGGTTTAATGTATTAAAAGTACCCTTCCTCATGTAATGAAATTAATGACATATGTAAAAGTAAAACAAGTAGTGAGAGAGATTGTGACAAATATGAACAATTATATTCTTTACCCTTACTAGAGATGCTATAAAGAACATTGGTTAATCTAAAGTTTGAATAGTTCCGAAGACGGGCTAGGCAGGGAAGATACTAGCTCTCACTCTAGAGTTCCCTCATGTCCGTTCACCTGGAGGCTAACATCTCACACAAAAACCTAAAATAATAGACCAAATTAGGGGGTCTTAGCCTATCACTCTAAAGTCCTCTAATTCTACATCTATTAAAGATTATTTTCCTATTTATTTGCACTCAAATATATGAACTACATTCTCATCAACACAATCTCATGTGATTCTACCACAGTTAATTGAGACAACACCATCAAGAATCTTGCATGTTCTCACAACGGATTTTAACATGCAAGTTGATCAAGTTTACATGTAAATGAAGAACAAAGTAAAATCATCACAATATATTCTCTCTCTACTCAATTCTATATCCTAC
>NEWO01000040.1:1380141-1396348 GCA_003013225.1 Phalaenopsis aphrodite | reverse complement strand
ATCATTAGGTCGTCTTTTCATCTTCCTTGTAGCTCGGTCTACTTTGGCCTTACTAGCTAGGGCTGAATGACTGCACTCGGTCGAATAAATGGGTCTCACATGGTTCTATCAGTGGGCCCTCCCTCATCATATTCTTCTCTTTTGGACTGTTAGATCTCGTCAGAACTAGCGCTGACACATTTACAATGTGCACAATTAAGATGTACAAATATACATTGTAGTTTTTTTGTGCACCCTAAATTAATGAAGCATAATTTATGTTTCTCAAACATTCTCATTTCTCCATATTCATGTAGCTAATTAATATCCTCCAAACATATGCGGAATTATTGGCTTTTCCTTAATTACTACATTTGCTATTTTTACACATTCTATTTATAAGCGCCTTGATATGCTACCGAGCAGAGAGCTTCAGCATTCTGTTTTTTAGCATTTTTCTCATCAAGTAATTTATTAAATTTCATTGAATTAAACTAAATTGCAGAGCGAAGTTTTATTTTCCTGAGATATTAAATGTTAACACTGAATCCCCACTTGGCGCCTCTATATAAAATTTGTATATTTCTATATAAAGTGGAACTTAATACCCTTCAACCTTTTTTCAGTGTTCCGAGGCACTCTGATGTTATTGCTTTGATAGATTCATGAAATCTCTCGAGTGAATTCTACGTAAATGCAAGCATTTCAGGAGCACTTCAACATATATATATTCTACTCATAAACTAAAATACTTAGTGAAAATCAGAAAGTGAGGTTTAATATATTAAAAGTACCCTTCCTCATGTAATGAAATGAATGACATATGTAGAAGTAAAACAAGTAGTGAGAGAGATTATGACAAATATGAGCAATTATATTCTTTACCCTTACTAGAGATGCTATAAAAAACATTGGTTAATCTAAAGTTTGAATAGTTCCGAAAACGGGCTAGGCAGGGAAGATACTAGCTCTCATTCTAGAGTTCCCTCATATCCCTTCACCTGGAGGCTAACATCTCCCACAAAAACCTAAAATAATAGACCAAATTAGGGGGTTTTAGCCTGTCACTCTAAAGTCCTCTAATTCTACACCTATTAAAGATTATTTTCCTATTTATTTGCACTCAAATATATGACTACATTCTCATCAACACAATCTCATGTGATTCTACCATAGTTAATTGAGACAACACCATCACGAATTTTGTATGTTCTCACAACGAATTTTAACATGCAAGTTGATCAAGTTTACATGTAAATGAAGAACAAAGTAAAATCATCACAATATATTCTCTCTCTACTCAATTCTATATCCTACACATGGATAATAATTTATTATAAGAGGGAAGGGAAAAGAAAACTACTCACTACACGTGGAGAAAGAAAAAGAACTTTTCATTGAACAAGACTTTGAAACCATACAAAAACAGTACTAAATTTAAATCAAAATACAATGAAAATACTTATCTCTGATAGAAATCAAACTCTCCTTGTATAACAAAAGTAATCTCCTTACAATCCTCTCCAAGAACAAAGTAAAAAGAAAAGAAGAAGTCTATCACTCTCTCTCTTTCTCTCTCACATTGGCGCCCCAATTGGGGCTCAAGCCCAAGCTTTCTTCTTCTTCTCCAAGTCTTCTTCTCCTCTTCTAATTAATTCAAGAGTTCAAGAGCTCTTTTAAAAATGCTTCCAAGCCTTCTTTTATAATTTCCCAAGAGATACTTAAGTGTCTCTTCAAAACTGTCCAAATTCAATGAATCTACCAAAAGATGCATTAAGTGCCTCTTCAAAACTGCATATAACCGCCCCAAATTCTTCTAAAAAGTCTCTTTTTATCATTTCCAACGAATTCCCCAAGAGATGCATGAAGCACCGCTTCAAAAATCTTCCAAATCTGACGTATATTCTTAAAGATATGTTGAAAACCGTCTCCGGCGCCTAAGCGCCGATTTTTGGGCGCTTAAGCACCCCTCTCTGTCTGGTGGTGCCTAAGCACCATATTTGGGCGCTTAAGCACTGAGTACATGCACTTAACTGTCCGGTTTAGATCCCCTTGGCTTCGGTATGCCCCGGTTCGACCCGATTTGCTCCGGTTTGCTCCGTTTTGGTCCATTTTTGTTCATTTTTCTCCAATCACTTCAAATTCTTGAATTTGATGTACCTACAACCAAAAACACAAAAAAACAAACATTTAAAGTGCAATATCATTATAAAATAAAACATGAAAAATATTACATTTTTAGGCGTATCAGTTATTCAAATAAAAAACTGAGAATTTCATTTCTTAATCCTCTAACTTATTTCTCTAGATGATGCAAGCTATCCTCAATGTCAATTCAACCTTGATTCTAATCCTCAAACCATTCATGTATCTCTCATTGTCTATTGTAGCTAAAAATTCTATTTTAGCTCTTAATTTAGATTGACTAGGTTATGACTTTAGTATAGGAAATCCTATCAGGCTTAATGTGGTCCATAGAAGGAACTCATCATTCAGTCATTCAATTTTAAATAATATCATTTTTATTAATGAGTTTGACCTGAATACACTTTCTAATAGACCCATATATATATATATATATATATATATATATATATATATATATATATATATATATATATATATATATATATATATATATATATGCTTTATTGATTGGCCTTATGCTTCCCTTCTCTCATTAGCTCGGTTAATGTTTATGCATGAGATTAGCCATGAGATATTTAACTTCCCTTATGCGACCAAATTTAACCTATGGTTAAACTAGTAACCCCAATATGTCTCTAGTTTTAGACTTATTAGGTGAATTTCAACTAAGTAATTTAATCATCTAATCAAACCTCTTCTTTAAAATTCAAATCAGTCAACCAAAGATGAATTGAAAGTAGTTAATTAATACAGTAGATTAGACCTCTTTGAACTGTAATAAACTTTTACATAAGTTTATGATATTACTATACCATTTTGATGATTATAAATATTAGTTAGTTGAGCTAACTTTATTGATATATTCTTGTGTTGGTTTGAGTAATAACACTACAAGTACATATTAAAGGACTAAAATTTTAAATGTCAGGTGCACTCAAAGTGGTTCATACAAGATTATGAAAAAACAAGTAACTTAAATAATAAAGTTGCTTCATATACACAATAATTCAAGAAGTTTTTGCAAGTATTAAAGATCAAGCTAGCAAAAAAAAAATAAATCAAATCAAATCAAGACAAAAAATACAAGTATTACAATTTTTTTTCTATTCTGAGTCTTATTTATTGTGGGTTAAAGAAATGTATCATTACATAAAATTTTAAAATATCTATTTAGATGATCAATTATGATATTAAAACATATATATGATCTGGAAATATATAAATAATCTTATGTATTGGTTTTAATCACAAAATAAAAATTTTAAAGATTATGTGTGCATGATTAGAGATTTCTCACCTACCTAACTTTGGTTAAGATGATGTTTATTTTAATATAAGGTACAAGTTCTCTATAAAGGTAAATCATTATAGTTCTACATCCTTAGTCATCTCCTAAAAAACTATTCTTGACTAAAATTGTAGCTTATATCTCTACATTTATTAAAACTTAGTTTTCAATTTGATTTTTTAAAAATTTAATTGAGAAATATCAAATTGGAACAATTCTTTTAATATTCAGAACACATAAAAATAAGGAGTGCTTAGAAATTGAGACACTCAGTAGCACTCAAATCATCCTCTATTGGACTTTACACACTTAAAAATTATTTAAGTTGTTCAATTTATTATGAAGTTAAAAATTATATTCCGATAAGATTGGACTGAAAAAATCAAAGAAGTGAGAAATTTTTATGTAGTAAAAGAAAAAATAATTTGGCTTAAAGCTTAAATCAAGATGAAAACTACTACTACAATAGTATTTCAAACCTAGATCTAGTGCTATGGAATGAACTTATAAAATTCAATTTTCTCTTGGTCTAAAATAATTAGTTCGAGCCAAATGGACTTGCAATCTTATATAGAAAGGACAATCAACTAAACCAACCTAATCACTTTAATACCATAATGTCTCAATAATGAAATGCAAGATATATTAATATGTTATTCCTTATCGGTGGAAATAGAGCTTTTAACTCGTATACTTTCATTTGAGTGTTCATCTTGTTTAAGTTGTAATCAACCACTTCTTTTGATTCAATTTGATTCTTTTAGTTTGAGTTCATATTATTTTTATCCAAACTTATGTTTTTAAACCACATGCCTTGAGCAAACTAACTCAATTAAAGAGGTGTGTAATTAAATTTGCGGGTCAAGTTTAGGCCTAACTAAAAATTGAATCAATTAAAAATTATTAGACTCGAAGGACCTAACTCGACTACTGAATGGGTCTCAATGTTAGCCTAAATCCGACCCACCTTCAACTCGGCTAAGCCAAATCTGACCCGTGTAACCATTTAACATGTGCATAATAAACATTCAAATCAAATCTAAGTTAAATTTAAGTTAGGTTAACGAGTCAAATTTCTATCAATTTTTATTTGGTATATTAATCTTAGCTTGGCAGTTCGACCCAAATCTGACTTAAAAATTAAATCTTGTTATGTATCTTAACCAAGTCCAATATAAAAATTAATCGGTTCAATCTGAATCAAAATTTTCTTAATCAGATTTGAGTCGAATTGGCATAATTGGTTAATTTTTGAAACCCCTTCCTAATTATAAATACGGGCCAGGATGCACAGCCCTGGCAAAACATAATTAGTACATAAAAAAAAAATTTATCCCAAACATTATATAAATCACCATATCGCAATATTGTTAGGAAATTAAAGAAGATATTATTATATCTTTCTATTGAGTAATGAAGAGTTGTGTATTTATACTTTACCTTTTTAGAATAAAAAATTGTCTGTTGAATCGATGCTTTAACTCGAGTAACTTTAGATTTGGGGTTTGGCCAAGTCAAGTTAGTAGGTAGAGAGGGTGTTTTGCAGAGAGAGAAAGAGAAAAGGGGGATGACAGAAGGATCGTTTTTATCCTAGGAGATTAGCCAAAAAGCTTCACTAAAAAAGTAGAACATCCATAAAGGCTTTCCAAATAATATTTAAATGATTAAAAGAAAATTGTTTTAATTATATCTTAAGAGTATAAAGCATGTGGGTCTTGTTATAACTTTTTTTGGGCCTATAGTTTAGGACGGGTTCTTCTACAATTTTTAAAACCTAATAGATTAGTATTACATGTATTGATGACATCTCTTAATGTTAATATGGATACATAAGCAAAAAAAAAATAATTTAATTTTTTTAAATGGTATTTTTTCACCAAGCTAAAATAAAAGATGAAGTGGCATGGATAGCAAGCGATCTTATAATCTGTCTCCATTACTTGGTGTTGTCATAGCTTCAAAGGATCTAATTTGAAGCATTTTGGCAATTTCATTTTTAAATTAGATGAAAATGGGGTCGTTCGTACACTTGGAGGTTTACATATGATGAACCTGTATCTTGATCGAGTATCTTAGTTTATAGCATTATCTTTGGTCTTTACATGTCTATTCAGATTTAAACTTCAGACTCAAGAAGTTAAGATACTAAAAAAATTTATTATTTTGCTTTAAGAATAATATTGTAAATATGGTGTTAGAAGAAAGCTACAAAATAACAAAGCAAGGAAGACCAAGACACCCAAATTAAAAGTATTTCTATTGAGATGGAATATAGGCTAGAGGAAAAACAATATGAAGAAAACTAATATTATAAAATTCAAACTCATGATTTATTTAACTATGATAATTCAAATTGAGATGTAGATTATTATTGAATACTTGCATGTTATATTGCTTAGGATTGATAATGATTATCTCCCTTTATTTATGACTCCTCATCTTAAAATTTATTTATTGAATTATGATGTAATTTTAGAAATATCAATGAGTGAATTTTGTTATATATATATATATATATATATATATATATATATATATATATATATATGTATATATATATATATATATATATATATATATATATATATATATATATGTATGTATGTATATGTATGTATGTATATGTATGTATATATGTATGTATGTATGTATGTATGTTGCAACTCATATACCAATAGAATCATAATTTGTGGTTGTTTATAACAGCTTATGAGATCATTCTGAGCACATGATCATAGATTAACATTAAAATCAATAAGCTCGAAATGATAAATTCATAGGGAATATGAATCCAAAATACATTCATAAAAATAGTATGAAGGTAAATGTACTTCGAATGGCTTCAATTTTCCTATAGAATCCCAAAGTACAATATTTTGCAGGCAAGTTGATGGAGACAAGACTTATTAGACAATAATGACATCAGGAATATCTCATAAATCTTTGCTTTTGCGGTCCCACTGCCTATTCTTATTATGCAAATTGATGAATCGGATTTCAATTTCTTGAATCCTTTTTGCTTGATGAAACTAATTTTTAGCCAATCAATTGAATGTTTCATTAAACCATCTCTTATGCAGATCTATCAAAAGATTCTGCACAAAAGCACAGGGAGACACTTCTTTTGCATGATTATGGGGCATCTAAAATGTCAAGGTAATCAAAATGGTTCTTTCATATAAATAGATTCACATGATTTTTCTTATGATTTAATTGACTAAAATGTCAAAATAGTCTTCAATTATTTATATGGGATCGTACTCACAGAGTTCATAGAATTATCAAAATAGTTCCTGATCATTTTAAAATTGAGTTCTGATAGTCTTCATCAGGAGTATTTTAGCTCCAATTTAAAAAATTCTGGGATTAATTTGTCACTTTTATAAACTCTGTGATTAAAACGACTCCATGTGAATAGTTGGAGGCTATTTTAACACTTTACTCTAATTTAGTTATTAATAAGTCTAATTTGATGAATAATCAAAGTATAACATGATGGCCTTGATGATGCGAAGCAAACCAACAGTTAAAATCATGCACATGTTTGATCGAAAGCTGAAATATATAAAGTGGAATTTGAAGAAAAACACTATATTCTAATGAGAGGAAAACCAATTTTTGTGATTATAATTTTTAAATTTCAAATTTAATTGTAATGCATACACAACTACTATTCGTGGAAAAATTATTACGTCCGGTGAACCGTACTTCTAGTCCATTACTATGATCTAGCCATGTTATCGTACATTTCGCATGGCCAGATCGTCGCTGGTGTTCGGACATGCGAACACTGGGCATGATAATCTTCCTATTCTAGACCTAAAATCACAATAAGAAAATTGCGTCTCCTCTACTACTGAGTTCAAAATAGACCAGCTGAGAGAAGAATTTAATAGTATATCACTCTATATATACCTAAGGCATTAAGGTGACATGAATATCATGATTTATTCAAATCTCAAGCAGTTTGGGCCTTTTTATAAGAATTGAGTGGTATTTATGTAAATCGTCTCTTTTTAAATAAGTAAAATTGTATACTTGTTCGTGTTTTTCAAGCCGGGCATGGGCTTTGCGAATCACAAACATAAACAAGATTGTGACTCCTTTAAATGACCACAAGGAACCTTTTGTTTCTTTGTTTTATTTTATGATTTTATTAATTTTATTTCTAAGAGCTAGGAATGGCATTAATCATACAGAGATTCATATAATAAAATACTATGCAAGCATTAGCGGTTTAAAAGATTCAATAACATGAGGACCATGAGGCGCACTTATCTAATTAAGTGAAACTCTCTTACCAAAAGCCAGTAAGACCAATCCAATCAAACCATAAAACAGATCAAAGCCAATCGAAGGATAAAAAAACGAGTCATTCAGACATAAACGAGGCAAAAAGACTTCCGAGCCAAACGTCTCCTGAGAGCCGATTCAAAAAAGATCCGGTCCCCTAGCATCTCCAGTCATCCCAGAGACACCCAAAAGCCTCTCATCAGGGGACAAAGTTTGGCAACCGAGTTATAATAACCAGCCGCCCATATCAAGTAAACTTAGTCGACCAAACACACTGTTCTTGCCGACCCGAAGCCAATGAAGTTTAGTCGGCCGACCCAGAGAGCAGCCGGTTAATAAGCTCATATATGTGAATTAAATATCAAAAAAATCCGGCACGACCCTCTTTAAAGCAGTGGCAAAAATGTCACATCATCATATTATATTATATCTCATATATATATAAAGAGATCATTTTATGAATGTTGCATGATTGATACGACTCATTATTGTTCAATATTATTCTCTCTCTCACTCACTCACTCTCTCTCTCTCTCTCTCTCTCGCCCCTCTACTCATGCTCTCTTCATAGAGTGTGATTCACAGAGAAATCAAGATTCAACAACACAACTACAACTTAATAGTAGGAGAACCATATTTGACATTTTCTATCTTGAATTTTTAATGCAATATTTGTTCGTAGCTCTTTAATGATGCTTGTGGGAAATATATAAAGAATATCTTCATTTAAAAAAGGTTTTGTTTTGTGTTAAAAATTGACTTCAAATCATAATTATGTAAGTTTTAGTTGTATAAAGTAGTCGTGTTTTTGCGTTTTTATCAAACAAATGTGAGAGCTATAGAGGCAGCCTCTTCGACCAAAGTAGCAGTCCTGCAATCTTTATAGCTTGTGCTTTAGCTTTGTAATTTGTCCATTTCAAACAAATGATATCTCGGCACAGAAAGAGGGACAAGACAGTATAGTTTTCTTTCATGTTGCAATACTAAAGACAAACAATTACGACAATTAGAGTATAAAAATGAAGTCACTCTTTGGAGCATGTGATGCTTAGAAGCTTGTGGCTAAGCTATGATGAACCAAGCGACGACTCAGTTTTATCCTCAACACAAAAAAATGACTTATGAGACTTGAAAAAAAATGAGGTAAGAAAGCTTTCATTCTCATCTATCAAAGCTTTAAAAGATGATGCTATGGAAAAGATCTTAAAATTACAACTAAATTTTTTTATTAAGATCTAACAAAACTTTTATATTTAATTCATGATTACAAACTTTTTTTTGAATTTTTAGAATATAATTGAAGTATAATAATTGACTTTTAGAACTCTTCCTTTTTAACTTTGTCAAGGCATTTCATCCATCAAGCCTATTGAAAAAAAAATTTCACCATGAGGTACACTATTTTTGCTTTATTTTAGATTTCAATTTATCTAATTTATGTAAAATTTACATATTTTTGTTAATTGGAGTTCAAAAAAATTCAGATTTATAAAGATTTTTAATAAATTAACTGAATAGCTTTTGATATATAATAGAATAAACTGTGCTCGTTATATTGACAAATAAAATTAGTTTTACATTTTATTTTAAATATTATATAGCATTTTGTGTATAATAGTGGACATGTTAAATTCAATAAAATTTGTGATAGAATAGAAAAAAAAAATTAAAGTGATGTTGCAGACACTAAATAAAAATGATTTTTTAATTTTGGACTCTCAAACTATGTGTATTAATTTATTTGTTAACTCAGTTTTACATTTGGTATTTTATAAATGGTTTTGAAAAAAACTAAATATAAATGTTTTTTCTAATTTAGGACTCTCAAATTGTATTTATTAATTTATCTCACAAACTCTACCATTTATCATACATACAAATTCGTACAAATTTTGACAATATATTTGATGATGTTGATAAATATTTTAAATATTAATATTTTTATACCTATATATTGCAAAATATATGCACACAAAGGGATAAAAATGTAGGTGGTGGAATGATAGTATTTTATTTGAATTCAAATGGAGTTATTAGAGCTTATGCATATATATGATTATTCATTTGGGATTTGGTATGCTTCAATATAGATATATAAGTAGAAGTAAATGTAAAAGAAGGCCAAAAAATATAAATCTTGGCTTCATTGTAAGTCCATGGAGAAATGAAGAAGATGCATAAAGAGATTAAAAAAAAACCACTAAAGATGACAATGATAAAAATATTGATAACAATGGTACCAAATGGGAATGAGGCCTTGGAAATTGATGAGGTCGGGCTACTGAGTGAGAAAGAGGTACCAATATTAACAACAATAATTATAAAGTAAAGGAGCTTACTAAATGATCAATTAACACTAATTGAAACAATGCGAGAAAGCTTATTTTTATTAACTTCAAGCGATAGTTTAGGTGAACGACTACCATGTTTAAGAGCACGTACAAAAGATCCTTTAGATAAGAATCAAGACAACCTTTGACCTTTTTTTCTTTTTTTATCTTGCTAACTACAAGCTAAAGAACACTAAAGCATAAAAAAAAACCCTAAAACTGACGACCTTGACTTGTTTTATAAAAAATACTCTATTTTCTGACGGTCTAGAGGTAGTTTATGATCTAGGTTATTTGTGATGGTATAGCTACAGGACAAGTCATCACTCATGAATAGTAATATTTTTTTTTTTGATGGCTTTAATCATTACTGATTCATTGAACTGTCGATTATAAACAAATATTAACTGATGGTCATATTCGTTGGTTATCTTCAAACCCGCTATCTAGCGGGGTTTTAATCTATGTATTTTTTTTAATAAGTGACGTGCATTCCCATCAGTAAGATGTTAAGAAAAGACGGATTTAAAGTCTTATATAACTAGTCAGAAATAATCCATTATACCGCTAAAATCTCGACCCTCCCCTTCTTGCCCTAATCATCTCCCTTGCCTACTCCTCTCCCCCTGAGTGCTCTCCTCCCTTAAATCCTCGCATCTCCCTCCACCCACCTCTCTATTTTTTCCAAAACACTGCACTTACCATTGAACCCTGGCGAGACAGTCGCAACAGGAGCTAGATGGGAACACATAGACGGGAACACGGCTTACAGTGACCGGAAAGTCTCATTTTTCTCTTTTGCTTCTCTCCTATTCAAAACAATTGAGGAAGGTAACTTCTCATATTCATTTTCACTTTTATTTGCATTTCTTTGGAGGAATGCATTTAGGTTTCAAGGTTTAGGTACAAGAAAGAGATTTGACCAAATGTTTTTATATTTTAGTTGGATTACGTCATGGATTAGCTTTAAGCCCATATGTTTTTGTTTTTGTTTTTGTTATGGATACTCTTATTAGACATTTACAAAGGGATGTGCCTTGGTGTATGTTTTTTTACAGTGATGTCCTTCTTGTGGATAAAACTACAGGATGAGTTTAAGAAAAAATTAAATTATAGAGGTCGACATTGAAGTTTAAAGGTCTTCGTTTGAGTAGATCTAGAACTGAATACATGAAAAGTAATTTTAATGGTAGTAACTCTAGTGGCGGAGCTGTAACTACGAGTGATCAGATTATTAAAAGGTGTGAATGTTTTAGATATCTCGGGTTTCTNTTTCACTTTTATTTGCATTTCTTTGGAGGAATGCATTTAGGTTTCAAGGTTTAGGTACAAGAAAGAGATTTGACCAAATGTTTTTATATTTTAGTAGGATTACATCATGCATCAGCTTTAAGCCATATGTTTTTGTTTTTGTTATGGATACTCTTATTAGACATTTACAAAGGGATGTGCCTTGGTGTATGTTTTTTGACAGTGATGTCCTTCTTGTGGATAAAACTACAGGATGAGTTTAAGAAAAAATTAAATTATAGAGGTCGACATTGAAGTCTAAAGGCCTTCGTTTGAGTAGATCTAGAACTGAATACATGAAAAGTAATTTTAATGGTAGTAACTCTAGTGGCAGAGCTGTAACTACGAGTGATCAAATTATTAAAAGGTGTGAACGTTTTAGATATCTCAGGTTTCTTGTTCAAAGCAATGGTGATGGAGAAGTGATTAGTAGATTTCAAGTTGGTTGGTTGAAGTGGAAGAATGCATGTGAGAGAAAATATTGCTTAGACTTAAAAGAGGATTTAATAACACGGTGGTGAGATCCTCAATGTGTTATGGTGCAAAATGTTGGCTCTTAAAAGAGAAACATACAACAAATTTTAGTTTTAGAGATTGTTTGGTAGTTTCTTTTAAGCATGATTTACTTAATATCGTTCCTGCAAACCGAAAAAAAAAATTATCACGTAAATCCTTCCCTCTATTTGGCCAAACAACCCATTTATGTAACAATTTAAGTATAGGTGTTATATAAGTAATACATAAAAATTGTACGGTTTGTATTTAAAAAATACAACATAGGTGTTATATACTCATACATAAAAAATTGTGGTTTGTATGTAAACATTATAGTTTCGTTGTTGAATATATTGTCAGACAGTTCTCTAGATTTAAATCATCCAGGATTTAGTGAATTGAAACCTACATGATTTACTAAATCCAAATAACTTAAATCTAATCTATTGTTAGACAACCCTTCAACAAATCAAGCTTCTCAAGGCCTAAATCAATGAGGGACTATCTTGAAACGGATATGGAGCAAGATTTAACCTGGATTTTACCTTAAGTTGTGGATTTTATAAATCCAGGTTCAACAGATATCGACTGTTAATTTTGAATTTAATAAATTACATGGACATGCAGATTGAACTTTGATGGGTTTGATTTAAGATTATTAAGATTTAGTAAATTCGGGTTTATAGGATTTACTTAATCCTAATAACTTAAATTTCATATGTTGTCAGAGAGCACCTAAAAAATAAATATGTCAAATTTGAGTCTTTATTTTGAAAAAAAATGATCTTCTAGTATGTTTATGTTAAATCCTTATCCTTCGATAAATCATCGTAAAAATTAAAAGCGACGATTTTTTTCATCATAACAGTTAGAATTTGGCTGTAGGAATAGGCCATTCTTTCTGTAGTGGTATTTCTAAGAAGCTATACAAAATAAGAAGTGAAAAGTTGCAATTAATGAAAAAAAATTAAGGGAATTGAGAAAAATGATATATGGAAGCTAGCTTCACTTCCTAAATGACTTGAGATAGTTGACATGAAGTGGGTAAGTTAAATGATGCAGGTCAAGAATAGTGGGAAAAAAGTTTAGGTTCAAAGATTTGGAGTGATGTTTTTATTCAAGTTGCTTGGTTAGGAATCAACGAAATAATAAAAAATAAGCTGAGCATATATAAAATCCATTTAAAGTTTGCTTTTTTACACGAAATTCTTAAAGAAGAAACCTACATTCAACAACCATTGAAACAACAACAACAACATGCATTTATACAACTAAGTAGGGTTAGTTACATGAATTTTTTTTTCTCCATTACGTCCTATTGAGTGTCATATTTTCATTTAATGATGATAATTAAGATCATTTTTTATACAATATGCCCAAGTCTTTCTAGGTCTCCCTTTACCTTTCTTAACATAAGTCAAATCTAAAACATCTACTTTCCTAACCCGATCCTCAGATGGTCTAGTGTTTAGGGTTTGCGTTTAATGCGACCAAATCATCTAAATGGTATACATTTAATGTGACAAAATCATCTAAGATGACTCTCCCTAATTTTGTTCTCCAATGGAGGCACACCAACCTTATCAAGGATACATTAATTTCACATTTTGTCTCTAAATGTAAAGTCACTCATCCACCTATGCATTCTCATCTTGGCAACCCTTAGTTTTTTGCTTCTCTTTGAAAAGCCACCATTATGTGCCATAGAGCAATGCAAGTCTCACCACCATTTTATAAAATTTTCTTTTCAGTCTAAGTGGTACTCTTCTATCACACAATAGGCCTGAAGCATTACTCCACTTGAACCAACAAACTTGAATTTTACTAATAACATCCTTATCAATATCACCATCACTTTGAACAATAAACTCAAGATATCTAAAGTGTTTACGTCTTTTAACAATCTGATCACCTATAGTTACAACTCTGTCAATAGAGCCAACACTACTAAAATTACATTCCAAGTATTCAATTTTAGTTCTACTCAAACGAAGGCCATTAGACTCCAATGTAGACCTCCATAATTCAAGTTTCTCATGAGCTTTTTCTCTAGAATTTTGCACAAGAAGGATATCATTAGCGAAAAGCATACACCAAGGCACATCCTCCTGTAAATGTCCAGTAAGAGCATCCATAACTAAAGCAAAAAATATATGGACTTAAAGACGATCTCTGATGTAATCCAACTAAAATAATAAAATATTTGGTCAATCCTCCTTCTGTTCAAACATAAGTAACAGATCTAGTATACATATCTTTAATTACTTGAGTATAAGTTATATCAACACCTTTCTTCTCTAGAACTCTCAAATGGATATCTCTTAGAACCTTATAGTAAGCTTTTTAAAATCAATAAAAATCATATGTAAATAGTCTTTATTCTCTCTATAATTCTCCATCAAACCTCTCAATAAATGAATAGCTTCCACAACACGTCAACATAAAGTCTAAAAGAAGAAGTCTATATTCAACAACCATTGAGTTTTGAAATCAAAGGGAAGATAAAAAGGTTCAATAGCTAAGGAAATGTCTTTGCATGTTGAACTAATCACTGTAGGGTTTGAATTGTTGAATAACCAAGTTTATGAAAGAGAAAATGAATCATCTGATGTCCTTATGTGTATGCTCTTCACTTTAAGAAGAAGGATGAAAATGCCTTAATTATTGGTTTACATGTTTATGGCTTGATTTTATTAGAAGCAAACCAAGCCTGTTTATACATTTCAAACCAATAGTGAAAATAGAATTTGAGATAAGTTGATATTAGGCACGTAACATACTTCTTGAGCGTTGAAGTCAACCAAATTTAAAATAGAATTATTATCTCATAATAAATTTATATAGTAGAGAAAGAAAATAATTTCAAGATGGACAATAACATGCCTACAAACATGTTTGTAGAATATGGATCCAAGCTATCAAATTTTAAGTAACGAGAAATAAAAATTGATCAAAAACTTATTCAGAGTATAGCATATCTTTGTGCTACTTGATATGTATGAAGCTTATATGAAGACTTCAACTACCACCCACTAGATGGTTGATAAAAAAATCCTACCCTATATCGACGGTAGAAGTGATTTTGACTTGCTCTACTCATCATCTAATAAGTTCAAGCTTGCAAAACGATACATTTATAGTGATTAGGCTGAAGATATTCATGATAAAAAGATTACTACGTGGTTTGTGTTCTTCATGGAGACACTACATTCTCTTGGATCTAAAAAAAATAACTAATTATCACATTTTGTACTTGTGAAGTGGAGTAGGTTGTCATATCTCAATGTTTATATTATAATTTGGCTTGAAAACTTACTAAAAGATATAAATTTATCATAAGAAGTATTCAAGAATCAAATTGATAATAAATCAACAACAAAGCTAATCAAAATTTCAATCTAAGAATGTAATCAAGGAATTAATGGGTGTCATAACGCGGATGTTATTTTAGGGTTATTGAAATGAAACCGTGAATGTTATTTCAGAGTTATTGAAGAGAAACCTATATATTCGACTTCAATAATCCATAAATAACTTCAAAATAACCTCTGCAATCTTACTTCAATAACCATAAAATAACATCGCGGAGGTTATTTCGGGATTACTTATGGGTTATTTCCGGGTTATTGAATTGGAATACATGAGTTTCTCTTCAATAACCTCCAAATAACCTCTGTGGTGGCATTTTAGAGTTATTAAAGTGGAACCACGGAGATTATTTCAGGGTTATTGCGGAGGCTGCGGTTCCACTTTAATATTTTTTAGGTGGGCCCGATATAGCACACGTGACATTATATTACTTGGAGTCTAAACATAGAGCTTCATCCGGAGTCCGGACAGAAAATATTTCCCATATCATCAAAGAAGTAAAGAGCTGCAAAAAGATTACATCTAGTCCCAACCAAATTAAGTTGAAGATATTTTTACCAAGTCACTCAAATGTAATGATTATATAAAAAATGTAAGATTTGCGTAGAGTTAAAAAATTAAGTTTAAGATAGAATGCCAGAAATTAACCAAACAGTCCAAATAAGTTTTTAAAACGTCACCACACCAAATAAGCTGCCTCAAACGGACCCTAAACACAATTCCAACCCACAATTATTTGGGGCTTATCTGCCTAAATTAGTGGTGATATCATTGAGTACTCTGCATCCAGTACAATTGAGAAATAAAATAAATAGTCTATTCTATCGACATAAAGTTTCTCCGAACTTGTCATCCTTCTCCTAGCCCTACAAGATATCACATTCCGGCTGGCTTGTATGCATCCTCCAATTTGAGATGAGAATTTTCTCTCTTTTTAATTATCTGACATAAAATTCAATAGAATAATTTTTATGTGCCTTAACATTTTTATGCAATATGAGATTATGATCGTAAA
>NEWO01000040.1:1319320-1379271 GCA_003013225.1 Phalaenopsis aphrodite | reverse complement strand
ACGAACGATTATGACAGCCTTACGTGTGGCCTCTACTTAGCATTGTTGTAGGCGCCTGCAACAACCATCCGCAAAAACCTAATCGCGTTCTCACTTCTCAATCTCAATAGGCCCCTCCATTGAATCTCCGCATGTGCTCCAAAATGGTTTACTCTTCTGTTCCTTTTTTCTGGTACGTATGCATTGTCGGCAGAATCTCCTCCATAAAAGTTTCTGCTGTAGATTCCACATCTTGATAACTCTTTAATTTCTCGCTTTCCAAAATTATTTCATAAGAAATTATCTATCAAAGATAATGAATTCTACTCCAGATGTTATGCTTTTGATCCCATGCTTTTGTTTTCTTTTTCTGCCTTAAAATTTAGTTTGGGTTTTGATTTATGCCTGAAAATTTTTTTTGTCTCCTATTTGAATAAAATGTTTCACGCTATTATTAAATTTTCTCATAAACTTAGCAAGGGAAGGTACTTTTTTTTTTTCTTTCATGCATGCAGCCATTTTAGTTTGTCATTTTGTGAGCTAGACCTGACTATGTATTCTTTGATTATACACCATTTTGGGGCTAAAATCATTGTTAAGGTTGTTGCTTTAGTTGCCCATTAAATTAATTGGTACAAGTTCAAAGATTATTTTGCTTGTTAGGATCAAGATATTATTTCTAACAATGAAGACTAGACATAGAGTTGGATAAATAAAATTTGCAATGATTTTTATGCTAACCCATTTTTGGCTTTTGTCTGTGTTAGTTTTGTTAGAGTGCGATTAGAGTATATTTTCTTGGTCTGAATGGCAATTCTCTCAAACATTTATTATTTCATTTCGGTGCATTGTAAGAAATTTTTATTGATGTTATGGATTTATATTGTCTCATCCATCATTTTTAACTGGTTTAGAACTATGATGATTCATGATTGATGCGTGAAAGAGAATTCGCAGCTATAGAATGATTGATTACCATCTTAACGTTACACGAGAACCATCACATACTCAAGAAATAGAAATGATGGGTAGAAACATCCGAAGATTCTAACGTGGAAAAACCAGAAATGTAACAAACCACAAAGTCTGATGCGGTTGAAGAAATCTATTATAAACTGGTGATTATAGTTACGGTCCCTTGTCTCGTAGGGAGGAAATGATTACACGGTCTCTCAAGTTACAACATACGTGCGTAGAAGGCCTTATGGCCTCTTGGTAAGGACCGGTCCCAATAAGTAGCAATAGTCGGGGCTTTAATGCACCATCTTTGGGTTGACATGACATCTAAAGTGTTGTGTTAATTCGTAGGTTGCTTCATACGGTGTTCCATTGCAAGTAGTGGACAGTGACCATTGGTGATTGACGACAACCAATGGAAGCGACAGAGGCAGTGGTAGAGAAGGACAGTGGCAGTGGTAGAGAAGTGATGTTGGACTTCAGTTCTTTTTCTAAACTTCAAACTTCTTTAGGCTTCATAAGAGAGATATGGCTCTATTTATTGTGTCTGAGTTGCAAATAAGAAAGTAATTCATATCACTCTAATCAAACGGCTTAGAGAAATCCATCTGATCAACCAACATTCAATGGACAATTGAGTGTCTTAATGATGTTGGAATTGGGCGATAGTAGGCTCTTTGGATTCATCTTGCCTAGACGTTCGATTCGACTATAAGCTTGTCAAGTTTGGAATTTGTTTGACATTTCAAATATGTCTGAAAAGCTTCCAAAAGTGGTTTACTAACTTGATTAGAGCTTGATTTGACCTATTTTGGATCATTTTTAATATTGTTGGGTCAGTCTCGTTAGGTCAGTCAATTTGATTATAGCTGAAATTAGAGTTTTGGAAAACTTTTAATTGAAATATAAATATTCCTTGCTCAAAAATTTATCTTGATATTTGTGCTTTACCTCGAGATCCATACTAAATTATGAAAAATTATTGGCGGTGTATCAGTATTTTGGGTGGGACCAACTTTGTCGCTTAGAAGTGTCGAAATCCGGAGCACTTTATTTTCATCAGTGTATATTTCATATAATTGTTAAATCCAACCAATGATTGATGTCTTTAGAATGGATTAGACCATCACAAACACTTCACTTGACCCTCTGCAATTAACATAGCATGTATGGTATTTTATAAGAGAGCTCTTACTGCGTGTCATAGTTTTCTTACATACTTTATGTATTTAATTACTTTGGCCATTTGTTTGAACTATGCTTTAAGTATTTGTCTTTACGTAACTCTTTCTGTCCATAAATGTATATGAATTTTTCTCTTTAATAGAAACAATTGGACTAGTGCCACATCATTCCTAATAAGAAAATATATGGCCATGATGAATTCATGGACATGCCTTTTGTACCCAATTACTTTCCTTGTTTTTAGATATTTTGATCCATGCCCTCAAACACCTCAAAAACTCTTGATTGGGCTCAAAAAGATGAATTCCCCCTTTCTTCCAAGAGATTTAGTCGACGTTTGTCAATTTGAGAAGCATTAGATTATTAAATTATCTCGAGCCCAAATATTCTCCACATCATATTTTCACATGCTTTTATGTATATATCAAACTTAATTTAAAATTTTGGTCAATCTCTTTATAGGTAAGGGGGTAATTAAGATTCTTTTATGTGTGCAATATTAATCTTACAATTTTTAGAGCAGATTATAATTATTTTTTGTGTATATTTTTTTTCGCTATAAGTAGAGATTTATGGAAAGAGGTCTGACATCCAATAAAAAAAAAAGAGAGAGAGAGAGTAGTGAAGGTGCTAGATTCTCTTCATTAGACTATTTTTTTAAGGATATAGTATGGCAAATATATAGTATGGCAAAGACGTTTGTGGCAACATTTTTTATTATAACATTTAGAGATACCCTTTTGTATGAAAAAGAGACACTTACTTTAGATGAAGTATAGGATAATTTATTTTTTAAGGAACAGATGAAGCAGCTTGTATATGATGCTAATGTTCAAAGAGATGGTTTTTCATTCGAGATAAAACTCAAACTAGAGAGAAGTTTTAGTGTTGATACAAAGAGTAAATCAAAACCCGTAAATAAGGATAAGTTCTGTATTTTTTATAAGAAAAAAAAGGACATATCAAAACCCTCTGTAATTACAAGCTACATAATAAAATTAAGACAACAACTTCTAAAAGGAAAGACAAATAATCAGATCATTCTGGTGAAGTAAGTGTTGTTGAAAATCTGTTAGTGGAGTACTCCTAGTTTTCTCTAACTGTCAAAATTATAATGATTGGGCTCTTGTTTCAATACGCACATTTCATTTGTGTCGTAACAAGGATTGAATTTTAAATATGAAATAGTATAAAAAGGTAGTGTGTTAATGGGCAATAATGTCATCTATAAAATAATCAGTGTTGGAACTATTATAATTGAAATGTTTCATGAAGTCATCATAACATTTGAAAATGTGAGATACGCCGCAAATCTTAAATAAATCTTAATTATTATAAGTAATCTTGATGCTAATTAAGGATAGAAGAGCTATAGTGGTGGCAGAGTTTTAAAGATCAGCAAAGACTCTCTTGTTATGATGAAAGAACTGACGAAGGCCATTGGACTATATGTCTTAAAAAGCTCTATACTGATAGGTGATTTGGTAGTTATTACTTCTTCCATGTTAAAGGATGAAGTAACCAGATTTTGGCACACACACCTTGGACATATGAGTGCAAGCGAGATAGTTGAACCGAGCAGAAGGAAACTTCTATATGATCAAAGCATTACTAAATTGAAAGTTTGTGAACACCATGTATTTGAAAAATAGAAACAATTAAGTTTAATATTGACATTCACAATACTAATGGAGTATTATATTGTATGCATTTTGACATTTATAAGCCAACTATAATATCATCTGATTTTGAAACCAAATAGATGTTGCGTTCATTGATGATTTCATTATAAATATTTGTGTTTTCTTCTTGAAGAAGAAGAGTGATGCTTTACCTATTTTAAGAGAGTGGAAGATTATGATCGATAAGTAGACTAGAAATCAGACTAAATGAATCTCTAATCATAATGGGTTGAGTTTGTTTAAGAGATTTTAATGCCCTTCAAAAATCAGAAGGACTTCTAAGAGAAATCATAGTTTGACACGCATCGCAATAAAATTGTGTGACAGAGCAAATGAGCTGGATTGTAATGAAGAAGGTTTGTTGCATTCTCTCAAATGTTCGACTACTTAAGTTATTTTGGGCTGAAGTTGGATCTACAACATGTTACTTAGTGAATCACTCTATTTCTATCACAATTGACAAGAAGACCACAAGAGATTTAGGTAGGTAAACCTATAGTTTATTTAATATTAAGAATTTTTGGCTGACATGCAAATGCTCATATTAATAATCATAAAGTAGAGCTTAAATCTATAAAGTGTGTATTTCTTGGTTTTAAATTGGGCTTAATGACTATAAGTTATGGTTTCCCGAAATATAGAAAGAGATAATTAGTAGAGATGTATTTGAAGATTCTGAGATGTTATATACAATATCTAGGCTAAAATTTAAGGATGATAATTTGAAGAAGATATCTGAAAGAGAAATGGAGCTTTAAGTTGGGTATGAATTTTGAGTCAAATTTGAGAGATATAATGCTAGAATTGTTGTAATGAAATTCACTCAAATTTCAAGTGTAAACTTTAGAAATTTATTCTCTATTGTGGTAAAAAAATAATGTAATTTGAGCTTTACTTGTAAATGTGGGTAAGCATGCTCTTGAGCTTAAGTAGTTGGATGTGAAGAATGTATTTTTATATGGAGAGCTTGAGGAGGATATCTATATGCATCAACAGTAGGCTTCATGGTTACAAGAAAAGAAGATCATGCTTGTTGGTTGAAGAAATAATTTTTTTATTTGAAACAATCTCTCGGATAGTGATATAAGAAAATTGCCACATTTATGATTGCTCGCGAGCTTAAGAGAAACAGTTCTGATAGTCGTGTTTATTTTAAGAAGAATAATATCATTTCATTTATCTGCTTGCTATTATTTTTAGATGATATGTTGATAGTTGCTAAGAATAAAAATATATCAAGAAGTTATAAGCTCAACTTCATAGTAAGTTTGAGATGAAAATTTAGGAGTTGTAAAGAAAATATTTGATTTTTAGACTCAAAGAGATAAAAAGGCATGTATGTTATTTTTGATTAAGAAAGAATACATTGAGAAAGTCCTGCATATGTTTAATATGCAAAAATGTCAGTCTGATAACATTCAATTAGTTGTGCATTTTAGACTGTCATTGGCTTTGTGTTTGCAATCAAATGATAAGATTGAGTATAAGTGTTAAGTTTCATACTCCAATTTAGTGGATCATCTAGTTTCTATGTGGAACAAAAGATATTTGTTTACAATTCGAAAGGACTACATATCATTAATTATGTTGAGTCAGATTTTATTAGAAATCTTGATAGAAGGAGATCACTCACATATGTGTTTATTATTGGTGGTTATGCAATTATCTGAAAGGTCACCTTACAGATAATAATGACACTATTTAGAACCGAGACTAAGTACATGGTAATTGCTGAAGCTAGAAGCTGTCTAGTTACAAGGCCTATTTGAAAAAAAATAGTGAAGATTTGAAGAGCGTCAGATTAATATGTGATAAATAGAGTGTTATTTATCGCAACAAAGATAAGTTGTTTCATGAGAGAACTAACTACTATAATGTTCATCACCACTTTATCTGTGAAGTTATTGTTTGTTGTGATATTGTTGTGAGCAATATCAATACTTATGATAATTATGTGGATATGATGACTAAGTCAATACTCCCAATAGCTAAGTTTGAGACATTCTAAGATTTGGTTGGTATTCATTCTTGATCATTAGAGCTTTGTGGGAGAGGTGGAAAATTTTTTGTCTATTATGCATTTTTTGATATTTTATTTCAAGGTGAATATTACTAAATTTATGACCCAATTTTTGTGGTTCTCACTTGTCTCTTAAAAAAAAATGTGAGCATACGGATTGAGACTTTAGAATGAAACTCTAGTATACGACCGATTAAATGCTTCTACCATTTAAATAATTTATAATAGTTTTTAGATTACAATCCATCTTCTCTCTTGCTTTGGTGACCCTCTTTTAACAATTTCTTTTAAAGTGGTTCTATTAAATTTATAAATACCTCCCTTTTATTTTATATAAATATATATTTTTTATATATATTTAATTGATTACCCTAAGAACACAATCCGAATTCATGTCGAAGACTGTTTGAATGGTATATTATATTTATTGTTTTGTGAGGAAAATCTTCTAAATAAACTTCGTCCACACGTTTTTTTTTAATTTCCTTAAAAGAATCGAACCCACATGCCATCACCAATGTGACGAACCGTATGGTCATGCCCCGGGCTACACAACATATGATCAATGCTAATAGTGGTGAAAATAAGCTAAACGCGCGCTTCTTACAATCATAATGACAACTTTTATATTTTATTTTTGCTTATTTTCTTCATGAGATGATTAGAAATGCATGCTATGGATTCTGGTTAAAATTATAATTTATTCAAATCAAACAAAGCGTGCACGACTGATTAAAATGTTTAATTAATATTTAAGCACAAATACATATTAATATAAAGTCTGAAATTCTAAGGCCTGCAAATAAGAACAACTAAATACTCAATTAATTAAACAATGTGCAGGTCGACAAAATACTATAAAAGCTGCGATAATTGCGAAAATGACGGCTTTAAATGCACAACAACTAAGCCAGTAATCTTTGGCTACATCTGGAAGAGAGGATGATGTGGCCGCCATCGATCCTAATGGCGCAAATTATCGATGCAGCTGCATGTCGCAGCTCCTTCACTGTTGTATAGTACGCGCATTAATAGCAGCTTTTAAGGAGGTCAGGAGACATCTCAGGAGATGGAAACAGAGCTGCCCCGCCATCCTCCAGCTTCCAGGCGCCAGCTTAGGTGTCATAAGCCCCAGCATCGGAGAAATAAATATTAAATTATTACCTTATTTAACCATGAAACAATGTACAAAGATACAGGCATAGTTTTATATACGTCTCTCTGCAGCTCCCGTAGCATTCAATATGTTACGAAAGGTTTTATGTACTTCAATTAATTTGGATTTTGTCTGGCATGTATAAATGCAAGGGATGTTTTGATGTTTTTCTATCTAATATATAAATTTAAGATTATATTAAAAGTATAGCTTATACTAAAAATAGAAATTTACCTGCATATCTTATACAAAGTATACAGCTCTGCCATGCACGAAGATCTCTAGATATGCAGAAAGGAATCTGCAATTTCTTTTCCTTTTTTTTTTTTTGTTTTTTCTGAAGGGGATCTGCAAGGTCGAAGGAACTGTTTATGTATTGATTGGTGGTCCAACTAGCACAGATGGAATTTTGGATGTTTTCTCCGGGGAAGATCTTCAAAGAGGGTAAACGCATTATGATTGATCAATTACCTTTTCTATTTATCTTGAACTAATTTTTTATAGTTGTAAAATATGTTCATCAAATTTTAATTAGGATATCTTAACCTAATTATTTTCTTCACTTAAAGGAGAAATTTAAAAATGATAAGACGGGATCAAAATTTGTATGAACGGTTGTCTTTTTTCAGACAAAAACAAGTCAGAAGTGAAAGTTATACTCAAATCTTACGAGCGAAAAAGAAACAGTTTGGAATCTCGACTACCAAAATAAAAGTTATATAATAAATAATACAAAATAATAAAATATATAACAGAAGGTGTATAGCCTAAATAGAACTCAAACTCGGACTGTACTGACAAGTTGGTACATATATAATACTTACACTCAATATGCGAAACATGGAGCATAGAACTCGCGCATGATACACGACGCATGATATTTGGGGCATGGTAATCAGCACTTGGTACTCATTAATTACATTAAACTTGATACTTGGCACTCCGCACTCAAAACTCAGCTCATAATGCTCGACACTGGAACTTGGGACATGATATTCGGCATTTGAGACTTGACACTCAAAACTCAATGAATAGTACAAGACACCCAAAACTAGACATATTGTTTTCTGCACACAATATTTGACATTCGGAACTTGAAACGTGATTCATGGCACTTGGTATTTGACACTCAAAACTTAGCGCATGATTCTCAACACTCAGCAATTGCTAATTGACAATCAGCTCTCAAAACTGAACACTCAATAAATAGTACAAGACGCTCAAAGCTCAAATCTTAATTAGGAAATCTTAACCCTTTTCTTTTTTTTTTGGTACTTCACACTCGTTAGTTCAGCGGTTCAACTCACTAATTTTGTAGGCCGTCATTCAGTACTCAATTGTCATTAGTTTACCCTAAGAGTATGGAAGAAGTATAAGGAATTCATTCAAATTAGATAAATATTTTATTAAAAAAACATAGAATATTACTTTTATATTAAAAAAATATATTTTATTTATTTTTTTGTAAAAATTTATCTTATACTATTTATTCAAGGATCTACCAACTCTTAAAACATTCTATTAGTTTGAGTAAATTGATATATTCCTTCCTTATTTGAATTAAATTTCTAGATAAATTTTTAATCATATTTATATCCTACTTTAAATCCAGTTCAAGACCAGCACTCCCAATTTTTATTATTTGATGATTGATGCATGTTAAATAATTCACAACGATAGAATAATGAATTATTGTTTTCACTTTGCATAAGAATTCAACACACACATATGTAATAAAATTGACAAGTAAAATTATCATAAGTTTTTATGTGGAAACCTGGAAAGAGAAAAAACAATGTGGTCTAACCCAGTTGAAATGATCAACTATGAGGTGGTGATTACACAACAAGCTCTTGCCCCACAAGCAGAAATTGGTTACATAGTTTTTGGAGTTATAATGGTCATTTACAGAAAATCTCATTGCCCCATGTTATGAAGTGGTCACATCGGGGAGTTGTTATAGGAGCTTCGGTATATCATCATCTAGGTTGGCATGATATTTCGGATGATGCACTGTTTTATAAGTTGTTTCATGACTCTGCGGTCTCGGTTGTTACTTCTCACTATGAAACACAAGCCTTGACTTCGTACGGAGCTTCGTTGCAATGAGGGAGGCTAACGGTAGTCAGCAAGTGGTGGTTGATGGTAGTTGGCAGCTGCAAAAGTGTGACTTATTCATCGAATCTTCGATCCAGAAGCGGTGTTGGAATTCAACTCATTATCAAAGCTTCGGTCTTCTTCTGACTCAAGATATATATATATATATATATATATATATATATATATATATATATATATATATATATATATATATATATATATATATATATATATATATAGTGTATATTTATAAAATGAATGTTGGCACATTTAACTTGTGTAAGGTCATGGTTTCAAATCCCTCGATCTTCAAAAATTGAATTATTTTTATCGTTGGAGGCGGCGAGCGGCTGCTGGAGTTGGTTGAAGGTGGAGGAGGTCAAAGGAAAAGTTTGGCGGTGGTGACACACGATGACTCGAATAGGTCGGGGGTCGGCGGCTGGTAGTGGTTGTGGCTGAAGAGGCAATTGCCGGAGGAGGAGGCCAACAAGTGAATATGGCTGACGATGACTGACTGAGTTGGACGGGGGTGGCGGAGGCCGGTGTTGGCGACATCTGACGGTTGTCGAAAGAGGCGACGGCCAATGGTTGTTTATGGAGTTTGGTGGTTGGTTGTGGTGGGAGGCAGTGAGCGGAGTGGTGCTTTGGATCTCTATTAAATCTTGTGATTTTCTTTTTTTTTTGTGCTATTTTATTCATTTTTTTTAATCTCTTAAATATTTTTTTGCAATTTAATCAATTCAGAGCTCTCCCAAGAGGTGGCATCAACATAGAGTTCCAAAGTTCTTTGGATTGAGTGAGAGCAATGATTGACAAACCAAGGTAAAATATTAGAAAGTTTAGTACTCAAGTTTTGTTTTATGAAAATTTCAAATTTAATATTTTTTATATCATTTTTTTTTCTTATACCGAGTGCCCTAACATTAAACCAATAGCACCTCAATGTCAAGCCAATAACACCCCAACACCCAAAAGATAGCGCTTCAGTGCCCATTGAGGTTTATAACACAACAACATGACATTTTAACACTTAGAAGTCAGCATCCCAACATCTCTGTGGAGCATCGCAAGCGCGCCTATCGCGACACCCAACTCAATTGAGTTGTTCTCCGCTTAAAGTTTTAGTTTTGTCAATTGGAGTATATTGGATTTTGATTTGTCTTGTGCAAAGAAGAGAAGACGAGCATCCTAAAATGTTCCAAAGTGTTGAGAAACTTAAGTTTGGTGCAATATGTACAATTATTCTCATTTACATCATAATATATTTCTTGACTTGGTGTGACTACATAATTTTTTTTTTATTTCTCGAGATTTTCCATCTTAAATCTTTTGTTTTATATATATATATATATATATATTTATTTTGTGTGTTTGTATTCAAAATTTAGCTTCATAACTCTACAGTGTACTTCCCTAATTTAATCAATTCACATCTCTCACAACAGAAAGACTACTGGACATGTCCCTCATTCACATTTCAATGTATTTAAATATGCTTCCAGCACACTTCCATGATTTAACATAAGATGTAAGCATGACAACTTTATTCTTAACCATCAAATATTTCAAATTATTTTGATGAGAATGTTCATAGTGAATTTCTCCCTTCCAATCAATTAAGCATAAAAACGTCACTTCTAATATATTTTTATTTTTATGTTGCAATCTAAATATCGAAATCCTACGACTACTAACTCCTCAACTTTTCCAATGATAGTTAGGGCAGCTTATTTGGTGTGGTGGCGTTTTGAAAACACATTTGCTTATTTGGGCAGTTTATGCGTTTTTAAAATGCAGAAACTAGCGTTTTCACACCGCACCTATCTAGGGAGTTTATTGACAACGGTATGACATTTCCAAAAAAAAAAAAATTGTAATAGTCACCGCACCTAGCTTATTAGCAGATTATTTTTAATCAGCTTATCAACAGTTTATTCAATAAGCTACAACTGTCCCAAAAAGACCCTTAATAAAATCGGAATTAAAACTATTAGTAAGTACGGAGTAGGTCCTCAGTACTGCTTAATATATGGGTGTGATGCCATGAGCTTCATGCTTGCAAATCAAAAAAGGTTTGGTACACCCGCTGGCATCGGTGCCGACCAAATATATGTATTGGACCGTCCATTAGTTCCGTGCGCAGAACAATTAATTACTTCTGCGCTTTCACATTCCACACTTTAATCGAAGATTATTTATTCCTTTAGTATTGGCTGAAATTATTTTATTTTTAACTAGATCCAATCTAATTGTATAAGTATCGAATACATAATAATTACAGCAAATGATTTTATAACATTGATATTTGTTTTTTAACATAATTTTGCTTGCAATTTACAGAACATATGCCGATTGTAAATACATAGCTTTGGCAATCATAAGTTAACTAGCAAGCATACCTTTTACTTCAAATCCAAACCTATAGATTTATCTTCTTGTCCTTAAACCAATAAGCCATAGGCTCACTTGTTTCTCGAATCACATAAGTTCTGTTTTTCAGTGGAGGCGCAGTTGTTGGCTAATTCAATAAATGGCTCTCTTTAGCCCAGATGGCATAGGTTCTTCTACCTCTATTACTATGACACCTTATTATTGTTATGGGCCTAGCTTTTCAGCCCAATGTAACAAGCCAAAATATCTTCCAATTGTGAGGCCCATAAACCTAACCATTGGCCTACTTACTTGACCCACTTAAAAAAGTGGGCCTTTCAACTTTAGCGTCGAAACTATAGGTTCAATAATTCCTATCAAGATCTAAATCTTAGGTTCTTTCTCCTAGTTAAAATAATTGAATCTATTTATGTTAGTGATAGAAATCAAACAATATTACTGTTTAAATCCACAATAAAGCAAAAAGATAAACATATGTGGCATCAACTAATTCTTTTAGAATTGGCTCTTATTTATATCAAACTAAGGTTTTGCACCTCAATTTATCCTATTTAGAACTTAAATATAACAATTTTATTTTGAAGTAGAACATGTCCATGCTTTTTTTTTTGTAAAGTTTGGCAATGAAACGGCCCAATAAGATGGATTCACCAGAGGAAAAAACCCCACAATGGGCGAATATGTCCATTAAAATTGTGTGGAAGTTGGGATTGAATATACATTGTGGGATTCATTTGGTTCATAATCAAAACCACACTGCAAAAATAGGAGCATTGATTCAAGAAATATGAAATAAAGAAGTCAAAAGGATGCACAACAAAGTAATCTAAAATAAGAATCAAAATTTACATGGAAAAAATACAATAATGGGAAAAAAACAACAGATCCACACCAAGCAAAAAAATTCACTATGAATGAGAAAAATGTACAAAGATACACACTCAAATCTTTTCTCTAGAATCACCGAAACTTACGGAACTTCACTCCAAATAGTCCTATCATTTTCTCTAGAGAAAACTCTCGCACTAAAATCATTCTCCTGACAATTCATCTTCAGGAAGAATTTCTGTCAAATTATCATAGCGTGGCAATTCCGAGACTAGAGTAATTATTTCGGATTATCGATTTCGCACACGTGGAACTTGAGGAGCTACAGTGTAACCATACCCATAGTTGGCATAATTGCCCAACCATCAATATTTCGAAAAACCTGTATCGAGTGAATACCCGGTGTAGTTACCTTCGGTTACGAGGTTGTCTTGCCATATGGCGCAATTATGTGTGTTTTCATGCATGAGACTTATACACCTGACACGTCCACAAAAACTGCATTTTCATTTGTACTATCATTATATTCTTATATTGTAGTGTGGCTCAAACTCGGTCTAAACATTCCTGGACTCCAACTGAAACGAAGCATAGATCCAGTTTCTAGATAGTCACCAATTTAGTCAACTTGTGCGTAGGATTCTAAGTTGTATGTATCTTCTCCAAAAGTAACTGCCCACCTTCTAAAAGAGAGTGAATAAAGTGATAACGCAGCTAGAGATAATAAATCTTGACATGCAAGCGGCATTTTTAGTAAAATAAATGAAACTCATACTATCTCTATGTAGCTTTCTGATCCCCTATCCCTTTCCCAGTTCTACCATAAAAAATTATACATAGCAAAATCTTCACTACAGGAATCAAACATATTTGTGTCGGCCAGATCAGAAGCAAATTAGACGCAAATCCAACTATATTTAAAGGCTCGCGTTGAATTTGCTTCCGATTTTCGTCTAATTTTTTTCGACGTTAAATTGGGGGCGGGTAATTTATTTCCCCCTTATTTACGTCTAAATATTCTAATGCAAATAATTTGTGTCAGATTTGTTTATACATAATGTGCGTCGAAATTTGTTTCTGTAAATTTTAAATGATGAATATTAGTGTTGGATTACCATCTAATTTACATTGAAAAATATCGCAAAATGAGGAAATATTATTGTCGATGTAGCGTCAGATTTTGCGCCTTAAAATGGGTGCAAACACCGACGTAAACCTGTAACACAGAAAAAAAAATTTAGAATATCAATTACATTTTCTCAACCGACACTAAAAGTCATTCCAGATCACATATCACCTTAAGCATAATCATATCACATATGAAATCTCTAAATAATATCATTAATAAAAGGAAGGTACTATCACAAATCGTTCTAAATAAGAATATTAAAGTTAATCCAATAAATTTCACAACAAATATTTAACATAATGCATACAAATAAAAGAATCATAAAAAAAAGCTACTCATCATCTTCATCCTCCTCCTCTTCCTTCACGGATGTCATTGGATGCTTGCCCCAGCTATCTCCTAAGGTACTTGCCATGTGCGCTATATTGTCCTCAATTCTTTGTTGGTCTTATATCATCTATTTGCACAACTGGTGGTCATTGATTACATCCACCTACTTGTCAAGAGCCTTCTGGTCAGGCTGTGAGGAGCTCAGGGAACTAAGAACGACACAATGAGAATGCTCACCCTCAAAAGTTATGTCCTTCGCTCCAAGACTATAACCCCTCGCCTTTCTTCCTCCCTACCTTCTGGGTCCGAAGCTTGGACTGCATAGTGGTAGACGGACTACCACAGTTGTTGGCATCAATTTGGGCACGAGTAGCCTAGTGCCTCTCCTGGAGCTGTGAAATCTTCTTGCATTATTAAAACCAAAGTTTAATTTAAACTTTGAATAGTTAAAGTCAAACTAAACTTTTAATTTAAGGCTTTTAACATACCAAAACTCTCCTGGAATGCTCTGAGACCCATTGTGCAATTCTCAGGTGTCGATGAGTTCAAACATGCAGCTCTGAAATGGAGGGAACACGACTCAACTCCTTGGCCTGTGTAGCGTACAAAAATGTTTAGCGCTAAAACTTTACTCCAATAATTGAATTAATGTTTAAATATCTAAAAAAAATCTTACCATCCTCTTGTTGTGCTCCGTTTGTGGGACCGTTCTTCCAATATGGAGCACATCTCCCCTGGTGCCCTCCGTCACCCAGTTCATATACCTCTTCCTCTTCTAATCAGGATAGGCCCAAGCTATGGTCAACTGACCCCAGAACCCCTCACCAATCCATGAAGCCTACTCACCCCTCAGATGGGTGGTCATGACATGTCGACAATGCGATGTGAGCCCTAAAACTCGAAGGTTCAGCGGATCTACTGGTGGTGCTCTTGGAGCTAGGAGAAGGATCTCAACAACGTTAAAAATAATCCAAGTGTTAGTATAAAAAATTAAACCAAATTTACAAATATTATTCAAATTACATGATCGTTGCTCAAACTACCTAAACCACATGTTTCGAGGGTTATAGGTATCTGCTTCCACGACAGATAGGGCTTATCATAGTTGTTCCTGATAATGTCTGTGATGCAGGTGATGGGTAGTTTGTGGGGAATGAATCTACTTATGAAAAAGATTAGTTATTAGAAAACATATAGCATTTAGAGTAAGCATAATACAATGTTAAAAATAACTTACAAGTTCCCTTCTGGAATTAACTGTACCCTCGTGGGGCATGAGTCGAAGGGTCAAGCTCAAGAGTTGTGCCACCAGCAGGAGGGGAGGAGGTACGAAAGAAGCAAAAATTACAAGAGACGAGCTAACTTCAGCTGAAAGAGCCAGTGCCACAGGAGGGTTGTGCGGGAGGAGGTGTAGTAGCAGCCACTGGGGGAGGAGGTGCCAGAGGAGGTGTAACAACAACAGATGAGGGAGGTGGATCCAGAGGAAGTGCAGCAGTAGTTGAAGTATCAGCAAGAGTAAATGAACTCTTCCTCTTACTACGGTAGGTGGTCTCAAGGGTCCTCAGAACACGATATCTATGAGGTGGTTAACCACCTGCATCACATATGAACATCTACAAACAAAAGAATGATGTTAAAAAGATTAATACTAGCAAAAAAAATGTTCATAAGTAGAAAGAATCTATGCATTAAAGGTAAAACACAAGTATTAGCTACGTCTAAAAACATAAAAAATGAGGGTAAAGAAGTAAGCCTTAAAACAATAAAAGTAAAAGACCGAAGGTAGCAGTAGTAACATTTTAATATAAAATTTGCATACCTATCTTATTATGTTTCATTAGAAAAACTCAACGTAAAAATAAACCTAAAATTTCTTTTCCACTCTCTTCATCTTCCACACCCAAATCATGAGCAACATCTTCAAAAACCTCTGTAGTATCCTCTAGCGCAAACGTTTCATCATTTGTATTGTCTTAAATAAAGAAATCTGCAATATTTTCCTCTTTATCATGAATTGGTTCTATAGAACTATGCAGCCCAATAGCTTTCTTTAGTTTATTCTTCATAACCTCAACCCAATCAACTTTATCTCTTACTCTATCAGGCTAGTGAAGCTAATAAACTTGTGTAGCTTGGCGTGCCAGAACAAAAGGATCAAACTTCGCATAGCGCTTGTTCAATTTGACCTCAGTGATATCATAAGGTGTGAGTGTTTGAATTCCTTGATTTGAAATAGGATTGAACAATTGACAGTTGAGCAAGTAAACAATGTAGCTGACATTACCTGAATATTGCAATTGAAAAACTTTGTCAAGTACGTCTTAATAGCAAATCTCACTGTCTGTGTGCGTGTTTTCTTTAATAGTGACACCACTGTTATATATATTTTTTTCCTTCACACCAAGAGCTCGTACGGAATGTATAACCATTTACATCAAATATTTGTCATATATTCACAATTTGATTAGGCCCAAAGTCAAGATCTAATAATCTTTGATCCATGATTTCGTTGGTTGTATATGAACCTATAACAAATAGAGAGGTACCATTTGTGTAACCTTAAATGGGACGATCATATTACGTGCATGTGATTAGAAGTGTTCATTATATGTACATATAATTTGAACAATGTTGGAAATTTTGCTTCAACATTCCTGCTTATCAGAGACTCATCTTCCACATTCGAACTGTCGATAAATAATCTACTCACAATATTGTTATTTGTATTTTTAAATTAGTCAATATATAACTAGCATTTTCAATAATAAATTATAATATGTATTGAGTTTGGGGATGTAAATCTTATTGTATAAATGGTTGGACTTCTCCACAGTTCATCAAGACGTGCAATGCATTTGCCCAAATCTCTTTATCGCTTAGATATCGTATGTCATGTCTCCCTTATGGCTTACCTGAAATTTGATATGCAAATAACACCATTGTAGAGGCATGTTACCTATAATATGAACTCTTTGATGGTCTTACTCTAAATAATATGAGCAGAAAGTTGTCGTCTCCTGCAACAGCTATATCTGCAACTTCATGTATTCACTATCTGATATGTGCCTGTCAAACCTCTTATATTATTGTCTTGGGGCTTACTTCAAATCATAGAAGTTCTTTTTCAAGCTACAGACTAAATCTACGCTTTCCTTGGAGCCTCATAACTCTATGGTTGCACCATTGATAGTTCTAGCTTCTTCCATATCTTAATGTGAAAGTTGTCTTCACATTCATTTACTTCAAATATGGACCTTCCTCTATTATTAGGCGCAACACAAGTGAGACATTTGTCAACTTCATCACAATAGAAAAAAATTTAGTATAGCCTACTCATTCATTCTAGTTGAACTCCTTCATAATAAGCATTGTCTTGTAGCGCCTACTATCATTTGACTTCTCTTTCAACAAGTAGACTCACTTTTTGTGTAGCTCTCTTTTACCATCTGATAATACCGCCAAATCCCATTTCTTATTTGACCTTAAAAATGCATCTTGTCATCCATAGCATTCTCTCATTCTTTTGTTTTTTCAACCTGAGTAGCTTCCTTATAGCACTTTGATTCACAATAATCAGTTAGCTACAAAAGTACTGGCTATTTAGCATGGCATACATATAAGTTTATAGGTTGAATAAGTGATAAAACATAAGAATATACTATTCTCATTTGATCAAAAATTAATTTTAAAAATTATTTAGTAATGTAAATTATTGTTGATTTTATTAAACGTCTTGAGATTAATTACAAATGATCATTAACTTAATAGGTGATTAATTTGATATAATTTAAATTCACTGTCTTCTGCAATTATATATTACTTGGGTGGTATGCCTAAGGCTTCTGACTCTAAAACTCCAAAGAACACATCAATTTAAAAGTCTTATTAATATTCCAACAAAACAATATAGAATCAAAAAACTTTATTGACATTGGCCACTTCGGCACGTAAACAACCCAAAAAATGAAATAAGAAAAAGTTACAAGGAAAAATGGATGAAGAATCATTCAAAGAATTTCATAAAAAAAAAGTCAAATGAGAAACCAAGTCAAACCCAAAATGAATCAAAAGATGCAAATTCATCCATTAATCCTCCTGCAATTAGCCCGTATCTGTCCATTATTTCCAGTAAGCACTTCAATTTGTCCCATCTTGATCATGGCTGCCACAAACTTGCTCTGAAATAGCAACCAATTGCGTGCAATTTGCTGCACCAACGCGGCAGTTGAAGTGTTCGATAGAAGAGCCTGGTCAGAGCTAAAGAGTCCACGACTTGCCAGAATGCCACTGTAGTAACTGGTGTCCATTAGACTCGGGGTGTGGGGATCCATTGGTACGGTCAAGTTGGCGCTGGTGGTGTTATTCGGACACAGTTGTTTTAGCTGTGCGGCGTACGAGGGATCAAGACTTGGATCTTGGCTAACTGTCGAGTTGAAGTTGTACAAGCGCTTGCTAAAGGATGCGCAGTGGGAGCGGCCAATGGTGTGTGCTCCTGTGTTGTGATGAAATTTACATGAATTACTTTTTTTAACAACATGAGTAAAGTATGATGAAACTAAGCCTAAAAGAGAAACCAAGCCATCTTTGTCAAATTAGATTTTGCATAGAGACTTGAAGTAGTCCATATCAGGGCTCAATTTTAACTTGTTATGGTGCTTATTTCTCTCTTCGCACCAATCATTTTTATCATAATTTGTTTTTTTCTCAGCTGTTTGTATTAAATATTATGAATATTTATTTTGAACAAACTTTTTTGTTCACAGTTCTTGAGATTATATTTGCGATCCACCTCTTTTGCTTATTAGTGTTCTTTAACATATTCTTTCAATAAATTTTAATATAAGCCTGATAACACGTACTCAAATAAGAATATTCTATAGGTATGAAGATGTTGAAATGAAGCCGAAGTATCTGTCCAATCAGAGAAGTTTTGTTTTTGTTAAGTGGGCTGGGTGCAGGGTCGTTGCCCCGCCGTATGATACAAGGGTAATTTTATAATTAAATATTGTACAATATGGTTATATAAATGTTGTATTTGTAACCCTAAGGGGATGTACTGTTTTTCGGAAATCAGAAAGTCATCATTTTGCTCCCGAGGACGTAGGTTAATTGCCGAACCTTGTTAAATCTGTGTGATCCTTCTTATGTTTGTTGATTTGCCCTAATTTCTCAACATATTCAAACAATGATCTCCTTCATCTCAACTAATCATTATACGAACTTTATTAATTAATGGAAACCATACTTCTCTAAGTATAAAACAACGTTACCTGAGAGAGTGATCATCTCCCCCTGGCTAAGTCCTTTATTGGCAAACATCTGTGTGAGTTGGCTCAGGTCGGAGGTCGGAGGAGGAAGACTTATGGTCTCACTAGCACGGGAGATTACTCCGTCTTTGCGACCAGATGGGACTTGGTATGGGAGCCCTCCACTCTGCAATAAAGATTTGAAATTATTTGAATTATATGAGAAGAAAGAATGAATGAAGAATAATTAGCTAGCAGAGCTTTATCACTCACGAACTGCACGCTGTCTCTAGCAGCGAAGGCGAGGATGTCAGCGCAAGATACAGTTCCACTGCAAGCAGATTCAAGCCTCTTCTTTGCATTATCGATCACTTCAAAGCCCCGCAAACTTGGGTTGTTCGGCGGGGCATCTTTCTCCGCCACGTTATTGGGTGTCGAATCAATTAAAACTGAGCCATCACAGCCCTGGCCAGAAATAACAATTAATTAAATTACTGAATTTTGACGAGGAAGCGCGATATTTATGTTGAATTACTTCTAATTTGAACTAACTTAATTGTATAGTATGCCAACATATAGTAAAATTAACTAGGGTATTAATTAATTATATACTAAACAATTAAAATTAATTTCTAATTAGCATAATCAAGCTTACTCTGACAAAGCAATCATGAAAATGCATTCTAACAAGGCCAGCTGCAAAGCCGTAATTAGTGGCTAAAGCCTTGGCAACCTCCTCCTTCACAATTCTCTCAGCCTGAGGACATGTCCTGGAATAATACCCTATTTGGAGCGTCGTATTGCCCCCTACTTGTCCTACTTGGAAGCCATCAACAGCAACGGACAATAAAACAGCGAAGAGAAGCACAAAAACTTCTCTTAAAGCCATCTTCAATTCCTCCCGATAAGAGCAAAGTCTTTGGCGTTGGTGCTCTGCTGAGTTTTTCGGCTTCTTATTTATAGCTTCGCAATTATGACAATGAGACGGAGAACTCGTCGTGGACTTCAGCAAAGTATAATGATTGGTTTTACATTAATTAAACTTAAGATGCTGCTCTTCACGTCGGTGAACGTGCTACCTGTGACTAGCAGTTGTTAAAAGTATTTTGGCCTATAAGCTAGCCAAAAGAAGAAGAAAGCAGATTTAAGAAATTCTCCTTTCAGTCTGTTAGAATTACTGTGAGGAAAAATTAGCTCAAAGAGCTGGCTTTCAGTTTTGAAACATGATCATTGCTCTGCATAAAGTCAATGAATGAAAATTAAGAGTAATTAGTTCTGCCAAGCATCAATATTTTGGCTCGAGAAAGATAGTAAAAAGTCAACGAAATATATATGGAGAACTAATTCGACTCGAGTTCCGTGTTAGGTGTGTGTATCTGTAACAGTGAAGATAGATGAAATTTTTAAAGTTAAAACAAGATAAATTCATATATGCCTTTTTCTGTGGGAAATGGCAAGTGGGAAAGCATTTTCTAACAAAGGTGGATCATATAATCAAATGGCTAACTACAACAACTTTATGCCTATTATGATAATCATTTCCTGCTTATATGGAGAGATATACTAATGAGAGTGCATGGAAGATGCTATTATTATTAATGATATTAAGATCACTGAGCTTGATCATATTTTTAGAAACTTAATTGAAAAGTTTATCAAAATAACTCATTCATCTATGTTGAATATTTTTTTATAAAAAATGTACTTTTTGATTTTCATCTTTAATATATTTTACTTGAGTTGAATCTTTACTTTTCTTTTCACTTTGTTTAGCTAGATTATACAAATATTTTTTACCCACTTTAGTATCTAGTTTATTATAAAGATAACTAAAAGTAAAATTTTTAATGTCACAGATTGTTCTTTTAGACTCCCTACGGGTCATTTTATATTTTACTCAATTCTCCTAGCTTTTACATTTAAGCAAATTTTAATAACATAACTTTTTATATTTTATCTTTTCTTACACATTATTACTTTACCACCAACTATTTTTATTTATATATTTTTTTTCTTATGATTCTCCAAGTACATCTTTTGTCACATGTTTAATAAAATTTGTTACTTATCTCACATAGAATTTGCTTCTACATGAGCATCCCAAATTTTGAAATTTTGAAGTTTACTCAACAAAATAATTTGATTTGCCTTTTAGGTTTCCCCATCTAATTTTATGATAATGATTTGTAGTATTCTTTATTTTACAACTCTTCATCTTAAAATCCAAAATTAATAATTCATGTTAAGTACTTAAATTCTCACTTGGAATGACCTTACAATCTTTACATTCTCGACGATCTCTTCTTCTCATAAGAAAATAATCAATTTGTGTTCTATTGGATCCATTCTTATAAGTAATAACATGTTCATTTCTTTTCTTGAATAAAGTATTACCAATAACAAAATTATTCGCTAAAGCAAAATCAACTATTGCTCTATCTTCTTCATTAATCACTCCAAAACTGTAGCCACTATGAATATTTCTAAAATCTTCTACCACTCTATTGACATGTTCATTTAAATTTCCCCCAATAAAAATTCTTTCTTCAAAAGGTATCATTTTATAATTTTTTTTCTTGGCTATTCTAGAATTTTTCCTTAAAATATATATATATCTAAATCTACTTGAAGAACCTAAGCGCTTACAATATTAAAACTCTTAGTATCAACAACAATCTTAAGGGGCTATTATTTTATCTCCAATTCTATTAATTTTCATAATATTATCTTTCAAACTCTTATACATAATTACACCTATACCATTTCTAGTGCGACTCTTACCTGAATTTCAAAGTTTAAAATATAACCTATCAACTTTCTTATTGTTTTCTCCAACCATTTAGTTTCTTGAATACATAAGATATTTATCTTTCTATGATTCATAATATCAGTTAATTCCACTGATTTACCTGTGATAGTACCTATATTCCAAAACCCTATCCTAATATTAGATTCATGGACTAACTTCATTGCATGAATTTGTTCGTAATGTGGGAGCCCTTGATTATTTGACACTATACCCAAGTGTCGATGTAACGGCCCTTGCACACTTTTCATTGTATTAAGGTCAGACAACACATTGCTTCCAAGAGAGGCCTTAACATTTACACAATAAATAAAAAGATTTATTTCATGATTTTTTTTTTGAAAAAATTTACACTGGTTGTCGACTACCTAACGCAACCTTTCACTTTTCACATTCGAGGCTTGAGACCCGACAATGACAGTGTTTTATATATGCCAAGATAATTAAACAAAATTTGAACTAATTAAGGTTGATAGTTCTCCTAAAAATCAGCTAATGAAATTTCTATCTCAATCTAAAAATTTAGGTTACCAAGTAGACCATATAGTTGGACATATTTATCAAGTGAAAAAATTGAGCGACATTGAGCTCATAAAAAAATATCGTTATATGTTACCTTAACAACCATTTTACATAATTAGTCTATAATTAATCATTATGATGAAGTCTACAAACCGCTTAGTTTTTAAAAACTACAAAACAGAATTATCACTAAAATTATTCCAAATTAATTCCCTAATTATTAAATGTGTAAATAATCTTGTTGCATGTTGGACAATTTAATGTGGTAGAGTGATAAATTTATGTTTTAATGTTACAAGAAATTCTAAAAAATACACATATAATAAAATAATAGAAGGAGAAAGACAACAAAATTTTTTAAGTGAAAAAAATTATGATACCTAGCCCATTCAAAAAAAAAATTACGGTACCTAACATAACCAAATAACCAAAAGAAAAAATTTTCCCCTTTGGATAGTATTCATATGCTCACTGATGGACCTCAGACTGGTTAGGCTTGACAAGATGCTTCGCCATCTGCTATGTCCTGTTGTTTCTCGAGTGATTCGATCGTGCCCCCACAGGGGAATCACTTGAGTCAATGATGGGGTGGCTAGCCTCATCCCTCTCGACAAACAACAGAAACTATGAAGTTGCCGCCCGAGCAGACCCTACCGCTTGAGCTCATGTTGAGATCTTCCCCACATGTTAACTCATCGCTGCTTCAACATCTAGCTGACGAACGTCCAAAGAACCTACATAAAAAATGTAACTCTTTGGTTCATCCTGAAAGGTCGTTCTCTTAATCAGGATCAATTTGTTCTTTACGATTCTTTTTAATAATACTAGTAGAAGGAGAAGTTGAGTTTATCAGATCCAAACCTGGCATGACGTGGGGAACCACAACCACTGCAGGCGCTTTCATCTTCGGTTGCTTCCCCACATAAGAGGCAGACCTTGCAAGCCTTTCTCTTCGCGATCAGAGCGGCTAGCGCTACCTCTCTCTTGGCTTGATGGGCATTAGGAGCCTCCCAATCAGCTTTGTTCATCGACACAATAGTGTCTGGTTTCAGCATCTAGTAGACAATTGCCAGCTCTTGATGGCTCGAGACACCAATGGACCAAAAACTTTGCTTGGTCAATCTTGCCCATGTCAAGCAACGCCTTAGTCGAAGCATTGGCCTTCGCCATTACGGGGATCCCTAGTTGGAACTATCCAAATGGATCACTCATGTGAAGAAGAAGATATGCAGTTGTTGCTTCCATTCCTTCATCTTTTCCTCTAGCCTTAGAAACTAAAACTTTCTGACTGACGAGAACTGAAAAAGTTCTTCTGGCCCAACCTGAAACAAGAATATGCCGCTGAACAGATCAATGAACCATGAAATCCATCGTCGTTGGCGGAGCATTACCAAGGTCATCATGGCCGCAACAAAGAGTCAGGCAGAGCCCGAACCGGAACTGGCCCTTGTAAAACAACACGTCTATCACATAAATAGAAGTTACTCTATTCTGCTAGAGACAAAAAATCAAAAAGTCAAGTGAGGAGGAAGTTGAAGAGGAACTTTACTACTGCAACTCCCTTATATATAGGGAGAGCAGAGGAATTTTAAAGGTCTTGCAGGAGTCTTTTTAAGAATTATCAGATCGTCCGTACAAAAAATCCTCCATGGAGCAAAAAAAAAACCACAGATAATAAGACGATCAAAAGATATTTATTCCAAGAGAAATAATATAAAAGTTACAACATGGCACTCAAAGATCAATCTGAAGAAGAAAAGGAACTAACAAAGGGAGTTGATGCCGATTCAACCGAGACATGCCCCAATCGAAGCAACATCATAAAAAAAAGGTACCCTAACTGGCTTGATTGATTTGACTTGAATTTTGCATGAATGACTCAAACCCTCTCTCCCCAATCAAAGAGCTCCTGATGGAGGATTGTCGTCGTCTTGTCGACCTCAGTGTGTCAATTCACAACCCGCACATGACTTCGTTCCTCTCGATAGCAGCCGCCAGAGAAAAAGAGCTGCCCATCTCATCCGGACAATGAGCCAATGACAAGGGATGTCTGAGCCCGTTTGATGGTCTCCTAGCGAGTCTGGGAAAGAAGCAAGGGTTGTCGGGGCAATCAACTCCACTGTCCTCGCTGAAAAGCCAACCGCCCATGGTAACGTCTGATATACAATCTCCTTTTGACAAGTCAGACCTGCTTCTGGATTTGATGGACTCAGATTGTCAACATCAAAAATTGTTATTAATAAAAAAGACAATATGACCTGCAAATACCATGCAAAATCCCCTCATACCAAGTAATTGAAGCAAATCAAATATTATAAGCGACCATGCAAGCTCAGCAGTGAGCACCAATGAAAGCAATGAGAGTGTACCGAAAGCCACTCCATCAACTTGAACGGTCGAGAGGCCCTGGACTATAATGGGAGGTGCAGCGATCGGGCCAAGGGCCTAGCCAACTGCCTGAGCTTCCCTCTACATCAAGTCAAGGATGGAGTCAGATGATTCTATCTGATCCACTAGTGGGAGTTTATTCTTTTTCCTCATGGCGAGCTTTCTCTCCCTGTCACCCTCTAGGCAATCCCGACCTTTTAGCTTTTTGAAGCATTATGAATCAGGTCCTTCCATATCGCCACGGGTTTTCATCATCTTATCCATCACATCATCTTATCCATCGCAGCATGGAAGATATGTAAGGTGGTTGTTTCAAACAATGAAGATCTTCGAGCGATGTAGGCATGGGAAGAAGTCCCCGTGCCCTGTTTATAAGAAATGTAAGCACAAAATTCAAGAGAGTTCAATTATTGAGTCATTAATTAACACTGATTTAAATTTATTTTGTATTTAATTCTTTTATTCTTATTGCAGTATTTCTTTCAAGAAGTAAGAGAATCGATAAACTAAAATTTGTATATCAAAAAAATGTAAACAATGATCTTACAGAAATCTAACGGTCCATAAGGAGAGGACGCAAACTCCTACCAACAGCTTAGGTGGCAAAAAAAATTGGACCAAACGAGTCAGGTGAGTCGAGTCAACCAAACCAAATTCAACTAAGTCAAAAGATATGCAGGGAGATAATTGAGTGGCTCAGATAAGTAACCAATCGAAAATGAGAACAGGAGAGTGCCCAAATCGTTAACCCATAGAAGGCACGTTCAACACAGTCATCTATCCTAAAGAAGAGTCGATTCGATGGAAGAGCCACTCCATAAAGTATCTGCTATTATTCAAAGCTAAAAGAATCACAAACAACAAATCAGAATGTTTAAGCATATCGAATTCCCATCAACCAAGTTTAGACACCCTAGTTGACTCGATCGGGCCAAGCTAACTAAGCTTAGGTAATTGACTCATAAAGCCACCAAACCACAAGTCATACCTCAATATAGATCATCTCAACCCATTGGCCAAGCTCAATTGATCCAGCTAGCTCGATCATGCCAAGCTAAATAAGCTCGAACGCCCGAGTTAAGAAGCTACCAAATGACAAGTCATACCCCAATAGAGATCATTTCAAATTGGGGGCAAAAATGTGATAACATAATATCAGTGAATCATTTATAAAAAGAAGAAACATCTAATCAAGAAAAGCATCACATTTATTGTTTATTTCTCTCTCTCTCTCTCTTTCTCTCTCTCTCTCTATTTATCTATATTTCTCTCTTTCTCTCCCTCTCTTTTTCTTTTTAATTATGCTCTATTTCTTGAACTTGATTTACGGTTAATCTTAGATTCAACTATATATATTCCTTAATTACGTGTGCCCGTTAGTTCCAACTAATTAATCAAATCTTGCCCAACGTAACATACATTAAAACATAATCCAAATTAACTCCAACATCATTGACCAGTATTTGCTATACTCGACCATACTAATATAGAAAATTCAAATCCTACTTAGTCTAATATAAAATTTAATTAACTACTCATAAGTTATTAACATTAAACATTTACGAATTTATTTAACATTAACATTTACGAATACAAATCCTCATGCTAAAAATTAATAATATTTAGTGTGACTAATTAGTCGTTACTACATAACTAAATCATATATACATATATATTTGTATGGATCTATATATGTATATGCATATTATAATTTTAGCAATCAACACATGCTGAGTGAACTTTTTTCCATAAAAAAAATTTTTTTTTCTCTGAGTGGAGTCGCTGAAACACGATGCCAATCAGAAAAGCAAATTTGCTAGTATCAGCTTGAACCACTGCCGCCATTGAAGCCCTCCTTAACTATCTTATCCACTCATCTCCCTACCCCAAAACTCTTAAGAGCACAAATCGTGGCCTCCACTATGCACCAAATCTTAGTTTCCACCCAAAAAAAATTAGCACAATCAACTAAAAAATCATATTAAGTGCATAATTATCCACCCACAATGAACAGAGTTGAATCCATATACGGCGCCAGTGACCACTCACGTATCAAATCCGTGATCTCCACCGTGTTCTCCACATCCATATAAGCTTCACTATTTTATCCCACTTAAACTACATCACTATATGCAACTATCTATAAAAGACAAGCAAGGATTTGAAATCGATATTATAATAATAATAAGAGCATAGTTGGTTGAGAATGGGAAAGGAGAGGAGAATGGAAATGGTTTTGGGCTTTCTGGTTGCGTTGTTGAGTTGGGGCAGTGGTTTTAGAGAAGATGGCCTTCAAATGGGATTCTATTCAAGGACCTGCCCTCAGGCTGAGATGATTGTGAGGGATGAAGTGAATATGGCGCTTAGAAATGATGTGGGTTTAGCTGCAGGACTTGTGAGGATGCAGTTCCATGATTGTTTTGTTAGGGTGAGTAATCTGACTTAAAATAAGTCCTTCAAATAACAATTATTATCTTTTGGTTTTAAATGTTTGATTGAATGGAAGGGCTGCGATGGGTCGGTTCTGATCGATTCCACCCCTACAAACAAAGCGGAAAAAGACTCGCCAGTGAACAACCCAAGCCTAAGGGGCTTTGAAATAATTGATAGGGCAAAGGCAAGACTTGAAGCTGCCTGTGAGGGAACTGTGTCCTGTGCTGATATTCTCGCTTTCGCTGCTAGAGACAGCATAGCATTTGTAAGCAATAAAAATGTGTACTTTTTTTCTTATAAATAGTAATTTATATGAAAATTTTTTTGAGATATAAACTTGTATTATGATAAGTTGTTCTGCGTAGAGTGGAGGGTTTGGATACCCTGTGCTTGGGGGAAGAAGAGATGGAAGGGTTTCTGTTTTGTCAGAGACGTTCTCGAATCTGCCGAGTCCAAACTCCAACCTTAGCCAACTCATCCAGAGCTTCGCTAACAAAGGGTTTTCTCGAGAGGAAATGGTTACGCTCTCAGGTACCTACATATGGTTTATTCATTGATTAATATTTAGGAAGATTTACAAAGATGTCGCTCAATTCTTATCTATTTATATATTTTACTCCTAAACTTTAACTTTTACAGTTGTACAATTCAAACATTTCATATCACATCTAAAACATCATCATTTTAACTTTTAAAAAGCGAAATACACATTTTTTATGCATTGGTAAGGTCATATGTACGTAAAAATTGAATTCCAGGTTTTGGGCATGTAAATACATGGGAATTGAGTGGTGAAAATTGATGATGAAAATTGATGATTTGCTAATATATTATCACCATCATCATTGTCATGGTCATCATTGATATCATCAACATCATCATGAGTACAACCCAACCAAACCATCTTGGTTTTGTATCTCTCTAAGCATGAATCAAATAATCTCATCTGCCTGTATTGCACATCGATTGTCTATTGTATTGGCTTCCTTTGGGTCTCAATGATGTGGGCATGAACAAATTTCTCTCTTTAAAACAAGCTTCAAAATTATACTTGTGGGCTTTGATTAATGTAATTGTACTCCTTGTTTGTATATTGTCAACCATTCTAATTGGCATTTATTTTTGGATCCTTAGTTTGCATAACAAACTTGATGTATTTGTGTGCTCATAACATGAATGGTTGTTAAAAGCCCATAAGACAAGATCTACATTTAATTTAAATTAAATCTACAGTGATCAACATTTTACTCTCTTTTGGTAGTATCATACAAAATAAACATAAATAACATCACATAATTCTCTACTAAATATAGCTCAATCATTTCTTGTCACATTTCCATAGAAGTCAACTTTTGGGTCATCATATTCACTTCATTTTGCATAAACTCTATTATTTTTGTTTTTTGATCTTGCCATAGCCATATTATTTTGTAAGAAATTTTAATCCATTTGCATAATAGCTTGCATTTGTTTTAATGATGTGTTGGACTATGATCTTGCACTATATTATGATGCTCTTGTCAATGTAAAAAAAAATAAGAAGCCAAATTTAAAATAAAATAATGTCTTACTACAATATTAATAAGTCATACCTCAATAAATAATCAATATGCAAATTCCCTTTATCATAGCATATCAACATCAGATCTTTTACTTAGATGTAGTAATATATAGAAGATAAAATTGATGGCATGTCACAATTAAAAACTTATTTCACCTAAAATAGTTACCTTTAATACAATTTTGAATCACATAAATCCTTGCAAAATTGTTCTCTTCATCTAATCATATATGTGATATGTGCTTATTTAACAACTTTCTAATGTGGCTAAAAATTATTAATCTCTCATTAGGATCCGCAAGCCTTTCTTCATTTTATTTCATTTTTAGACTTGATTCAAAGACATAGGATTGAAATTAAATGTCTCTTTGAACATGTAAGACTCAATTAATTTGATAAGTTGGCTTTGCAATAAGTCGGGAAAAATTTGCTGCTAATTTTAATATAAAAATATAACACTCGTGATTCTTCATGCCATCGAATTTATAGCATTACAATATCCATGTACTTAGATAAATTTGATGTGTAATAATCGAGATATTTCATATCATTAAACTACATAAAGATGTCTTTTTTTTTTTCTTTTGAGTGCATCATGCTCAATTATATTAAGAGCTCGTGTATTTTGCTGAAAACATTCTCAAATACTAAGCATCGTTGTCATATTAATTTCGTACCAACATATTCCAAAATAACCAAGCATTGTTCATTCACACAATATTTGTAGGAGCTCACACAATTGGTCGGGCCCACTGCAGTTCATTCAACAACAGATTATACAACTTCAGCACCACCGATGTGCAGGACCCATCATTGGAACCGCTACTCGCAACGCAGTTAAAACAACAGTGCCCTCTAAACAACAACAATGGGAATATAGTTGTTCCAATGAACCCACGCAGCTCTTACACATTAGACTCGAGCTATTACTCAAACGTATTAGCCATGCGCGGCCTCTTCACATCTGATCAAGCTCTGTTAACCCACCCAACAACGGCTAATCAAGTCATGAGGAATGCCTTCGATAGCTCCATGTGGCAAGATCAATTCACTCGTGCCATGTTTAAGCTGAGCTTGCTTGGAGTAATCGCAGGGGCAGATGGTGAGATTAGGCTGAATTGTAGGGCGATTAACTGATCAATTTGTATAGTTATGAAAAAATTACTTTAACTACGTTATGGTTCCGAATGATCAGCAGGGGAGTAGAATAATTGTGTTTGTAAACGTAATAAAAGTGTCTTTAGCTTTGAGCAGTAAGTTTCTTCATTGGGTGTTACTGCTTCTATCTTGATAGGTGCTTTATTTTACCTTAAGTTTAATAAAATTGTGCTCAAACGTGTGGGGCATTGACTAGTAATAAATTGAAGATTTTTAAGGTATTATCCCGGAAAAAAAGGTGTTTTTATATAGATACATACCACCCATTATTATGTATTTTTATATCTAACACTGAAATTTTGCTTGTCGGGTTTAAGTCACCAAAGCTTTCATACCACATTAAGAATACCACCATTTTAACTTTTAAAAAGTGAAATACAACCTTTTTCATGCATAGATAAGGTGGTAATATAGTTAGAAGATAAATTTTATGTATTATATATTAATAGAGATTGTACCTGAATCGCAGCTGCTATCTTCGTGTTCGCCTCTAGGAAAGCCCTTCCTTCTCTGCTTTCACTATACTTGCGATCTAGGCATTTTGAATTCGCTTTTCTTTTGCCTATATACTTTACATTTATTAGTATGAATATTTACTATTGTACCCTTACTTAGTCTATATGAGACTAAACCCTCTCTTATGAAAGAAATAATGGAAAAGTAATAAAGTGCTATTTTATTTTAAAATCACTGAATTCTCTTCCTTCTTCAAATTTTCTTTCTGCTAACTTTGGCAAGATCAGTTTTATCATGGTATCAGAGCAATAAGTTCCTGGACTCTCTGATTTTTCTCTTTCATATTTTCTTTCTTCCCTCCCCTCCCTTGACAAACAACTTTGGTTGAAAACATAGCCGTGACAGGACCCAAGAACGACAATGAGAACATTGTTTTATACATTTTAAATGGCATTCCCTCTAGTTTTCAAGGATTCAGGACAGCCATAAGAACCCAGTTCAGTCCCATCAGTCTTGAAACACTTTACTCACTTCTTTACAATGAAGAATGTCACATAGCTAATGAAAACAAGAAGTCCTCTTCAACCACTGCTTTCCTCACTCACAAAAACAGAAGTCAACAATAAAAAATCCTTCCAAAAATTTTCCTTCCACCCGCAACAATCCAACCAACACCAACATTTAGTTGAAGACTCCCTTCACATGCCAAATTTGTTTCAAGCAGGGACTTACAACTAGTACATGTTGGCACAGGACCAACCTACGTTACAAACTGCAACCACCTGCTTCTACACTTGCTCTATTTACTGTCATTCAACCACAACCTTTAGAATGGATCCTTGACATAGGTGCTACGACTCATATAACTTCCCACCTCAAAAATTTCCATCAGCCCACACCATATCAAGGTTCTGATTTTATTGTTGTTTGCAACAAACACTCCACTGAAATTTCTCACACTAGTAAGGGTATTGTACTCACACCAGAGCGTCCTTCACAACTCTACCTCTTCTATGTGCCCCCTCTCTCTCTCTCATAATCTCATTTCAGTTCAGCAGCTTAGAAAATATAACAAATGCCAAGTGTTTTTTAAGGTAAGAAATTTTACATACAGGACAAAAAAAGCAAGAAAATTTTAATGACTGGCCCTACTGATCAAGGTCTCGGTAAGGCCTATGCTCACAATGTTCCATACAACCTTCTACTCGATGGCATCACAGATTCGGTCACCCACATCACAAAGTGCTTCAACACATTTCCAAAACTTACTCACATTTAAGAATCTCTCCTTCCGACATTGTATGTTAAAATCGTTTGTATAATAAAAGTCATAAAGTTCCTTCTAATTAAAGCAATACTACATACAAACTTTTTTAATTGCTTTATTATGATGTTTGGGGCGCATTCATGCACGCCTCTATAGAAGGGTACACTTACTATGTTACTCTTATAGATGTCTTTTTTAGATTTTGTTGGTGCATTCCAATCAAGCACAAATCTGAATTAACCTCACATTTTATTAATTTACATAAATACAATAAGAATTATTACAATAAAGGTATAAAATATTATAGATCTGACAACATAGGGTAATAAAAATCTCACATTTTCTCTCAATATTTGCAGGCACATGGCATTATTCATCAATTCACCTGTCTCTGCACACCAGATCAGAATAGTTTGGCAGAACGAAAACATCGTCATCTTGTTGAAACTGTATGTACACTCATAAACCCAGCTCACTTGCATCCTCAATTTAAGATCGGTGCTCCCCTCACAACCATTTATCTCTTCAACGTGCTCTCATCTCCTAACACTCAATACAAGTCTCCTTTTCAACTTCTCAACAATACTCCACCCGAATATCAAAACCTCAAAATCTTTGGATGTGTGTGTTTTCCTTGACAACAACCTCTAGTTTCCCACAAATTCAGCCCAAAGGCTCCAACATGTGTCTTTCTCGAATACACCACACATCACAAGGGCTTTAAAATCTTTGATATTCTTCATAAGAAAATCATCATATCTCATTATTTCATTTTCATCGACGATTTTTCCCCTTTCAAGCCTCTCAAAGCATCTTTCAACGGCACTTATCATCTCCTCGCCTTAACCCTTCCCCACTTCTTACTATTTCTTCTACATTTTCTATCCCTCCATCCCTTACTTCCACAAAACCTACACTCTCCTCCAGTCACATCTCAAATAATAATTTACTCAATCCCAACTCTCATCAATCTCCCACTCCTCACAGAGATTTCAATCCTTCCCCTGTGACACATCATCCTCATCCCACGTCCCCTCCTCCTCTTCCACATCACCATATGATTAGCAGATCTATGACTGATCCTTAAAACTAAATAAATTTCTCATTCTTCAACAACAACTCACTCATTCTATTCCTACAAGTTTTCATCAAAGGCCAAACTCATCCTAAATGACGTCAAGCTATGACATATGAGATTATGGCTCTTCAGCAACAAGGGTTTTGAGATCTTGTTCATTCACCTTTAAACCAACACATTCTTGGTTCTAAGTGGACATTCAAAATCAAACACCGCAATGAAGGCTCTAAAGCTCGCCAAAAAGCTCACCTAGTGGCCCAAGTTTGTTCCCAACAACATGGAAGTGACTACACTGAAACATTCAGCCTGGTCGCCAAATTTTCCACCGTATGTATCCTAATTACTCTTGCTTTTCATGATGGCTGGACCATTCAACAAATTGATGTCTTCAATGCTTTCCTTCATGGGAAGCTTGAATAAATGGTTTATATGAAGCAACCTTCTGGCTTCACAGATACTCAATTTCCTCACAACGTTTGGAAACTTCGCAAAGATATCTATGGTTTAAAACAACCTCCTCGCTAGTGCTATTCCACCTTTTGTCATTTTTTAATATGTCAACACTTTACTGTAAGTCAATCCAACCCCTCTCTACTCATACATCATCATCAGAATACCAAAACATACCTTCTGGTCTATGTCGATGATATCCTCTTAACTGGCAATTTCAAGTCCGCTATTCTAACTTTTATTCATACAACAAATCAACAATTCAAACTCAAACTTCTTCGAAAATCTTCCCAAATTCTTGGCTTACAAATTCAAAAGACTTCCAATGGCTATTTTTTTACAACAAACAAAATATATTAATGAACTTCTTACATCTATAGGAATGGTTATGACACCTCTTCCCACTCACCCATACAATCATAGTGAAAACACCCACTCTTCAATCCAATCCTCAAGATTATCGGAAAACTATAGGGCCATTACAATATCTCACCACTGCTCTCCCTGACATCACCTTCACAATAAATTTTCTCAGCCAACATATGCATACACCTACCACTTTAGATAACACTCAACTCAAACGTTGTTTTTTTTTTTTTTTTTTTTTTTTTTTTTTTTTTTCCTATCTTAAAGGAGCAACTAACTATGGTCTTTATATTCAGAAAGGCACACCTCTCTTGCAGGCTTATGTAGATGCAGACTTCAACAAGGTATCCAAGTGATAGGAAATCCACCATCGAATTCTGCATATATCTATGCCCTAATCTTATATCTTGGTTTACCAAAAAAACAAACCACTGTTGCCAAATCCAGCACAGTGGTTTAATATTGCATGATTGTTGTGGTCAATGCAAGAATAATGTGGATATACCGTCTCCTATTCGAACTTACCTCCACCTCTCTTCCTCCAACCACTTTATTCATCAACAGCACCTCAGCTTCATCGACAGCACCTCTGCCATCGCCATTGCCCATTACCCCGTCTTCCACGCGAGAACAAAGCACATCGAGGTGGACTACCACTTCACTCAAGATCATCAACAACTACAAAACATTACTCTACATCACGTCATTACAGCTGACCAGCATGTCGACATATTCACCAAGGCCCTTCCCGTTGCTCGACACCAACATCTCACGACCAAACCAACAACCTCCGCCCTAGATCCTCGATTTAAATGGGGGTAATAGAGATTGTACCTGAACCGCAACTGCTTTCTTGATGTTTGCCTCTGGTAAAATTCTTCCTTCCCTGCTTTAGCTATACTCGCGTTATAGAGCTTTCAGATCCCCCTTTCTTCTGAATTTATATTTTAAATTTATTAGTATGAATACTTGCCATTATAACATCCATGAATTCTCTTCCTTCTTCAAATCTTCTTTGTGCTAGCGTTGGGAACTGCCCTAACTTTACTTTAGAGTAGGAAAAATTACCAAATATTTAATTTGTTTTAAGTGTTGGACAAAAATATATCAAGGAGATAAAATTACTAAACTACCTAAACTTCATAAAAAAAATTTTTAATTTTATTACTAAATTGCCTAACACATGATCCTGCCTCTGGTATGTATGCAAATCTTCCAAAAAAAAAAATAAGGGTTTTAAACACTACATAATTGTAAAGCGAATCCTGCCTCACGATGAAGAGTGAAGAGAATACGATTCAAAGCATGACAAACTCCAGCCCAAGAATAGCACTAGGAGAAAACATATAGATTTCCCACGCAAAAAAAAAACTGCTAGTCACTACAGAAGCAATACATTTAACAGTAAATAAAATAGGAACTTCGACAAAACTTGCTGCCAGATTCCTCAATATATAAGTTAATACTACTTTTCATACTTCACGTGTTAAAACCAAGAAAATCTGGGCTTCAAGAAACCCCTTTTAAGGCACATGAAGAGTGTCTGGCGACATGGATATCATCTGAAGAAGGCTTGAGTTTGAAAAAGTCACCTCCAGTATAGGCTCTTTCTTGCCACCTTCCTCCACGCCATCATGAGTAATCAGAATAAATTCTTTAGCAACAGTAACCATGGAAACGCTTTCACCCATCCTACTTCCCAAACACTGCATCGCAAAGAGTGCCACTCTTTCAATTTGTTCGCATTGAACCGACGGTTGCTCGCCAAACCTAAGGTAAGGATCCACAATCTCATGAAGCTTTCTGTCCCTAATCTTCAACAACGTGAGCTCTAAAAGATGTTCCTTTCGTGAACCTGTGATGAGCTCCAGCAATATGAGACCGAAGTTGTTGACAATCCGAGCATCATGAGAAACCGCGTATGAACAGGATTCATCGCCATTTGTGGAGCTCAGAAACTTAAAGCTTGCAATTTTGATGGAATACTCTGCATCAATGTATATTTCGCTGGATTTGAGATCATGGAGGTTGACAGGTGGGGAGATCTCGCTTCGAAGGAAAGACAGAGCACTTGCGACTTCGATAGCGATGTTAAGTCTATGATACCAAGAAAAACCGTTTCCTCTGCGTCGCTGGAGGTGCTCCTCGAGAGTTCCATGCGAAAAGAATTCATGCACCAGAAGCAATGAGTAGTTGGAGCTGATGCAGCATCCAATTATTCTGGCAATATTCTTGTGCGAAACCTGGGAGAGAATCTCTATGATCTCCCAAACCTGCTTGAGATTCCGCTCGTTTTCGCAGTTCACTTTGTGCACGGCGACAAGAGATCCATCATCGATAACACCGATGTGGATGGTCCCATCAACAACACTGATGAGCTGCTGTTCATGGTCGAATCCCTTTGTGGCGTCGTTGAGCTCCTGGTAAGTGAATAATCGAGTTCTGCAAGCTTTTCCGAGGATCTTAGGGATACACGCTTGGTGAGGATGATCTTTGCTTCTATTAACTGGAACCTTTACGAGGAAACAAATGGCCAATGCACCGGAGACAAATATTGCAGAAATGATGGCCCCTGCCGGTGAAAGGACTCGTGTTAGACAAATTACACGATCTAACAATTATGTTATATGCAAAAGGATATGTTGAAATGTTGAAAATGAGCATGCTTGCATGATGAAAGAAATCTAGTTTCAAAAAAATTATCCAACATACAGAAGCAGAAGCTGCATACCAACAAGAATAGCAACTCTCTTTTTGCAAAACCTTCCTTTACAACAATCACCATTTGCAGAATGGCCCTCATCACTACAAGCTGTAAACATGCCTCGTTCAAAACAGTTCATCAGTCGGGGAGATTAGCGTAAAGAGTCATTATTGATTTACAAATGTGAAAAAATAAGCTTTTATGTGCTAAGACTTTTAGGCTCATTCTAGGATTTAGTAGAACCTAGAGTTTTAACAGATTTACACTCCTCCAATAAATCTTAAATTTTAAAAAGTATACGTCAAAGAGCTTAAACACAACTAAACATTTATCATCTCAAACAATTTTCAGGATTTAAAGGCTAAAGGATCTACTAAATTCAGGATTTAACGCCTATAGGATTTACTAAATCCTGATTATCAAGATTCATTAAATCCTGCTTGTAGCCAAGCTGTGCCCTCAGGCAACTAAAATCCAAAATAAAGATTTTCACTGTGCCAAAGAAAAAGAAGAAGCAAAAAAGACTCACCTTTGAAACAGCCGATTCCCCGTGCAAAACCATCACCAACAAGCCCAGGTCCGCAAGAACACCTATACCCTTTCTTCACCACAGTCGCGTTCACCATCACCGCCCCATTGGCACAAGCCACATCCTCCACCAATCTCATCGGCACCGCCCATTCAACCTCAATCCCTCTCCTCGCACGCCCAACCAATCCCCTCTTCTCAACCCAGCTCGAAAACCCTCGACACCCATACTCACCAAATACCCCAATTCCCTCCCCCGCCTTCCATACGCTCCCATCCGAAAGCGGATAACAGCATCCCCCCTCGCACCCTCCCACCCTCTCACACCCAGACCGACACACGGACGAATCATCGCAGGCATAGAGGCGAAGCACATTGTCTGTTGTGACGGCCACAAAGGGGCTTCGATTGAGGACCTCGGCGGAGTCTTTCAGATCTGCGTACCAGCGATCGCAAGGGGATGAGTTGGAGTTGGAATTGGACCTGGACTTGGTCGAGTAGTCGAGGAGGATGGAGCTGGAGGTAAGGAAGGCGATGATGCGTAGTTCGGTGGGGCCGAGGGTTAGGTAAAGGGAGGAGTTGCGGGTGCAGGTGAGGCGGAAGGCGTCGATTTGGGGACCGCAGGATGAGTTGAGGTGGAAAGGGTAAGGAATGGAGAGATCGCCGCAGAGCTCATTGCAGGGGTTGGTGAATAGAGATTCGTTGGAAGCGGCGGAGCCGGCGACGACGAGAAAGAGGAGGAGGGAGGTGGAGGTGGAGATGGAGATGGGATCCATGGATGGAAGAGGCCATGTGAGGAGTCGAATGGAGGGGGTTTTGAGAGATTAGAGGCGAAGTGTACGAACTTCGGGAGGAGGAGAGTTGGCGTCCGGAGAGGGGAGAAGAGGCGTTGGGAGGAGGGGAGGTGGAACGGGTTTCGGGGACGAAGCCTGGGTGTGCGGGAGCGAGGCGGGGGCATGTCGGACGGGGGAGTTTTGGTATTTATTTTATTTTTTCGGAATTTGGAGGAGGGATTGAGGTCTTCAAGACGACGACGACGACCTGGCTAATCGTTCTTAATTAAATTAATTAATACGGATCATTAATAAAACTCTCGGAATAGCTCTCCACTTTGAATGAAAATTCTTTTGAGGGAATCTGCCTAGGATTTGGCTAATCATACAGCGTACTGATTTAGCAATTTAATTTTTTATTTTTTTCACTTATTTCAATCTTTTAATATTAAGGGCCCGTGGCAGCTTATTTAGTGTGGTGGCGTTCTGAAAACGTACCTGACATATTTGGGTAAATTGCATTTTAACAGTTTGTGTGTTTTCAAAACACTGAAAATAACATTTTCTTACCGCATCTGGCTTTTTCATAAAAATAAAAATTTGTAATCGCTACTCAACCTAGTTTATCGGCAGATTATTTTTAATTAGCTTATCATCAGATTATTCAATAAGCTACAGCTGCCCCAAGCAAACCCTAAAGCAGATCTAGCAAGTTTTCATGATTTTATGGGTCTGTTAAAAACTCCTCAAATTTGTATATGTTTGAGGAGAAAGTATCATTGAATAATCTGTACATAAAATGCTTCAATGTGGTGGCAAATATTCTAGTACATTTGATTGTTTCTTTATGATAGTATAAAGAGAAGACATTCCCGACCAATGTTGAAGCGAGAAATATTGTATAAAAGTTTTAATATGAAGTGATGGAGTAGGAATGTTATTAACAGTTATGCTTATATAGTTGTGATAATTAAGATAAAATATAGGGGAAAAAATAGGTTTTTGAAAGCTATGTTTGTTATTATTGAAATAGCAATTAATGTTTGTTGAAGATCCTTGAATCAAGCTTCTAGTTATTCTCGAGTAACAAATGTATTATCATTGGAAGTCTATCAAACAAGATGCTTAGAAAGAACATACATATTTGAATTTAAGATTGAATGCCTTCACTTATTGTGGTTCTTTTTGGTCTCTAGAGATAAAATTTTGTTTCTTACACATGATAACAAAGAATGTGAATAGCAAATTTTTGCTCTTTCTTGATATGAGAGAAATTCACTTGTGTGGTTTGGAGATGATATGAGCTAAGTAAGAATAATGCCTAAGCTACTCTAGGAGGAGAAAAAACATAAAAACAATTAGGAATATATGAATGAAATTCAAATGGGTCGAACATTTGACCTAGAACACATTGTTACGAATTGAGAAAGTAAGCACAACATGAGAAGAAAAGATATAAAGAATACAATGAAGGCTTACAAAGAATGCAAGGATGGGGTGAATGTTTAATATAATTATGGCTAGCCTTTCTCTCTCAAAAAATGATTATGGTACATACAATGGTGTTTTCTTTGAAAGATGAATTGAGGTTTCATTAAATGTTAGAATTGATCTAGTATCAACTGTCATAGTTGAGAAATCATTTGAATTAATCTATATTATAAAAAGCTCTTTTAAGTCATCAATTACATGTAACTTCTTTCTTCAACAAATTTTTAACTAAAATCTCTATTTTAAACACCATTTCAAGTTTATGTTTAGGATTCATTCGAGAACATTTACAAATATATGCATTATCTTGAGTGGTTTCTATGTTTTCTAGAAAACTTTTGAGAGATAAATAAAGAAGACATTTACACTAATTTTTTAGAGTGAATTTGTGTAGAAAATTCAAAGTTTTGACATTATTTCTTTCTAAATGATATTTTGATTTGGCACAGTAAAATTGGGATGCCTTCTAAAATTTTGGAAGTTTAAAAGATTATACAAACTATCAATCAATGTCTGAGTCTTCTGTATTCCATTTACTACCGTATGATGCCTGCCAACAACCGACCTAATGTGTTCATATTTTGTCCATACTATCAGAATCACAACTGATTCAGCGGCTCATCATTGATAAAATTTTGATGATATATATAAACCTAACACAATGATTTTCAACAATCACATTCAAAATTTGTTATTCACTCGCATACATTGTTTGTCTTTCTAATCAATTGAGTTTTCTTTATGTTAAAAAGTTGTTTGTCTCCCAACTTCTAGCATTTTCAATAGACTATCGTTTGATGCTACCCATGATTGGTGTGTGATTCTGAGTTTTTGATGTCAAACACTCATTTTACTGCTAATCCAGCCTTCCCTTCTGCCAGAACAATGACCAAGATGACCACTTACTATTGCCTAACTTTCAATGCTCACCATCATTTGAAGTTTGATATCTATCAATAACTGACATTCAACACACAATCTCCAACTAATTCAACAATCATCTAATGCCCAATAATAATTACATATCAAAAACACTGCTATGCTCACAAAAAACATCTCGTGTTGTTGACATCAACTACAAGTTATTTATATTTATTTCTAGCTATGTTCAGAAAGCATCTCTTTATAATCTTTGATAAACAGTAATACTTGAGTATCAATCAAGCTAGACTTTATAAAAGGACAAAAATGTTTTTGTGTAATGGTAGTGTTTCTGCAACTGTGTAGGCCGCTGTTATTGGCTCTTGGCTCTTCGGGCTATAACCTTACATAAAACATAGATATTAGATTTGAAAATAGATAAGAATTAAGTGTTATGTATGTAAATGCTTAAGAAAAAGATTATATGATGATATATTAGGATGGTATAACGTAAGAAAATAAATTTTCCATGTTAGATATGTAAATATATAGATATTTAATACAAATTTTCATATATAGATAAGGTGTATGTATGTGAAAATTAAATTTTAATTGTTACATGCATTGATAGATATTAAGTAAGTGACATGTGTAAAAATCTTCCAAATAATAATAATAATAAGACACTCATTTTTCTGTGACATGACCATCTTCTGATGAAAAAATATTACCTCAGGAGTACTGATGCATCAGTACTCCAATGAGGAGGTGTCACGTGACATTATAGTAAAATTATTGCATACGTGACACCTCCTCATTGGAGTCTTGATTTTTTCTCTTCTGACAATCTGTTTTATCTGCAATTAAATAGACTTAAGGAAATAAATAACTATAGAAAACAAAACTTTTTTATCACTTCAATCCATTGTAATTCACTGTTTCCTTCAGATCAAAGTTCATATAAAATGGATTAAAAAAATATATTTTTATTATTCAACAAAGCAGAAAAATTTCTCCAGATAGACTTAATGAAATAGCCAATGTCATCCATATAATAGATTAAACACCTTTTTTCAGCTGCATTTTATGTAAATAAATATCAAAATGTAGGCATGAGACTGGTTAATATATAAAAATTACGTGGTATGTATGAAAACTTCTTTTAATGACCAAATTATCACATGATTTCTGAAAATGACATCTGTGTGTATGCTGAATACTTCCATTTTAAGAAAACGTTCATGGAATCATCTGATTAGAATTTGATGTAGATGTGTTTTAAAATACTCTCATTACCTTGAGATGAGCTCAATAAAAGAGATGATTAAATATCTTAGGAAGATTTAGAGAAAAAATTGAGCCCAAAAAGTAATATATATCATTCGAACCCCTGACCTCCGAGTGGAAAACTTAACCTTCAACTATTATACCACGAACAAGTACAGTATTATACACAACTCAATACCCGTGTATTTATATGTCTAACACATAAACTTCAATCTCTATAGATATACCACATTTTCTATGCATGAAAAGGTATATCTCATACTTTAAAGTTTAGAAAAGTGATATTTTTTATGGAATATGAAAGATTTGGGTGGTAAAATTCAGGTGTTGGACATGTAAATACATAGAAATTGGGTGCTATGTATGCATCTATGCAATGTAAATGCCCCATTTAAACTAATTCTTACCAAAATTTGACTCAAATTTTCTTTTGTAAAACCTGGAAGCTGTTAGCTTTCTTTAAATTTGCAAAACAAATGGATTGCATGAAGAGGGTAAACGGGCATATAAAAAATTACAAAGATTTTCTTGTAATACCTGACTGCCATTAACAATACGAAAGCTTCAATATATTTCTATCAATACAAGAAAGGCGCAGATTACCAATACTCAAAACAGATCCTCCACCAAGCTCCTGAACTGTAACCAAACAGGCTCTAAAGTTCTGAGAGCTCATCCCAAAAATACCCCTTTAGCTGCTTCCAATAACATCGCCATAGATGCTCTTTATTTTTGCAATTAAAGCTTCCCTGAGGGCACAATAGCATATATTATTTTTAATTATAAATTTTCTGAAGTTTAAAAACGGAATTCTAGAATTAATGTTGTAATGAGGTGTACCTGTCAGGCTTGAAAACAATGTTGCGGTATGCAAACCACTGAATCAATGACAAAAGTAGATTGAAACGCATTAATTTAGCAGCAAAAAATGAAAGAAGGATAAAGATGGAGTTGGCAAAACATAGAAATAAACAGAAACAATATATAATATATAGCTCTATGATAAGCAAAAAAGGATGTTAAGTGTGCCTTGCATATTGTGATTGGACATATTTTTGGAAAGTAAATTACAGGAAATAGAAGATATGGATACAAATTACATTTTGTATAATGGCAAATATCCAGATGAATCTGTTTGATTCAATGTTATTTAGATGTCAATAGCATTAAAATGTCATTATCAATACATATTTGTGTTATCTATCAATATTGAATATGACTTGAGTTGGCTTATTTTGACAAACAGATAAATGTCAGTGAATAAAGACAAAATGATCATTTAGAAATTTATATTTTACAAACGAAGAAAAATGCTAAAATAAATAATTCTTTGACTTTTTGCAATGAATTTTTTCTAGTCCTAAAGTTTATTAAAATGTAAAATTAGTCCCCAAACTATTTTATAATAGGTTGAAATCAGTCTACTAACTCCATTAAATGCAGGATTATTTCTGCTCCTATTAAGTGATTTTGGGGACTAATTTAACACATTTGTAGACTCTGAGATTAAAATGATCCGTTATAAATAGTCAAGGGACCATGATGACATTTTTTGTTTTCTTTACAGATGTTAGCAAATCAAATATCTAATAATATGATGTAACATTCACATGTTAGTGCGGCAAAGAGCCCCATGAATTAATTGACCTGTTTGAAGTTCCTGGAGTAAATAAATCATCAGCATACTCATGCTCTCAAAAATTCATTTTCTATGGCACTGCCATCTATGCTAACAGTAATGTTTCAGCAAGAGTCACAGGACTTACTCCAGTGTAGCCAATTCCAACTAGTTCAAATATACTCGGAAGTAGAGGAAGCCTATCAATTGCCTACATAAAATTACAAAAGTTCAAATTTTTCATGTTAAAAAAAACTAGAGAATCTTAAGGCTTCTTTGGGATCAGTTTTATTTTTTTATTTTTGTTTTATTTTTAAAAATGATTAATGCGTTTTTTACAAGTTTATTTTTCTAAAAAAATTAAAATGCTTTATATAAGACAATTGTTTTGAGTGTTACAAAATCAAATAGTCAAATATGTTTTATTTCAAATCAAAATATAAAGAAAATAAGATAGGAACAAAAAATAGAAAATTAAAAATAAAAGTGATCCCAAATAGTCCCTTACCCTTAGCTTCTACAACCATGCAATCAATTGAGTACTAATTATGCTTACCGAGATCAATCCAGCAGAACCATAAAGAGCAATTAGTGCAAAAATAGTAACGGAAGTCACAGCATATTTGTCTTCAAGTTTGTCCCACTGCCTACCAAAAAAAGCCAATTTAATACCATAACTTCTTAAGTCCAAAGAAACAGTATGCACAAATAAAACAGACCGCTTCCTGTATGGTTTTAAATATTTCTGGAAGTTCAGTAGCAACTTCAGATGGTGCTTCTCCTGTAGCCATGACAACAATATTCCCTGCAATTCTACGACCTAAGTTGGCAACAAAATGGGCTTAGAAGGTTGCATTTATTGTGAGGGTGAGAATTGTTTGATAATAGAGAAATGGAATAAAAAACTTTCATTCTGCTCAGACTGCTTATCTACAAAATGGACAACATTTTACGGGCAGTTTACTACTGTTTCATACAGAATTGACAAAACCAATAGATAGAGATACATCACCAACGACAGTGCCTGCCAGGAGTCACTCCTCATCTAGAAGCCTTCTAGGAGTCACTCCTCATATACGCTATTGAGACTAGGCCATCATCTCAATAATTACCATCTATGAAGCATGAACACGGACGAGGACGTGAACATGACACAATTCGAGGAAACGACATAATTAAAAATAATACTACACAACACGATATGGACACGTTTTTATATTTAAATGATTATTAATATAAAAAATATTTTTTTCATTATTTTCTATTAAAAATATCACAATACAAATTATGCAATAATAAAATTTAACTTCATAAATTTAATTTATATTATAAAATCTTATGCTCATGAAAATTAATTTTTAAAATGAGATATAATTTGTTTTGAAAAAATTCAGCAAACTTAAAATTCAACTTATCTACTAAAATTTAAAAAATCGTATGAATACAAGGACGGAATTACTAATGCCCGGCTTTGATAAATATTGAATGCACCTTCAATTGCTTGATTCTGATCAATGTTAGAGGGAGCTTTAACATGGCAGGAGATGGGGTGGTTTCGATTATAAGGTATATTTAATGTTATACATATATTTAAAATTTTCTAATTCTCGTGTCTTATTTTCTCGAAATTGTGTTAAGCTAACGTCTGATGCGGTGTTGAGGTGTGTCCCGGACGTGTTTTGGCCTAAAAAAATTAAACATATATTTTGTAGTATCAGAGAAGTGTCGGGGCGTGTCGGACAAGTGTCAGAGTTCGATACGTGGCCGACACAGGTATGACACATTTTTAGAAGTGTTGGTGTTACATAGATGATCATCCACCCTCAACAAATAGCCTTCTATAGATTCAAGATATCACAAGCCCACTGACATCTACTTGGTTCATCTCCAAACCACACATTGCACTAGAAAATGTCTAGCTATGAGAACAATCGTAAGAGCCGAAACAATACCATGCAAGATATTATCTTTTTCGGCATAAATCATTCTATACCATGATTAACCTCATGACTTACTCATTTTAGTTTAGTCTTATTGATGCAACATCCTAGTAGGTCAATTACCTGAGATGAGCATAGATGAGCAAATTTATTGTATAGCTTTTGAAAAAACTCCTATCTGAAACATCAAAGGGTGGCTTCCGAATTCCAATGCTCTATCTTTAGTGTGAGTTTTGGCTCATTTCTACCCTAGAGTTTGTCATCCTAGAAGCCTGCCACGAGTTGCTCTTTATCTAAGTTATCAACCCTAGTGATCACTCCAAACCCTATTATTCAAATCACCGTCTCCAATTTTAAAATTATCAAAATAATTTCTGATACCTAAACTAGTAATAAATTCAACAAAAAATACAAAAAAAAACTTTTATTAATACTGAGTTAGGGTTACAACACGGCACAAACTGAAATAAAAAATACACTGACAAACCAAGGCCCGGGTAGGGTCAGAAGTGAAGATCTGAGGGCGGAGTGGCATCAACAATGTTGTGAGGGTAGGGGAAGGGATGGTGGGTGTGAGGTCAATTAGGAAGGGGTTTGGTGGCCGGTAGGTGGGTTGGAACATTCGTCCTAAGGGCTATAATGAGGCTGGTAAGTAACCCGGAGGGCTAGAACATTCCTCCTAAGGGCTATAATGAGGCTGCCTGATGTGGAGCAAGGGGCTGGAGTAGTAAACAACAGTAGGTTGGATGGGAATAGAGTGTTGAGAGGACGATTGGAAAGGTTGGACAGTAAGGCAGTGGCGAAAAAGGGGCAACGGGACTGCGGGGTGGTATGGGGATGGCCGACGGTTAATGGAAGGGAAGGAGAAGGGGTAGGAGGAGGATAGATGAAGATATATCACCACCGCGGAGTAGGATACAGCCGGAGCACCACCACCTCCTCGGATACAACCGGAGAACAGAGAGAACAACTCCACAAAAGAAACTGAAAGTAACACACAACAACAAAAACTAACCTAATGCAACAAAGTAGCAATATAAAAAGTCTCCCAAGTAAAACAAGGAAAAAGAATGAAAGGAGGGTCGGCAGCAGTGCCTCCTTTCCTAAAGTGCCACTCTATTGAATGAGACACATGAAAGGAAGTAAATCCCGCTTGACTCCTATAGCATCCTAAACCGATCACCTCAAGCAGGGTCTTGATCGGCTCCCCTTGAATCAGCTTGCTTGTTTCCCGCATCCGTGCAGCAAACTCCTACATCCGTATCAGTTTCCCGGGGTTGGGAGAGCTTCAACTTCATTCGTCAAAGCTTCTGATTCATTTTCTCTGATCTTGGTGGCACCTAAGTTCCACTTCTGGCTTCACTGTCGACCAAAGCATCAAAGAACTCTGCACCACTTGTGTGCTCAACCCCCTATCAATCCACTTTGTTGAGACTATGGCCCATGCTTGTACTGTCGGATCCTCCCAAGGTAACCCATGGCCTGGTCTGTCTAATGTGCCATGAGAGTAACCTAAATCTTTATGTTTGTGATGTAGCTGGTGGTACGGTGTCGACTGTGAGACCCTCACATCATCTCTGGCGTAACTGTCCTGTGTCTGGAGCTGCTGTCTCAGTCCTCTCATCTTGTGCCGCCACTAGAACTGACCTCACTGACGCTGCTCTGGTGGTAAGGGTTCATGTGATCTCGACTTTGTCGAAAGAAGTAAAATGATGTGCTTCCCCTCCTTAATAAATGAGTATGCATTTTTGAATCAATCGTGTTGAGTCCTCGGGTCAAACTATCATAGTCGTCCCAATAGAAGGTGGCAGGTATCCATAAAGACAACGTCACACCACACCTGATTCTGTGGCTGACCTTCGATTGAGAAAACTACTCAACATCTCCGGTTGATGCTGATTCAATCCTTCTTGGTCGCATCGATTTTGAGTGTTGGGAGGAAAATTATTGGGTGGAACCAAAAGAGGGCGTGTGCGATTTATTGCGGGTGTAGAAAAACTATTTAGGCTTGTTGATTTTGAAAATCAACAAAGGAGAATTTGGAGTTTGGGCTATAGTTTGGGAATGGTAAAGAAAATTTTGATAGAGGGAAAGGTGGATGTTAGGAAACCCTAGGATAAAACTAAGGTTAGTCAAGCACTGATACCAACTGATACCGGAACTAGAAGAAAATTCAACGGAAAATGCAAAACAAACTTTTATTAATACTGAGAAAGCGTAACAGCATGATGCAAATATAAATGGAAAGTACACTAACAAGCCAAGGTCTGGCTAGGGCCGAAAATGAAGATCCGAGGGTGAAGTGGCATCGGCAATGTGGTAAGGGTAGGGGAAAGGATGGTGGTTGCGAGGTCGGTTAGAAAGGGATTTGGTGGTCAATAGGTGGGCAAGATAACGAGGGTGGCTGAAAGAAAAGGGTTGTCGGGGGCTAGTAACCGCCCTCCTAAGGATTGTAATGGGGCTACCTGATGTGGAAGAAGGGGCTGGAATAGTGGACAACAACAAGTTGGAGGGGAATAGGGTGTTGGGAGGTGTATTGGAAAAGTTGGACAGTACGGTAGTGACAGAAAAGGGGCGGCAAGACAGCGGGATGGTATGGGGATGGCCCATGACTAATGGAAGGGAAGGAGAAGGGGGTAGGGAGGAGGATAGAGGAAGATATATCACCACCGTGGAGTATAATACAGTCGGAGCACCACTATCTCCTCGGATACAGCCCTAAAATAGAGGGAACAGCTCCACAAAGGAATCTAAAAGCAACACGCAGCAACAAAAACTAAGCCTAATGCAACAAAGCAACAATATAAAACTCTCCCAAGTAAAACATGAAAAATGAAGATAGAGGGAGGGTTTGTGACAGTGTCGCCTTTCCTAAAGTGTCGATTGATTGAGCATGACACAGAAAAGGAAGTAAATCTCGCTCGACTTCTTTAGCATCCTGAAATGGTTGCCTCAAGCAGCGTCTGAACCGGCTCCCCTATGCTAGTCGGCCGGTCCCCTATGCGAGCCAGTTCTGCCAACTGGCTTGTTTCTCACATCTTTGCGGGAAACACCCACACCGGCATCAAATTCAACACAAGATCAAAATTTGAGAAACTCGCCATAGCTCGCTTTGATTCAAAATAAACTTTAAGACGAGTTTCGTTGCTTGAAATTCAGCTCAATCTAGTTTGAGTTGAAGTCAATGCAACTAAAAAATTGTATCATAGATTTTGAATGCCTTTAGCACCCCAGCTCATGCCTTAGTTTCATAGCCACTATAATAATGATTTTATACACAATAAAAATAACTAAATATTTAGAGTGTTATTTTACCACAAAATACTTGAGAAAGCTCTCTATTTTAGCGACTTAGCCTTAACTTTAAAAATTCATTTCTCTATATTGTTTATTCATGGCTCTTAATTATGACATAAAATGACACACTTGTAATTTTTTCTTTGCCTCTTGGAAGCCTCATTCATCTATAAATAGATGAGGGGTCTTCAGGGATGTAGAGACCAACATAAGGAGAGAAATATCTGATCAAGAAGATCAAGAGGAGGAGGAAAATTCAGCAAGGAGAGAAAGATCTTGAAGAGGCTTTAGAATTGAGGGAGAGTTCTTGTAGAGAGAGATCTAAAGAGACTGTGATTCCTCGATGTAATGAGCTTGTAATTCTTCTTTTGTGCTAGTGAATTTTGATAGTGATTCCCTCCGTGGATGTAGGTCTAAGGACCGAACCACGTAATCTCTTGTGTTTGTGTTCTTTGTGGCATATCCTTTTATTCCTGCAGCTTTTCTTTTTTTTTCCCTTTTGCTTGGATACTGTTGTTGCTCCTTTTTTCTTTCTGCATCCAAGAACCGCAGACTACAGGAGTCGCAGTGCCAAGGAGGGGATTCGAAACTAACCGCTGCATACAGTTCTTGGAACCGCAGCAGTGGGGAGCAATAGAACTGCAGCAAGGTGTTCGTCATCCTGCAGGTACTTCTTGGGACATTCAGAAGAATAGCAAGGCTCGGCAGCCAGAAGCAGGGAGTTCGACAGAGAAGGCACAAGTGGCTGAGAGGAGTTCGGTCATGGTTGTTTGATCCTATTTTACAGAAAGTTATTTTGCATTCCATTTCTTATTTCTTGGTGTTCTTGACGGAGCAAGATTACCATAATTTGAAATCATAATCTTGCTGAAAAGATTTGTACAATATTATTAAATATCTTTTCTATCTAACTCAATCCATAAGGAGTTCTTCGCAACAGTGAGGTTGTAGGTGTTTGGCGGAGCGGATTTCACAACACGCTATTATACAGTTAATCTTTTATATAATTGAGCCAACACACCTACAAAGATTGTACATCATTCACTCAGTTTTTGTTCCACTAATCCTATGGCACATATCTTCTAAACATTTTCTCATAATAGTTTTACTTTGCATTTGGTTATCATGGCACCTCCCATTAAATATTCAACTCTCTCTCTCTCTTTGTGTGTGTGTGTATATGTATATATATATATGTATATATATATCTGTGTGTGTGTGGGTGCGCGCGCGCGCGCCACTCCATAGGACAAAATTGAGAAAAAGGATTCATGCAGCAAACCCCACTTAGTGGGATAAAGGATTGTTGTTGTTGTTGTTGTTGTATTTGTGTGTGTGTGTGTGTGTGTGTGTGTTATTTATAACATTCATTCTTTGACACTCATTTCTCTCTTAATGAGTACCAAACCAATCCAAATAGTAATAGAATACAGGCCTCACTTGGGTTATACAAAAATATTGCCCAAATCCTACCATTAATAAATAAGTCAACAATCTAGGACTGGTGCATAACCCATGTACAAAAACAATACACCTAACAGTAAATCTTAAATCATGAACATCGACCACAACAACCAATAAATTTCAAAAATGGTAGTAAAAAAAATTGCCCATTATACATGCAACAGTGTCTGATCAATAGAAAATCAAGACCATCAATAAAAGAAGGAAAACATCATAGAAACTAAGAAATTACGCCCAAATTATGGTTCACAATTTCACATTAACGGATCCCTTCTGCAAATCAGCTTAAGAACATCACAGCTCTCACTAACCCAATATTCAAACACCAAGGGCAAATGCGTGTCATGGACAATTTCTTTCAAAAGAAAAGGGCTTACAGTGAGAGGCCGACTTCCACGGTTCCCGGCCCTGGAAACGAAGAGCGGGTGAAGAGGCTTGAGATGGAAATGGAAGCGACGGGAGGACGGGAGAGTGCGCAGTCACCGTTGCCACCGTCTGGCGGGAGGACGTTGCCGAAGAGAACAGTGATCGTGTGGCCATGGCGGCGGTTGAGGCCATGGAACTGAGGTAGAGGATAGTGCTGTTTCGCGTTAGGGTTTGGAATCGAGCAGCTTCGGAGCTCACACAAACTCTCTCAGAGGTCGTCGATGGCCAATCTCTACTTCGTAGTCTCCCTTGTACTCGTTGATTCGGATGCGGACAGCGGGGAGGATAAGAGTTGTGTGGCTCATCGGGTTAATGTGAGGGCAAGCGCATGTGGTGGGACGACGACGCATCTCTCCGCGTCTCATTCCGAGGACCCAGTCATAGTCCTATGGTCCATGCTTCGCTCGTGACTTTATATCCGTAGTTTATAAAATCAGGTGGATAAACTTATATTATTTAAATATTTTGTGATATCTGATTATTTATAAAATAATTTTTGGAGTTTAGTATTTATTATTTGATTGCTGGTAACTCAATTTTTTAACATCATATTTAAAATATAATTACCATTATCCTTTTAAAAGTGAAATATATATTTTTTCTGGTGGAAGTTTATGATGAAGATTTGAGTGATATGCATGTGAATATAATTTATGAATAATTAATCAATTTTTACGTACATTACACCTCAATTATATGGTCAGATACCCAACAATTCAATTGAAACCTGTGATGACTTGAGGTTAAATCATACTCGGAGCTAGGGGTGTAAACGAACCGAACACGAACAAACAGAGCTTTTGTTCGTGTTCGGTTCGTTTGAAATTTAGTTTGTTTGAAACAAGCTCGTGTTTGAAATTGTTCGTGAAGTCATTGTTCGTGTTTGTTTCTTAACACGAGTCGAACACAGGCTGTTCGCGAACAACAAGCCAGTTTGACATTCCTAATATTAATATATATAAATTAATTATATAACTTATATTTTATAAATATATAATATATATATCAGTATATTACTAATATAGTATATTAATATACTATTATTATTATTTTACTATATATTATAATTTATAAAATTTAATTTTTTTAATATCATAAATTTTATAAATATAATTATTTTAAATTATTTTATATTTTGAACAATAACGATTCGAACACGAACGAACACATCACTATTCGTGTTTAGTTCATTTAACTAACCGAACGAAAAAAAATTGTTAATGTTCATCTCGTCTACTTATCGAACACAAACTCTTTGACGAACTGAACACAAACTGTTTGCGTACAACAAGCTTTTTTGACAGCCCTACTCGGAGCCAAGTAGGTTCTATTCAAATGTAGCTCTACAGAGTCGAACAAAATAACTAGACTATTCATCAACCTTCCACAATGGCCACCATAACAGTCTGATAGCTCGTCTCGGACATATTTACTAGCTAAATGGGCAGCTTGGCATCCTATAAAGCTACCGAACATGTTATATTATTACTTATTTTTAAGTATTTTGTACCTTATTTTTATTTAGCCAACCATTAGTACAATCAAAATCACTCCCATCCTATAAAGTTGGGATTTATGATGCACAATCTAAAATATGCAATCTTATACACAAAAAACTAGTAACACATTTCTCTTTTCAGATAGTATTTGGTTCATATTTGGTTAAAGTTAGGATTTATTGTGTTCAAGTTATTATTTATTTATTTTTATTTGCTCGAAATCAGATAGTGTTTGGCTCATATTTGATTCAATTTCTACTGAATCAAACGCATGCAATTATATTACTCTTCAAAAACTTCAAACACTGGTTGATCATAAATATGCCGAGTTCTAAATAACCTAAATATAAGCTAGCAACCAAGTAAATCAAGCTCAACTCATGAATCTATGTACATGCATTTAATGTATGAATCTATTTACATATATGAATGTACCCTTTAAAACCTTCTAACAACGGGTGCATATCAACAATTTTAATTTATATAAATAACGGAATACAATACCTCCATAATATTATCAAATAAAAATACTTCCAGAGTTAAAGAGAGTAGCATCCAGCAAAAACAGAAAAAAATGATGCAACACACCAACAAATCCAAAATTTAAGAACTAAGAAAATGCAATACCATATGTACAAATTCCAAAGATTCTCAGATTCAAAATTAGCTTCATAAAATTTCCACCTTTTCCCTCATTTGAGTCTTGTTTCTAAAAAGGGTAGCTATCCAGCAATGCCTTGAAACAGAAAAACTTCTGAGTTGAAAGCAGGCCTTTCATCTCAATACTGGCATCAGTCAAACCGCAAGGTGTGCTAAAATTGAGTTGAGCTTCAGTATTATATACAAGGGTAGTATTAAAATATAATAAGTCTCCATTTTCTTCACAGAGCTAGACTACTCCAGTTTCGCTACCACTAAATTTCCGCTTCGATAACCGAACAGCATTATTCATAGCAACACTCACAGCGAATGCTGTCAGCTGCATGAAAAATTTCATAATAATGTGATTATTAAAACCAAAAGTAGAAAGAAAATGTGAGAGTTTCAGAGAACTTACGTGAGCAAGGCCACAGCACATAAGGCTAAATCCTTTGAAGTCAAATGGAGCACTTTCCGAGAGGAACAAAGCTAAGTTCAGACAATTTACTGTAAGTTTACAGCCATTCTGAAAAGCTAGAAGTAGTTCTGTTTGCATAACAAACTGGTTACCTGTTAGAGGAGTGAAGAGCATGGGAGAGATTATGCTAGCAATTGAGCTTATTCCTGTAATTCCACCTTGTGCCAAGCCCTGGATTAAGATGAACGTGCCAGTTTTTCAAGATTAGTAAGAGAAATGAAATGGATTAAGCTTATAAGATCGATGAGGTTATTGTAGATACAGTCAATAGATGTTCCCGCAAAACAACCTTGGTTCTTAATGCGAAAGCACTTACAGGCCTTAAAGATGCATTTAAAAATATCATTTACTGAAAAAATAGTGTGAAAGCAATTACAAGCCTTAAACATGCATTTAAAACTATCATTTATTGAAAAATAGTACTTCTGAGATTCCTTGAGATAAAAAATATTGCATACAGAGGAAAAAATAAATATTGCATAAGAGATTTTTAGTTCATCCAAAGATTGAGAATGGGCCAGCAACATAAAAAAGGAAAATTCGGGCAAATTTCATCATTTTCTTGAATTTTTAATCCTCAATGAAATCTAAAGCATTTGATATCATGATGCTTAAGGTCTAATCCAGGGATAGTTTCATTAGTTTAATGTCTCATCGGCATGCTTTCTAGAATTATTGTTTTGTGGCATTAGTTGTCTAGTTACGACTTGAAGTTCATGGACTTCGAATACGAGGAGAAGCTACACTTAAAGCCCATTATTTGGAATCAAATTACTAGCCTTGCTTCATCATCCATTCTTAAATAAAGGGTACAAACTCCATTAAGTCAAATTTAGCTAAACATCTGCAGGACAAATTTGAATCTTTTTTTTTTTTTTCAATCTACCAAAAAGGACTGAAGAGCTCAACTAGTGCTAACTCTGCTCTTTTTTCTAACTATCCAGAGTTTCATTCATTATATTCATTATCTATGGTAAGCAATAAAAGCTAGTACCTGATCGTTAAGCCCGACCCTTTTTGACACGATGGTTCTTAGCTGCACATAAAAACAAACATGTTTAGCACCAAGGTGGCAATGAGGAAGTGTGAGATCTGGAATGAGGGCTAAAGAGTGAAATTGGAAATAATTATAGGGAGGAGCGGTGGGCTGTAGACAAGAATACTTACACATGGGTGAAGGAACACACTCAAAACCACAAAGGATGAAGAAAAATATGGAACCTGTTTCCATAGTAAAAAATATAACAAATATCTTAGATTCTAGTTAAATTATGCAATAATATTTTGACATGACTACTCATAGAAAGTAGCAAAGTAAACCAAGAGCTAATGATAAGCAGTGCATCATTTGAAACACATGAACTATTCTAACATTTTGATCTGGTGTTTGTATATTAACATAAAAAATATCATATGAATGAACACCATGATAACTGAGAATTTTAAGATACTTATTGGAGTGTCATTCAATGTTTCATTCGAGACTAAATATTTTTAAAGTAAAAAAGGTTCAGAAATATCATTTAAGGGAGCATGGTCCATCCATCCTTTTTTAAAAAAGATATAATGGGGATAACTTGGTTCTAAGTTATGTAAAGGAAAAATAATTTAAATTAGAGTTAACTCCGCATACAAAACTGAGCAAGAATAAATTGGAATAAGGATTCATAAAGTTAAACTTAATTAGTTGAGATGAAGGCATGATGCATTCCCAAGAGTCAAATAAAAATAATGGGTTTACTCTCTCCTTGTTACTTTAGACTATCCCAATTTAGAAGAAATAGAGTGGACTAAGGAAATACAGCTAATAAATCATTAAAGAAGAAATTTTGAGGAAGTGTAGAGCGTCACAAAACAATACTGGCTTGACTATGGTGGATGCAAATATAATTAGTACACAGACCGTTCATAAGAAGTTTTTAGCCATAATATCATTACAGATAGGCTTAAATGTGGGAATCATGCACAAAAGAAACACGCATTTACTTTTGAAAGTACTGATAAAAAAAGAATTGATTGTAAGTACCCAGGAAGACCATGCAATGCTTGTAAGTAAAACCTGCATAATATGGAGAAAAAAGTCAAGAATAAATGAATAATAGTAATAATAACATTCACCAGTATTTTAAATAGGAAAAGAACATGGAATGTGAGGAAGAAGGTTACATTTGCACAACTTGCCAAGAGGCCCACGCTAAGTAGTATTTCCTCTCCAATGGCAGGTGCTAAGACAGGCATAAGAAACAGCTGCGTATTAAGATAATTTTAGTCATGAAACATCCTTTTTCACACATACATAGAAATTTTTATTTATGCATATCGGGTTGTACTCATTAAGCGCATTTATACATTTAGGTACACACGAGTAGACACTCATATAGATTAGTCAGAGATTAAAGATAGCACATGAAGATGTAAAGCCACAGTTAAGCTAACTGAAGAATGATTTTGATATAGTACCTGTGAAATAGCCCCAGCAACCCCACTAATGAGCATTAGGTCAGCATACTGGTCTTTGCTGAATTTGAACTGAGCTTTAAGGAAGAACTGCATTGTTAAATAAAAGAAAAAAATCAAAATTTTTATCCTCCAAATATTTGGTGAAGATAGTTGAATGCATAAATTTTAAGCCATTCCTATTAATAACAGTATTTGGTCTTAATTGTAATTTAGCTAAATGGTTGTTTGGTCGCAATTATTTAGAATTTAGTTATATTTTAAATGTAGCATAAAGCAAACTCAATACATTTTAAATGTTTTTTTTTTTATTGGTTAGTTGCAAAATAAATTGAGAAGATCAGATTTTGGTTTTTTTATGACTATAAAGTGCATCAAAATTTTAATTTTTTAATAAAATTCTTCTTTGCTATTATGCTTCAATACTAAAGTTGGGGCACAAGCAACGGATATGGATTCCATGGGAGTAGGGACTACATCGAAAATGCCATTATTGATGAAGTTTCAACGCCCTAAAAAATTACTTTAATTTTGCTTTACTCCCAACCAAATGCTAAAAAAAGTAAAACCCTTACATTTCAAATACAATATACTCAAACCAGTCTCAACAAAGTAGACACTGAATAATTTGCAACAACTTCAAGGTCTTTCATTTGATGAAAAATTTTCATTGAGTTAATGGGTATGAAAGTTCTAATCATCAAATTTCTGCATTGCTGTATCAAACCAAATTTATCTACAGATTAGCACAATGAGACAAATTGGCAAGTAATATCAATGTTCTTTCAAAAGGAAATTTTTTTATTGAACCTTCTATGCAACTCTCTCAATGCAAACTTCCTATCAAAAACTCCAGAAATATTGCCTGCAACATCAAACCTTTTAAAGTACAAATGTATATGGAACAATTTATTCTCTACACATATAAGATGCGATGGATGGCCTAAGAAAAATAATCAGTAATGATGCAAAAAAAGAAAATTCTGAAAAAAAGATTATTACAAAAACATTGATCAATTTCTCTATTTCTCTAAAAGTCTTCTCTTACAGTTCCTAAGTTGGTAACTTGAGAAATAGAAGCAGCATAGCTGGGGAGGAACAAACCTCAAACTTTATAAGAAAAAGTAACAATAAAGAGGCAGAGAGAAACCTAATTACAGGAAGAATACCACAATAAAAGAGAAAAGAAGTTACCATAATAGAGGCCTGAAACCCACTTGAACCAAGGCTATCAATGAACGCAACAACAGCTGCTCGTGACAGTATAAAGCTGCACGAGCATGAATGAAAAATGTAATTATTCACACAAACTTTAGCCCTAAGGAATGGGGTGAAAAAATGACGATATTTTTAAAAATGAAAAACATTTCTAAAATTATAAAATACATTTTCCTAGTGGTAGTCTCCCTATTTCAGTCACAGTATATAAAAACCATCACAATACAAGAGGTAAGAAAATATCACAATGGTCGAAGGATTTAACAGTTTCAAACGCATCTTTCACACAAATCTTGAATCTCGAAACAAATCGCCAAATAGTTCTCAGGAGTTAACCATCTCACGGTTTACCAAATCTGTATCCACTAAAAATCCAACCATAGCAAACCGTAATTGAAGCCAGATTTCCACTTAAAACATTCACTTCGGTCTTTTCATTATTTTGTGTTATTAGAAAGGGAAAATAACAGAGATAACTAAAACGAATCGAAATCGTTATCAAAGATGATGACGATAATCAAATGGGTACTCACCTACTTCTGAAAAGGCTAAGCATGTCCAACAGTGAGGACGCCTTTCCAAGAATCGGCAGTTTTGCAGGAGAGTCGGCGTCGGAGGGAGGGGAAGAAGAGCAGAGGAGACGGCAGGATTCGTCAGCGAGAGAAGCTCCACCATCCGTCTCCGCGAGGAAGAATCTCATGTACAGCATTGCGGAAATAGCCACAGCAGCAGCAACCTGGAAGGTGAGGAAGGACGGGATGAAGCGAGCGGCTAGCGTTGCCGATACGAATCCGGCCGCATTGATGCCGGAGAGCACACCGAATGCCGAGATCCGCCGCCCCTCGCATGTTTTGTCGGCCTGTGGAGATTGAAGCGAAAATTCTCCGCGACATTAATAGCCTTATCGAGGAACTCATTCACGACTGGCTGATGCGAAAGAATTTGGATGAGCTAATATTTTTTCATTTAAAGTAAAATTTAATTAACATATTTTTATTTTCTAAATATCCTCTGGCTCAACTTCTTATATATTTCAGAAATTGACATATTTATCGCCCAATTATCACTTATTTTTATATCTAACACATAAATTTTAAATATTTACAATTATAAAACTTTGACGTATAAATTTTGCATAAAAAAATATATTACTTCTTCAAAAATTATTGTTTATATATATATATATTATTAAGACTTGTCTGCTCTTAAGTGGTAAGTTGGTAGTCAGCTGTGTTGTCAGTCGTAAGACCTCTCTGACCTGAGTTCGATATCTACAGGGACGAATATCATATGGAGAGAGTTACATTCAAATAGCACTCTTTTGAATATATACATAAACTTATTATTGAACAATCATTCTGTAATTGTTAAAATTTTAAAATTTATTTAAGCCATGTGGAGTTGATGAACAAACTGAACCTACAAGAGCTATAAAAAGCAACAATATATATACACAAAGCTCACTGATTAGTATAGCAAAACATTATAAATAAAATGAAAAAAGAAACTTACCACATATGCATGGGTGAGGCATTGCATGGTGCCTTCAGAAAACATGCCAGTGAACATTTTGATGAAGTAGTAGACGTAGAAGAATGGCCTCGTGCGACCAAATGCCAAGATAACTGCAACATATCATGAACCCTCTTTAAAAAAATAGATATATAAGTTAAATATAAGTGAAAATAATGCAATTAGTACTCCATTTCAAAATTCTGTAAACGCCCCAAAAATTTCAAAAATAGATATATAACTGCAACATATCATGTAAATGGCAGGAATTGTGTGGTATATATGTAAACGCCCCAAAATCTAAATAACGGCCGTCAAAAGAAACAATCTATCAGTCAAAATAATTAATTAAAATAATTGCAGAATGGCTATTTGTTATTAAGGGTTCGTTTGAGGCAGCTTATAAGTGTGGGCGGCATTTTCAAAACGTCGTCGTACCGTTTGGTTCGCGCGTTTCGCCAGCTTATCCGAAACTGTGTTTGAGTTTTTACACTAAACACAGACCGCGGGTCGACCCCTGTGGCCGGCCCGCGGGCTGCATTTCAAGATAAACAGCTTACGCTTATCCTGAAACGCACAAGCTGCCCCAAACAGACCCTAAGAAACTAATCATCCAGCTCTCCACATATAATAATCTCTATTACTCTGGGCCATTGGGGTTCGACAGATAAATGATTTCAACTGTAATTAAATTTATATTGCAAAAGAATCCTAAGAAAATCGAAATAAATCATAATTGAATGCGACATTTCCTCTACATGGTTTTTTGCCAATCGATTTTATTTGTTTGTCTGTCTATTCTGTAGAAAAAATTAATATCAAATTCTATTTTTAAACAACTTTAATATATCGATAATTAAAAAAATATTTATCTTAAAAAAGAAAATTAATATATATATAACTCTTTTGTTTTAAACCACATAGTATTCTTCATTTGAAAAGATGGTTATGTTCGATTCAAAGAAGTGGACGTCTCCCAAGCAAAGGTGATGCCTTTGGAAGGTTACGTGGGCTTTCGGCAACCTTCTGATCTCCTAAACTTGGCATTGCTTTATGGGGCTTCCGGACGAAGACATGGAAAGCATATTTATAGAACCAACCTTTATACATCTCAACATATAAATCCAACTTTGGTTAAATGGTCGGCAGTGGAGAAAAGCTTTGCACGATGACCATCTAGATTAACTTTTTACTAACTCCGGTTAAATGGTCGGCAGTAAATAAAAGATTTGCGCGATGATGACCGTTTAGCTAGATTAATGTTTCTCTAACTTTATTCATTAAATTATCTTTCAAATATTAATAAAGATATAACTTTTTATTCAAGTGATGTGTCAAAATTGTCCTGTGAAAATATTTACGGACTATTTTGATATTTTTGTAAATTTTGAAATAGAAATAATTTAAGAGATCAATGCTTTGTTTTGTTTTTCGTCATTTTTTTTTCCATTAAAAAAAATTAGGACGAAATTAATTTAATGTGGATATGATTTACCTAAAGGGATTATTCCAACTGTCATGGGAAGTGTAAGCATAGTCTTCCGACCATATTTGTCTGATAGATTTCCAATCACAGGAGTCACCAAAAAAGTTCCCAAGCCAGTGATCTGAAGAAAACTAAATTATTAGCTTATGAGACAATTAATAACAAATATTATATAAGCTAATTATATTTTAAAATTAGTTAAATTAGATAAAAATTAATAAGGTTTCAATGCCTAGATCCATGCATTTTCAATTTAGCTTTATCTCATTATATTCTGCTCCTATTTTATATCCACCCATTTCCTATGTACTTACATATCTAATACTTAAATTTTGCTTTTTGTATCTCTACAATTTTAACTTTTAAGATGTGTAATAGAACTTTCATGCATAAATAAGTAGTCACATGTATAGATATATTGAAATTTAGGTGTTAGATATGTAAATATAAAAGAACTGAGTGATATATGCAAAGCTTGTTTTTATATTATTATATGAAATTAATACGTATCTTCTAGTTGTGCAGTTATACGTTCCTCTCTTCATAAATTTTAATTAATTGATAAACTAATTTTTCAATTCTGAATTTATTTCAAGTTAAAAAAATATAGACTTTATATATATACCAAGAATATTGGTTGAAGTAAAAGGACCGGCTAAAATGCGAATGCTTCCTCGTATACCAGATTTACTAATAATTAATATTAGTCAACACATAGTACCGGCACTTGCGTAATTATATGTTTAGATTATTAGAATAATATTCGGTTTAGAACTCCATATCTA